>OW240917.1:232897407-232988966 GCA_933207985.1 Pelobates cultripes | reverse complement strand
GACCATGATCGCTGGGTCATCCCCAGCCCCTCCCAATAATCCATCCACTCTGTCAGCAACATGCCGGACCCGAGCACCCGGGAGACAGCAAACTGTCCAGTTGAGCCGATCAGAGCGGCAGATTGCCCTATCTGCTCTCCTAATGATAGAGTCCCCTACCACCACAACCTGTCTTGCCTTCCTAACATTTTGATCCCCACCCGTACTAGGGGGGCTGTTAGCTCGGCTGTTAGAAGTAACAGCTTCCTCTAATACAGCTACTCCTGAGCTGATGCTCCCAACATCTTCCCTCAAGCGGGCAAATCTGCTAGGTTGCACCAAATCAGGACTAGCTAGCCCTTTCCTCTTCCCTCCCCCCTGCTTCCTCGCCCCACTGTCACCCAGCTACATGCCTGTTCCCCATCTGTCTTATCTCCTCCCTCTCCACTACCTGTCCCCACTAAACTCTGCTCAGTGAGCAGTAGACTCCTCTCAAGATTGTCAATCTCCCTCAATGTTGCGATTTGCTTCTCGAGATCTCCAATCTGAGCTTCCAGAGAAGCCACTCGCAGACAACCATCACAGAGGTATGGCCCTGGACGGGTACATCCAGGCATCCATACATGCAACAAGATGTGCATTGAGTTAAACCAGCAATCTTGCTAACACTCATATCCCCTTCAAACAGAAAATAAAAACAATTACCTTGATAGTTTAAACTCCTGTTTTTTTAACTCCTACTTGAAAGAGTCTACTTAATAGAGGCTGCTTTCAAATAATGTGAGCAAGCTCAGTGAGTTAGGGGTGTGCCTTTATGGGGATACAAATCCCACACAGGTGCAAACAATGAATACTCCCCCAATCAATCAAGCAGCAGCACAAAAAAGGGGGGGAAACCAGAACACAGAAAAAAAAAGAAAAAGTAAATTTAAAAACAAATTTTTTTTTATTTTTTTTTAAACCTTACCAACTTTAAAGATTAAACAAAAATAAAATACAAACCACTCTCCACAGTATACAAACCACTCCAAGTAACTCCTGGTTTTCTAACTCCTACTTGAAAGAGTCTACTTAATAGAGGCTGCTTTCAAGTAATGTAGCAGCCCTTTTGATTTATTTTTATATTTTTTTATTATACCTACTTTTATAGAGTTTTTCTAATTAACATTAATAGCCTGTTGATGGTTTTAACCCTCACATTTGTTTTAAAGGTATGAGACAGAACTTTGCATGCGTCAAAATGTGGAAGCCGACCTAAGCAGATTACGTAAGATGCTGGATGACCTAACTCTTGCCAGGCCCAGCTTGGAAGCTCAGATTGAAAGCCTAAGAGATGAATTGACTTGCATTAAGAAAAATCATGAGACGGTAAGTATTTTGACTAGACTAATGCAATAGACTACTGGCATTAACGAGTGTCAGGGCCGGCGCGTCCATAAGGCGGCACAGGCGGCCGCCTTAGGGCGCACGGGCTCTGGGGGCGCAATATTTCAGTGACCGGCAGGAGGGAAGCTCTCCCTCCTGCCAGGCCACCATCTCGACCCCCGGTGCGGCAGTGCTGTGAACAGGCGCGGCGAGGGAGCTCTAATCTCCACCCTCTGCTCCCTCGCGCGCTGCCTGCTGATGCCGCGGGAGCCGGAATATGACGTCATCAACCCGGCTCCCGCGGCATCAGTAGGCAGCCCGCAAGGGAGCAGAGGGTGGAGATTAGAGCTCCCTCGCCGCGCCTGTTCACAGCACTGCCGCACGCCTCCCAGCAGCCCCAGGGACCGATCCATAATCCACACCAGCTCTCCAGGTAGGGAGGCTGGGTGGAAAATATGTATTTATAAAATAATTAGTGAATGCATGTGATGTGTGTCTGTGAGTGACTGTGTGTGTGTGTGTGTGTGTGTCTGTGAGTGACTGTGTGTGTGTGTCTGTGAGTGACAGTGTGTGTGTCTGTGAGTGACAGTGTGTGTGTCTGTGAGTGACACAGTGTGTGTGTCTGTGAGTGACAGTGTGTGTGTGTCTGTGAGTGACAGTGTGTGTGTCTGTGAGTGACAGTGTGTGTGTGTCTGTGAGTGACAGTGTGTGTCTGTGAGTGACAGTGTGTGTATGTCTGTGAGTGACAGTGTGTGTCTGTGAGTGACAGAGTGTGTGTGTCTGTGAGTGACAGTGTGTGTATGTGAGTGACAGTGTGTGTATGTCTGTGAGTGACAGAGTGTGTGTCTGTGAGTGACAGTGTGTGTGTGTCTGTGAGTGACAGTGTGTGTCTGTGAGTGACAGAGTGTGTGTGTCTGTGAGTGACAGTGTGTGTGAGTGACAGTGTGTGTGTGACAATGTGTGTGTCTGTGAGTGACAGTGTGTGTGAGTGACAAAGTGTGTGCGTCTGTGAGTGACAGTGTGTGTGAGTGACAAAGTGTGTACGTCTGTGAGTGACAGTGTGTGTGAGTGACAAAGTGTGTACGTCTGTGAGTGTAAGTGACAAAGTGTGTGTAAGTGACAAAGTGTGTGTAAGTGACAAAGTGTGTGTGTCTGTGAGTGACAGTGTGTGTGTCTGTGAGTGATTGTATGAGTGTGTGTGCGAGTGTATGAGTGTGTCTGTCTGTCAAATCAGTGAGAGTATGTTTGTCATTGAGTCTGTGTGTGACTATCAGTGTGTCTGTCAATGAGTGTCAATCAGTGTAGGTCTGTCAGTGTCAATGAATGAGTGTGTGTCAGATCAATGAGTCTGTGTCTGTCAGTGACGTCTGTGTGTTTGTCATTGAGTGTGTGACTGTCAGTGTGTACAGAGTGTAGCGGAGCAGAGCGCGGTACAGGAACTTCTGTTTCCTGTACCTGGCCAGACTGACAGGAGGTGCTCACAGAGAGAGCAGTCCCTGTCAGTCCGGCCGGGTACAGAAAACTGAAGCTCCTTTAGGGGATCTGCTCCACTCGGCAATGCAACAATAGAGGTAGGAGGCACACCAGGAAGGGGAGTGTGACCACTAAAGGGGTGTGGGGTGCACCAAGGGACAGGGAGGGAATGGGAGAGAAACACCAAGAGACAGGGAAAAGAGGGGAGAGGGGAGAAGAACACTAAGGGACAGGGAAGGGAAGGGACTACTAATGGTCAGGGAGGGGAGAGGGGCTGGTTAAGAGGCACATAGATGAAGATGTTTTTTTTCGGGGGAGGGTGCGGGGGGGCGGAAAAAGGCATCTTCGCCTATGTACCTAAAAATCCAAGCACCGGCCCTGACGAGTGTGTAAGTGTACTATGCATTCTTCTGGTACTCATATGATTAAATATAGAATAATGGGTCTTTACATTGATCTCTCAACAACATGTTCATCTATTCATTGCGCAAAGGAGATGAAGTCTTTGCAGAAAACCACTGGTGATGTTACTGTACAACTGGATGCTGCCCCCGCTATTAATATTCTCAACATCTTGAACGATATGAGGGCCCAGTATGAAGGTCTGGCTGAACAAAATCGCCAAAAAGCAGAAGCGGATTTCACCCAAAAGGTATTTGAACATGGGAATTATTATTTGAAAATTGTTATATTATTTGGTGATGTTGTAAACATTGGCTGAGGCTACCACCTTGCTTTTTTTTCATAGAATAGTTTTCATAGAATTTTATGTATGATTCCTAGACTACAGTAAACAGTAAACCACAATGTCTGTGTTTGTCAGTGTGTTTGGTTGTGTGTGTTCGTGATTGTCAGTGTGTCTGTATCTGGCAGTATGTGTCTGTGTTTGCCTGTGTGTTGGTGTTTGACATGGTGTCTGTATCTATTTTTTTGCGTTTTGTTATTCCTACCGTGTTTCCCCGAAAATACACCCTACCCCGAAAATAAGACCTAGGCATTGTACCTTTCGGTCCGGCGGGACTTCCTTCTTCTATGAGGAGGAGGAGGAGCGTTGCAGGCCGCGGCATCGCGCAACGTGATGACGACGTGCGCAGCGTCGTCAGTCTGCCTTCACGGATCTTCAGCGGAAGGATCCATTTCCGGCGGTGAGGCACCCAGTGGTCGGACTCGGCGGGCAAGGAAGGCATCTGTGAGTAGATATTTTATGTCTGGGACTGAATTAATTAAAGGGGGCGGTGAATTAATTAAAGGGGGGGCTGGATTAATTAGAGGGGGGTGGATTTATTAAAGGGGGGTTGGATTAATTAAACGGGGGGTGGATTTATTAGAGGGGGTGGATTTTATGGATTAATTAAAGGGGGGTGGATTTATTAGGGGGGGTGGATTAAAGGAGGGGTGGATTAATTAGAGGGGGTGGATTTATTAGAGGGGTGGATTAATTAGTGAATTAATTAAAGGGGGGGCTGGATTAATTAGAGGGGGGTGGATTTATTAAAGGGGGGTTGGATTAATTAAACGGGGGGTGGATTTATTAGAGGGGGTGGATTTATTAAAGGAGGGGTGGATTTATTAGAGTGGGTGGATTAATTAGAGGGGGGTGGATTAATTAGAGGGGGGTGGATTAATTAAAGGAGGGGTGGATTAATTAAAGGAGGGGTGGATTAATTAAAGGAGGGTGGATTAATTAGAGGGGGCTGGATTTATTGGGGGGGTGGATTTATTGGGGGGGTGGATTAATTAAAGGAGGGTGGATTAATTAAAGGGGGGTGGATTAATTAGAGGGGTGGATTAATTAGAGGGGGTGGATTTATTAAAGGGGGGTGGATTAATTAAAGGGGGGGTTCAATGTACATACCGGTACCATAAATAAATAAGCCCTACCCTGAAAATAAGCCCTAGTGTGTTTTTTGGGACTAAAATTAATATAAGACCCGGTCTTATTTTCGGAGAAACACGGTACTGTATGTGACAAAAGATAAACAATAATAGCATATTTAATAATATTGTAGACCAAGCATGTCAAACTTAAAGTCTGGCACGGGCCACATAAACAAGGCTTAAGTTTATGTGGGCCGCAAAAAAAAAAAATACCTTAAATTTTCATAGAAACGTAGGTTTATTTTAAAAAGTACAGTATAAAAAAAAAAAACAGCACCCCTCTCTACTAAATCCCAGTCTACCACCGTGGGCCAAATCTGACAAACACACATACTCACTGACAGACAGACACACACATACTCACTGACAGACACACACACATACAGACACACTGACAGACACACACACATACTCACTGACAGACACAATCACACATACTTACTGACAGACACACACACGCATACAGACAGACACATATACTCACTGACAGACAGACACACCAACATACTCACTGACAGACAGGCACCACATATAATGACTGACACAGACACACACACTGACAGACACACACACAGACACACTCACTGACAGACACACTGACAGACACACACACTTACAGACAGACACACTGACAGACACACACACATACAGACACACGCACATACACACTGACAGACACACACATACAGACACACACACTGACAGACAGACACACACCATTTAATTTATTGTTCCCTACCTTTGGGAGCTGGTGTGGGGATCTTCTGTCTGGAGATCTCCTTCCTGCTCCTCACTGCTCCCTCACGCGGTTTAGTGATGCCGGATGCCGGAATATTACGTCACGGGAGGAAGCAGTGAGGAGCAGGAAGGCTGAGCTCCCTCGCTGCATCCACCGTCCCTTCCTCCCCGGCTGGTTAAGTGTTAGCAGAGTAGGCACCTGCAAAATGGGGTAAGCAGATCTCTACTCTGCTATAATACCAGCATGTACTCGCGGCCCGCAAAGATGGTCCTTGTGGGCCGCATGCGGCCCGCGGCCTGCGAGTTTGACATGCTTGTTGTAGACGCTGTGTGAAATATTGCAATATAAGGGACACCATGTAGTAATTAAATCTTTCATCCCCACAATATTTCTCTAAAGGATAAAAAAAAATAAAAAAAATTAAACAATACAATTGGTAAATGATATCATTTTAATGAAATGCGGAACTAACTATACATCCTTTGTTTCAATTAAGTTATAAGCTAACATTTTCAAAGAAAAAAATGTTTGGTAGTGTGTAGACGTTTACAGTGTTACTATTTTAACATATCGTTCCAGATCAGTGAACTGAACATTGAGATATCATCTCACTGTGCTAAGGTTGAATCAAACAAAAATGAAGTAACTGAACTAAGACGTACAATGCAGACCTTGGAGATAGACCTACAGTCTCAAATTGCAATGGTACAGTATACTGCAAATGTTACAAAAATATATTAGTTTTATGGTTGAATGGATGAGTTGAAAAAAATGTCAAAAAAATACAAATAAAAATAGCATTTGTATGAGTACATAATGTAAAGGAAAAAATATGCTAAAGACGATTGAAATATAGAAAATTAAATGGAGAGTATCGTGTCAGGAGATATACAGTGGCTTCATGGAATAGTCTGTGTAAGTGCTAGAATTTTTTTTAAAAAGGGTACATGGCTAACTAGTCTTTTAAGACTATATCACTAACACTAAAGGAAGGGACATTTTAACCACATCCGATGTACAGGTTGTCAATGGCTCTGATACTAAGGGTTTGTGTATTATTGACTATAATTCTAAACTAAGGATTAAAAAGAAAAAAAAATGAAAAATGGAAAAATGGCAGAGACAAGCTAAATGTGCTATACTGACCGATGAAATAAGAAATCATAATAATGTTTTTTATTCCAAAACTAGAAAGATTCCCTGGAAAATACACTGGCAGAAACAGAAGGCAGATATTGCTTGCAGTTGAACCAAATACAGGTCTTGATAGACAATCTGCAAGAGCAGCTATGTCAGTTCCGCAGTGACATGGAATGCCAATCTACGGAGTATAAATTGCTTCTAGATATCAAGACCAGACTGGAGAACGAGATAGAGATGTATCAGCGTCTACTGGAAGGAGAAGGGTAAGGTGTGATCAGGGTTGGATTGGTTAGTTTATATTTTTAAGGTGTTTTTCCATTTCTGGTTATAAAGATGCGTTTGCAAGAAAATGAATTTTTTTTCTATACAATTCAGGCTACATTTTAAAATTAAAGGACCAACAGTGTGTCAGCGCTATAGGATATAACACATACAGTATGGCAGCACTCAATCCCAGTGATACAAAAGTATACACAGAATACAGACAAATAGTTATATAGCGCGCTTTTTTGGTAACCATTTGCTTACATTTTTTAATTGTTTAAGTCATACTAAGTATTAGAATACAGTTACACAGCAAAACATTGTTATAGTACTTTTCTTTTATTTGACAGAGGCACAAAATATAATGAATGGTCATCAAGGAGGGAAGTAAAACCAGAACCAGCGCCAGCTCCGACTCTAGGTAAATAGATGGGTAATGTAGGATGAGATAGCTAGCAGCGGGTCAGAATCTATTTGTAGAGCTACAGAGTCCCATGTGCAGCTCTTAGCAGAGTCAAGTCAGCCTTTCATCTAACGGAGGTCAAGAAAATGAGTGCTATTAGTTTCGTCAGTGATAACATTTAAACGAAGATGCTAATGGAAAATTACCTTAATATACCTTTCTTTATTAAATATATTGGCATGAATATTAATAATTCGATATGCTCTGAAATCGTGACAATTATCTGTCAATTCTAATTTGTTATCAAGCAAAAAAACAAAAAAAAACACAGGTTATTTGCTAAAATGAGAATGCTAGGGAATGCAAAGTTAATTTGGAATTTCGGGAAAAAATATCCAAACTAGAAGAAATTCTTCAAGTCATCCATGCTTCTAGTTTGGTCAACTTTTAAATTCCCTTTAGATTCACTTTGAATCCCTGACAATTCTTACTTTAGTGAAAAGCCTTGCAAAAGTTAAAATCTGTTGGAGAAATCATTATTATTTAATTATAATCATAATAGTCTATCACACATAGTCAATTTTAGATGTACCGCCATTAGTGAAGATCCTTGCTCGGGTTGGTCAACCCAAACTGAGATGAAGAGAAAAATATGACTGTTCCAAGCAAACCCTCTCAAATGTGCATTATTTTTTATTTTTCCATGAATCAAGAACTGTCAAGATATGCTTGCTAAAGTTTTACAAATGTATTTTTGTTTGTTTTTATTAACCCCTTAAGGACCGAGGACGGTTCAGGACCGTCATCGGCATTTTTGCCTTGAGGACCGATGACGGTCCTGAACCGTCCTAACGGTCTGGGGGTACTTACCTGATCGCCGTCGTTCCCCCGGCGGCGATCAGCGTGGCTCCGGTTGTGGGGAGACTGCCTGCAGCCCAGACAGTCTCCCCACGGCAGATTAGGACCCCTGTGGCCATGTGATCGCTTAACACAGCGATCACATGGTCACAATAGGTGTCCATGTGTCTGCCTGCAGGGGGACTGTCTGTGCTGACAGGCAGTCTCCCTGCTAGTGTAAAATCAAAAAATAAATTAAAGTTAGTGTTAATTAAAAAAAATAAAATAATTATATATGTGTATATATGATATATAGACATATATTATACCTATATAATATATGTCTATATATCATATATATAATGTCATACTAAGTGTATTTTTATATTAATATGTACTTATATTAATATAAAAATACACTTATAATTAAATTACACACGTATATATATAATATATATAATAACTATATATATTGTATATATATATTATTATAAAATATAAATAATAAGTAATTTAAATTAAATAATTTTTTTTTTAAATAATAATAAAAAATTTTAAAAAATTATATAGCTATATGAAATTTTATTCTAACTGTATTTTAAAATTAATATATATATATATTTATATCAAAATACACTTAGAATGAATTTGTATATATATCTATGTATATAAAAATAAATAAAAATAATAGAAATATACATACGTCCATATACAAAATTACATAAATAATTATATAAATATACACGTAGACTTCAAATATATAAATATGCATATATATTTAAATTCTACGTGCGTATTTATGTAATATTTTTACATAATTCAGTAATTTTATTGATTGCAATTTGAGGGACCTGCCTGCCAACCCAGGCCGAAATTCCAGAGAATTTAATTTGCTAGCACTGTATTTTACCCTGTAACGCTTCTACTTGTGTTCCCTGAAATATATAGTACTGGAGAGTTGAATAATATTAGTGATTCAAAACAGTAAAACATATCACAGCGATGATATTGTCAGTGAAAGTGACTTTTTTTGCATTTTTCACACACAAACAGCACTTTTACTGATGATATAATTGTTGTGATACGTTTTCCAGTTTTTAAACACTAATATTTGTGTTCAGCGATGTCTCCCGAGTAAAACAGTACCCCCCATGTACAGGTTTTATAGCATTTTTGAAAGTTACAAGGTCAAATATATGGGTCAAATATTTTTACATTGAAATGGCCAGGTTGGTTACGTTGCCTTTGAGAGCGTATGGTAGCCCAGGAATGAGAATTACCCCCATGATGGCATACCATTTGCAAAAGAAGACAACCCAAGGTATTGCAAATGGGGTATGTCCAGTCTTTTTTAGTAACCACTTGGTCACAAACACTGGCCAAAATTAGCGTTCAATTTAGTTTTTTTACTTTTTTCACACACAAACAAATATGAATGCTTACTTTGGCCAGTGTTTTCGACTAAGTGGCTACTAAAAAAGACTGGACATACCCCATATTGAATACCCTGGGTTGTCTACTTTAAAAAAAATATGTACATGTGGGGTGTTATTCAGAGATTTATGACAGATAATAGTGTTACAATGTCACTATTGATAAATTTTAAAAATGTATGTTTTGAAACCGCAATATCCTACTTGTACCTATAGCCCTATAACATGCAAAAAAAAGCATGTAAACACGGGGTATTTTTAAACTCAGGACAAAATTTTGAATCTATTTAGCAGTTTTTTTCATTCGCTTTGTAGATGAGTAAAAGATTTTTCAAGTAAAAGTCAAAAACATGTATTTTTTTTCAATTTTTCATCATATTTTTTTATTTTTTTTAAATTAAAATACATGAGATTATATAAATAATGGTATGTAAAGAAAGCCCCTTTTGCCCTGAAAAAAACAATATATAATTTGTATGGGAACAGTAAATGAGAAAGCGGAAAATTACAGCCAAACACAAACACCACAAAAGTGTAAAAATATGCCTGGTCGCAAATGTACAACATCGCAAAAACAGTCCAGTCCTTAAGGGGTTAAATATAATAGGTTTCTAAAATTCCCCATAAATTAAGGAGATTCCCAGCCCATTTCTAATTGTTCTCAATATTTTATTCTTTTTTTTGGTTCTTAGAAGAAAAGAAAAGCAGATATGTCACCACTATCATTGAGGAGAGAGTGAACGGCAAAGTTGTCTCAACAAAAGTGGACAAAATTGAGCAAAAGTTGTGAGAGAACGGACATCAGTTATAATCATGTTTTAAGTCAGCTTATTGTCCAGTTAAACTAATTGGGATAAGTTACTTTGGCTATATAAGTTAATTCTATTTAACACCTTGCTATAACATTGCTGTGTTTATTTTATGAAATCAAATAATATTTTTGCTTTGCAATGAAGTGCATTGAGTTACATTTTTCAGAAGCCCTTTCATAAATTAATAAGGATCTGTCAACTTTGAGCTTTTCAACTTAATATAGTTAACCATGTTTTAGACATATTAATTATACTAGTCAGTCACTTTTTTTGACTCAGAAAAATGCTTGCCTCCTACATCTTTGGTGCATTTCTGAATATTCTGTATAATTACTCACTCACTTGTTGTGAGTTCTCAGGGAACCAATCAGCTTTTATTAAAGAGGTGTAATGTAAATTGTTGCAAAATGGTTGTCCACACCAGCATTTGAGAAGATGGCAGTTCTTCATTAAAGCGTGGATAGAAGCAATTAATTATTTCTTATTGGTGGAGGGATCTACGTGCGCCAAATATTTACATGCAGTTCATAACTAAATTCAAAAGGCAATATACTTCCCTTTTCTTTTCTCTTTAAATAAATAAGTGTAATAAATTAACAGGTTGCAGCAATCATGTTAATCATTACAAAATGGCTGCCCACACCAGGATTTGGGAAAATGGCGGTTCTTCATTCATGCCTGGATAGAAGCAATTATTTTTTATAGGTGGAGGGAGCTACATGCGCCCAAAAATAATAGGCAACTTATAACTAATTTTAAAGGGTAATATACTTCCCTTTTCATTTCTAATTAAATAAAATATCAATGCAATAAAATTATATAATATACAAAATATGGAGAGAATACTCAATAGTAAAAGCATTAACAATAAACAATTGCTAGGGTGCTATTCAATAATGGTACTCCCCCAGATACCAAAATAACTAATAATTAAATCAAAACAAGAATGCACACCAAGAAACCATAAGAAATCTATCTATATTTATTAAATCACTAATAAGCATATAGTACTCATACAGCAGTCAGTGACACAATATAGGCTAAAAATAACAGACAATAAATATTTACTGCAATACATAAGCCTAATCGGCAGGGTATAAACCTAAGTCACTGTGCAGCCACCACTACACCTAGCCTCTCTACCGATACCTATGTGGGCTTCAGCGCAAGTTCAGCCACGCATCTGCACCACCCACTAGTGTAATGTATGTATATTCATCAATAGTAGTGAACAATTTGGCTCAAACGTGCAGTCTTAGTGCCTACTTGTAGCCTATAACTATTTACCGTAGTGTACAGCTATTGGTGTTGTAATACCGCAATAACTTTCCTGGCTACCGTTGTGTTGAACCTCTGTTTACTATCCTGTATGTGCACGATAAAACGAAAATAAAGATTGTCAAAAAAAAAAAAAAAAGCCTAATCGGGCAGAAACACGAGTCAAACCCCCCCTCCCCCAACGTTTCGGCTCCTCCTGGTAGCCTTTATCAAGGGTGTCTATGCAATAAAATGAGTCTCTTCTCTGGTTCAGTGGATGGTATACTTTTTCATTTATCTGTGATAAATCTGTCCTGTTTTCCATGGACTAGCAAAGTGATAATAAAAAGAGGAGGTTTTTTTTTACCCCAATGCACATATGGCATATACGTGAAAACATAAAAAGGTATAATTCTAGCTATACAAAGAAACTAGGCCTGCACTCAAACTCACATTACTCCTGGGTGGCAGCAATGACCATAGTACACATCAGCCAAAATACATATAGTAAAAACCAAAGAAAAAAAAAGTTACCTGCGCTCTTTCCACATCCCTATGTGGGAGTTTGAGCGCAGGACTAGTTTCTTTGACCTCTTAGGTGGGTCCTAACTCTAACCATTTGCCTTGCTTCCTTGAGCTTCTGGAAAAAATATCTCTAATGAGACTGAAAGGGGTATTTTCTATATACATCCCTAGTAGTGATGTCGCGAACCGTTCGCGAAATTCCCGCGAACGGCTCGTCGCGGTTCGCCATGAACCGTTCGCGGAGAGCTCCGGTCAGCTGACACATCCCGGCCAATCTCCAGCAGACCCTCCCTTAACATGGATGCTGTCCAGGAGGTGGGAGGGTCTGGGAGGGAGGGTCTGCTGGAGATTGGCCGGGATGTGTCAGCTGACCGGAGCTCGCCACAAACGGTTCGTGGCGAACCGCGGCGAGCCGTTCACGGGAAGTTCGCGAACGGTTCACGACATCAATAGTAGGGATGTATATAGAAAATACCCCTTTCAGTCTCATTAGAGATATTTTTTCAAGAAGCTCAAGGAAGCAAGGCAAATGGTTAGAGTTAGGACCCACCTAAGAGGTCTGCCTTGACGTGGCAGGTGGGCTTACCCTCTCATGGCCACTGGAGGTAACTAAAAACCTCCATTTGTTTAAAAATACATAGGGATGAGGAAAGAGCGCAGGTAACTTTTTTCTTTCTTTGGTTTTTACTATAATTCTAGCTATCACTACAGAAAACTATATCTGTTACTACAGAAAGTGCCAACCCAAATAGTTAAATGGAACATAAAATTATAAAAAAAAAACCATAGACCTTACAAAAGTATATACACAAAAGGTTGTGATATATAAAGTTGTAGTAAGTAAATCAATGTTTCAGATCTGAAAAAAAATCCACTAGTAGAAATAAATTTATATTCATTGCATTTTATTTATAAGCTCTGCTATGCACTTATGATCTCCTCAATAGGGCTACTAAGCTGGTGGGCAGCTATATGAGGATCAACGAAGGACCACAACTTAATCATTATTGGACGGCCTGCCAGAACTGATTACAACTTAATTCCTGCCACATATATGGAGGCTCATAACACTTCTATTTTGTAATCTAGCACTTTGGATAATACAGGCGTAATGCACTGTAATCTGAGGCCTACATTGTGTAGTTGGCACCTGTGAATTTTCCATTGGACTGCAAAGGTGATATTCTAAGCACCAGAGATACCAGGCATTATAATAGTGGTTATTGTGCTCATATTCAGCAATATAACCATACTATTGGGGGTCATGAGGAAATTTTTATCGCATGCGAGTGAATAATTTAACACCATCTAAGTCTAATTTAACACTCCTTCTCTCCATCTATTACCCAAAATATTTATATGTAAAAAGGAGTGGTGTCTTGCAAAACCTCTAAATGTTCGAAACAAATATATTTAAAACTCTTTAGCCTATCACCAATATCCAAAAATGGACACAAGTGATATTGCTAATGCTAAAGAGGAGAATTATAGAAAGGGTAAGGTGGGCTTTGGGTATGCCATAGACAGAGCCAGATTACCCATTAGGAGACCAAGGCAGTGGGCCCCTGTCTGGTACTTTAAATATGTCTCTGAGTGGGATTTCCTCAAGCCAAAGAGTTAGTAGGGAGCATTGTGGTCTGTGGTCTGCTGGGGCTCAGAGTCATTGAGCACCAGAACAGCAAGGGCACTCTAAAAGATCACCCTCCACTGGTCCTCCTGGGATCCTACTCACCCTCCAGGGAAGGTATCACATACTCACACAACTCTCAGCCACACGCACACTCACCTACACAAACACAAATACAAATATCTGCTGAAGACTTACGTCTATCTTCTGTCCGTACTCCCACCTCTGATGCTCGCCTTCAAGATTTCTCGAGGGCTGCACCGTTCCTGTGGAACTCGCTTCCCTCCTCCGTTAGATGCTCACCCAGTCTCCAATCCTTCAAAAAATTGTTAAAGACCCACTTCTTCATAAAAGCGTATCAATTAAACTGTTAATAGCTCCTGACTGATTCCACTTCTGCAACTGTCACTAGTCAAATACTATCCTTGCCTTTTTGTGTCATTTTACCCTACTCCCTCTAGCATGTAAGCTCATTGAGCAGGGCCCTCAACCCCTCTGTTCCTGTGTGTCCAACTTGTCTGGTTACAACTACATGTCTGTTCGTCCACCCATTGTAAAGCGCTGCAGAATTTGACGGCGCTCTATAAATATCATAATTATAATAATAATAAATATACAGCCACTACACACATCACTTAACCAGCATACACAGACACAATCAGCACCTACTACACAGTTTTCTGCTTCCTCCATACACACAAAACTTAGTGAACACACACACACCTCAAAGAAACAGAAGCCTGGGGTTTAGAAGGGGGCCTCAATCTGGTACCCTACCTTGGGCCTGGGCAACCATAATCCCGCTCTGGGAGTGGATAACGACAGTTTTGGTCAGATGGCTGCAAACATTTTGACATAGAACTGGACGACATCTCCAACAGTCCGTAGGCAACAGTCCGTAGGCATTATAACTAGAGAGGCATGCAGTAGTTATGATGCTCAGACTGCCACTTAAGTAGATCAACTAATTAAATTATCCTTTAGTTATTATACGTTGTATTATAACGTATAAATGATAAGCAGCCGGTGGCCTCTCACCATTACTAAAACAAGCGACTAACCTTGGTTTCATTTTAGTTTGTGACCATTTAGCATTTTTATAGAACCATAATACCAGGTAATCAATTCATTGGGAAATGTTGGGAATACTAAGTGAATTTAAAATTTAAAAGGAACATCACAGTGTCAGGAACACAAACATGTATTCCTGACACTATAGTGTTAAACCCACAATTTAGTCCCGTGGCCACCCTTTTATTGCAAGGTTTTCCAAAATTGATGATCTCATCCAATCCAATCCTTTCCCACAGGAAAAGGGCATTGGGAAGCAAAACGCCACAGTGCGCCAATCAGCATCTCCTCATAGAGATGCATTGAATCATCAATGCATCTCTATGAGGGAACGTTAAGTGCCTTCATGCTACTAGAGTGATAGTCACTAGAGATGTTAATGTAAAGACTGCCTTTCCGCTGCATAGACAATAGAACCACTATATTAAGCTGTAGTTGTTCTGGTGACTATAGAGTCCTTTTAAGCGAACCACACCAATGGATATAATATTCTAAAACCTCATATATTCAGTATAGCCAGCACACAGGTAGCAATTATGTGTGTCAGTGTAAGTGTATGTGTGTGTGTCTGTGTCATTTGTGTGTGTGTCTGTCATGGTGTGTCTGTCTGTGTCATGGTGTGTGTCTCTCTGTCTGTGTCACGGTATGTGTGTGTCTGTGTCACAGTCTCTCTGTTGTGGTGTGTGTGTCTGTGTGTCATGGTGTGTGTCTGTCTGTGTCATGTAATGTATGTCTGTGCCACGGTCTGTATGTGTTATGGTGTGTGTGTGTCTTTTTTAAGGTGTGTGTCTGTCATGATATGTGTGTGTGTGTGTGTCTGTCTGTGTCATGGTGTGTCTGTCATGGTGTGTCTGTGTTTCTGTCTGTGTCACGGTGTGTGTGTCTGTGTCACGGTCTGTCTGTGTCATGGTGTGTGTCTGTCATGGTATGTGTGTGTGTGTATGTGTGTTTTTACTCACCTTTTTTTCCCCCCACGTCGTGCTGGTCTCCCCTTGACTGGCCCTGCCTCAATCCGCACTGACACAGGAAGCACCTCTAGTGACCGTCTGAGTGTCTGTCACTAGGAAGCAATGTAAACACTGCCTTTTCTCTAAAAAGTCAGTGTTTACATTGAAAAGCCTGCAGGGACAGGCTATAGACACCAGAGCCACTACATTAAGCGGTGTGTGTGGGCGTGCCTGCTAGTGACTGGGCTTGCTTGTGTGTGTGTGTGTGTGTGTGTGTGTGTGTGCCTGCTTCAGAGTGAGCTTGTATTTTTATGTCAATGACCTTATGTATATCAGTGAGATTGTTTATGAGGCTGTGTATCAGCTTGTGTCAGATAGATTGTCTGTGTCTGCATGTGAGTATGCTTACTGTATAATTAAAAATTTTACTCTGAAAGGACCAATATTTTATATTGGAAAAATATTGATTGCTGCATGTACTAAGATCCTTCTCCCATTTGCGCCATCCTATTTATAATCGTTTTTTTCTTTCGACTGTTTACTAAAGTGTCAAGAATACATGTTTGAAAGTAAAGTAAATAATGTTTAAAAACAAATTAAGACAAAACAGACAAATTGAAAATAAACTTATTTTGAGAAATTTTCTAATACAGATATTTTATCCTAAAATATGAAATTATCATCTAGGGTGGCAAGACATAGCCTTAGCTGTTACATGCAACAATATATGGCGCAATGACTTATGGGGCTGGCATAGATTAACAAGACAAAACAGACAAATTGAAAATAAACTTATTTTGAGAAATTTTCTAATACAGATATTTTATCCTAAAATATGAAATTACTTTGAATTTCCAACAATTTATGGGGACTGGGCTGAATGCCATTTTAGCCAATCAGCACCTTTTCATAGAGATACATTGAATCAATGCATCTCTATGAGGAAAATTCAGCATTCCCATGCAGAGCGTTGACACGCTGAACATCAGTGCTGCCCCAGGAAGCCCCTCCAGTGGCGATCTGAGGAGTGGCCACTTGGAGGTGTCCCTAGGGGCCAATGTAAACACTGCCTTTTCTCTGAAAAATCATGAAAATGCAACGTACAGAACAGTAGGTCAGCGCTAATTAACACACATAAAATGGGCAGGAAGCGGCCCCCTCAAAAGGAATCCCTCAAAAATCCTTGTTAATTTCCTCACTCCCTTCCCTAAATACCCCCTACACGTAACTCCCCCTGCCCTCCTAAATATGACCGCCGTCATTTGCGGCTACTCTATCCTCCCATCAATCTTATTGACCTCCTTAACATGGCCACTGCCATTTTTGGCCACTTTATGACCTTGCTAATATGGCCACAGCCATTTGCCATCCCTAATATGGCCACCCTCCCCTTAAGTGCTATTTTACGCTTCAGACCTCCACAATATGGCCGAAGATACTCTAGACTAATTTATCCTTTTTCCTGCTGATCCCCGGCGCAAAGCAAGTAAATACATGCCCTTCCTGCTACCATCCGCACTGACTACATATCCCATGTAGCTGTCACGGTAGTTTACCCCAACACGCAAGATTTAGTCCAACAATCGACAGATAGAGCAGATACAACTTACCGGACCTTAGAATGGCCGGACTCGCCGTATAGGAGAGAATAGACAGAGTCAAGAACAAGCCGAGGTCAGGGAACAAGGAGACTGCGAGAACAAAAACTAGCCAAGGTCTGGTACACAGTAGTCAGTAAGCCGGCAAACAAGACAAAACAGGGATAGAGAGATAAACGGAGTCAGATACAAAGCCAAGGTCAAACACGAAAATTACAACTGAACACAACAAGCGCTAAAGGGAACTGAAACAGAAACCACGATAGGGCAGGGAGTTAAGCGAGAGGTAAGTATAAATACCCTAAACTTTACTTTGATTGGCCCCTGTCATATCCACGCCCCCAAAATGTGAGTGTCTGGGGAATGTGGGATGACAGGGGCCAATGGGAGACCGTATTATTTTTTGGCTCCCACTGCCCCTTTAAGAGCGTGCCCGAGATGCGCGGCACGCTCTTAGAGCTAGGCGGGACCCGTGACCGCATCTCGCGGTCCATGCCCGCCTTCATTTGAGAGCCGCGCGCGGCAGGAAGAGAGTACCTCGGCCGGCCCCCCGGTAAGGTAAGTACCGCTACAGTAGCGTTGCGACCTATGGTGCTTTCACGTCACGTGACTGATTTTCCACTGTGATTTCCACTCTCATTATATATTTATGATATTTAGCCTCTATACTATGTAAAGAATGTAATGTAATACCTTTTATGTACTTTTAATATGTTTATGTGTTGAATTCCGATTAGAAAATGAAAAATTTTGACGACAATTTTAAACACAGTTATCCACTATAGCCAGGCTGAATGTTTTTTATTCCATTTGAAAAAGTCTGAAAAGGTGAAATGCTTTATGGACATTTAATACTGTGTATTTTAACTTATTAAATATTTTTTGGTTACCTTTTTGTGCCAATCATCTTTGTTATTTGCACTTTTTCTGGTATTTTTAAGTATTATACTTTAAGTAATCCCAAGGTGGGGATAATACCACCGCGCTGAGTTCATAGAGCAGTTATCCTGCTCTATCCTTGTAAGTATAATTTTACTTCCTTTTGTTGGAGATTATTCTATTTTATTGAGAGCACTATCTGTTGCCTTTTACCTAAAAAAGTCAGAATATAAATAATCCACATATGCAGGAGGTAGTCCTAGTGGTACATGAAATGGTATGTGAAGTCCCAGATGTATAACCGCAGCTTCAAAGTGGATATGTGAAGAAAACAGAAGACAAGGGAAACTCCAATGGTATAGTATGAACGGTAAATAATATTGTATATATAATAGTAGAACTACTCACAATATTCAGAGCTTAAATCCAGCTCTGGTATTCCTCTTTCCACCTTAGAATTATATTACTTTCTTTTAGTATAATTTTATTATTTTACTATTTGCAAGTTTATTTTATTCAGACCTGACTACTACTACCTTTTTGTCCATATTGGAGTACCAAGAATCCTAAGGTGGGTATTATACCACCCATACACCATCCACCAAGCAGTACGTCTGCTCTATATACCGTGAGTATATTTTATTCTGTTTCTACATTTTATCAACTATACAGTGAGCACTATATATTTTATCCTTTCACCTCGAGCTGGACTACTCCACCAAAGTACTCTGCTAAAGAACAAAAGAGGAGCACCGTATATCCTTGAGTGGGGATTATTCCACTCCATGCCATTTATACCAGAGCTGGATTTAAGCTCTGAATATTGTGAGTAGTTCTACTATTATATATACACAATATTATTTACCGTTCATACTATACCATTGGAGTTTCCTTTGTCTTCTGTTTTCTTCACATATCCACTTTGAAGCTGCGGACTTCACATACCATTTTATGTACCACTAGGACTACCTCCTGCATATGTGGATTATTTATATTTGGACTTTTTTAGGTATCACTGCTCGTACTCTCTGATATATTTTTTATATATTCATTCTACTTGTCTTAGGCGCACCCTAATTTGTTATTTTCTCTCCATTGTATTCGAAGGGGCTTAGAGGGGATATCCCTTTTCCATAGGTGTGCTGCCTTGCTGTCATATTCTCTGTTTTCATATCAGCGCTGAACCTCCTTCCTGATCTCAATTATATCCCTGTACACCTATACTGCTAGAGAGAGACTGCTTTGCACTAGGCCTATTCTTGCTAGATACAGTTGTATCATTAGATTTTTTACTCGTGGCTCAGCCCTTCCATTTTCTCTTGTCTTTTTGCATTAAAATGCCTGCATATAATGATTATTCTCACCAGAACAACTATATTAAGCTGTAGTTGTTCTGGTGACTATAGTGTCCCATTAACAATGACTTGAAAGCCAGTGTGCTACAAAACTTAGTATTAGCAAATATAATTGTACGATTCCAGTAGATGGCAGACATACACACATACTTAAATAAGAATATATTAATCTGCAGCTATAAAAAGTTACATTTTACAAAATTATATCAGGAAATTTGGAATTTTCAATTTTCCAATGGTGTTGAAATTTTATTTATTTTTTAAGTCTATAAAAATGGACACTGACACGTTTAGCCACATCAAAGCTCTTAATTATATGCTTATCGTTCATTTAGCTTGTAGTTTACTTTTCTTAGTGATACATATTTAATTAACAGAGACATGGCCGAGGATGATGGGAGTCTGAGGCTGCCTGCAGTGCTCTCCCTCCTACCCTCTCTGTAGAAAGACATATTATGGCAGAACCTTCTCCGTTCTTCCAGCCTCCAGGTGGTCTAGTAAATTGAAGGAAGTGACAGGAAATAAGTTCCTCCCCGCACCGGCTGCCAACATTAAAGGCGGCAGCACCAGATCGACCAAGGATCAGAGCAGCCAGCCTATCAGTTTTGCCTTACAAGCATGGGCTAACCTAAGGCCTGTGGGCTCGGTGCAGTGGCACCGACTGCATCGCTAGTAGTTTTGGCATTGTTTGGCATGTAAACACTACATGGTGCTGTAGTGGTTATGGTGATTGGAGCGTTACTTTAACATTAATTTTTGGACCTGCCTTTTTAGACATGTTTAGATAAGATCCAAGTACAAAGAAAGTGTACAAAAAATATACAATGGATAAGGTGGGTTCAATACTTATGTGAGAGATCCCCTTAACCCCCACAAAAAATCAGACACACAAATAAATTATATAAGTGGAGCTCTAGTATACCCGATTAATGGTATTAAAGGTGGGTACAAATGGTGAAGTAATTTACACGAATCTGTGGAAAAAATAAAACACAACCATAGTGCAGATGGTATGAACAATTGTAGTAAAGTATGGATGCAAAATTTCCAACTCACAAGCCAATAGGTCACCTGGCTCTAGTGTATAGCATCCTTGGATCCTTAAGGGAGATCCACGTGTAGTGACTGAGCTGTCATAGAGCACCTGACCCTCAAAGTTTCCCTGCCTTTCCCTGCTGACACCTATTTGGGTTTTCTAAGATACGGAAGAGGGCTGTGGATCTCCCTTAAGGATCCAAGGACGCTTTACACTAGAGCCAGGTGACCTATTGGCTCTTTCCTTGTGAGTTGGAAATTTTGCATCCATACTTTACTACAATTGTTTATACCATCTGCACTATGGTTGTGTTTTATATTTTCCACAGATTTGTGTAAATTGCTTCACCATTTGTACCCACCTTTAATACCATTACTCAGGTATAATAGAGCTCCACTTATATTATCTTTTCATGTTTAGAATCTCAATACTACTTGTTTGAATCAGACGCAAGAATGTCACTGACATATTAAACCTTAAAAAAGACAATCCAGCGCACTCCCTCATCCACTAAACAGCAACTTCGGTGCTGACAGATTTTGTTAGTTTTTAAAAAAAAAACTAATCTAGGCAATAAATTATGGGGCTTTAGTTACATTATATGATCAAACATTGCATAAGCCTGCAACAACGTTAATGTACCACATCGTTGGCAGGTCCTACTCTAACAGCTAATGTCTGCAACATGAGCTACTTACTTGGGGGGGAAAATTCCATCTGCAGTTATCTGCAGTACAAGGTTAAATAGAGCCCTGGGATGAGGCACCTGTGACAGGGAGGGGTGCAAAACAACACTGACATATTAAACCTGCCAGTAAAGTAACAAAGAAATTGAAAATATATTCTCCTCTTCTGCCTACCTAGTGAAATGTGCTTAGTAGTCCATCAGATTTCACTGTTTAGCAAATAAAAGCCAAAGATAAGCCCGAATAGGTCTATTTACATCTATGTGTTGTCATCTCAGCGTCTTTAGTCTTTAGTCGGTATTTTATGGCAAATCATTCATTTCCAGTCTATGAATGAAATTCAGATAATTAGACGTGTTTACAAGATCACAATGACAATCAGACGTGTTAATCTGATTACAAAATGGTTTTCTTATTGACTGTTGCAGCACCCACCCTGTCTAATGACATTACACTGGGATCTTGGATTCCTGCCATATTCATGTTAAGACAGGGTGTATGAATGTCAAGCATAAACAATTTTTGTCTGCTTAAAAGCAATTATGTTTTAAGATGCAGCTAATCAGTGTATGCCAGCTTTAGTGATCTTACACAGGATGTGTAGCAATGTCAGTCTTCATGAACCTGTGCCAAGGAACCAAAGAGTCTTGATAGACTGTTCACTGCGTAATGAAAAAAAAATCAATGATTTCTCAAGGTCCTTGTTTTGTAAAACAGAGAATTCTAGCTATACTAAATGAAAACTCCAAGCACCATAACCACAACAGTTCGCTGCAGTGGTTCCGTGGCACAGTAATCTGTTCTTACATGGCTTGACAACATAACTGGGGGAGCCATCACCACTTCTCCTGCTGCTTGACAATCCTGCAAGGAACTTTTCACAGGTCCACTGAGCCAGTTCATTGGCTGTTACAAAGCTTCAGCGCACCTTTATATTATTTTTAAGTCAATGCATATATCTTACAGTTTTATACATTTAAAAAAAATCAGAATTTGGTTATAAAATATTTATCAGAATATGACTATAAGGTTAGCTGGTTCAGTTTATTGCTTCTCTTTTTTATTGTCCGTGTACTACTAATTTTCCATGTTTTTTTTTTATCCCAGCATTCATTTGTAATAGCGCCAAGTCTGCCCCTGTAGCTTATTCATTAGGTGAGTTGGAACATATCTGAGCTGTGTGTTCTGCAGGGAATGCCTTTTATATTTTCTTCTCAATATTTGAAAATGTTGAGTGTCTCACTTTACTCATTTGTGCTTCAAAGTGGAACGCATTGAAAGTAAAATGTGGTGTGATGTTTTAATAATATATTACTAAGGGTTGTATTCTAATCGTATTGCTGCATATGTACGAATGTTACTTTCATGTTTTGAGTTTGTGATATGTATGTAAGTGATTCAATGTGGAACACAGATTTTGTGCGGTTATTGGGCTGTGAGAAAATGTGATGTCCTAGAACAGCAACCTATGGCACATGTGCCATGCTTGGCAGTGCAGGTGCGTTTGCCCTGGACTTAAGGCTGCCAGAACCAAATAGGCTCTGGCCTCTCCGGAGTCCCAGGGAGATTTTAGGTATCTTCTAGTGCAAACTGAGCTGGGATTGCAGGTGGTGAGGGACAATCCTCAAATAACGCATTGTAGCACTTAGGGGGAGTGATCTCAGATCACTCCCTCCGAGAACTTGTGACCAGGAATCCGAACTGGAGAAGGGCAGCTTGCAGCAGCTCCTGCCCTTAACCTGTGCCTGGCCAGCCCGGGCCCCACTTGACCTCAGGAAGACACTCACACTGCTAGATATACACAGAGCTGCAGAAGAAGCCTCTCCCTCATTCAAATAATACAAACAGCCCGCATACAAACACAGTCCCCACAACAACACCACTGAAAATCCACCTACATGCACCCAACCCCACAAGCAGCCTCGAACATGCAATGCCCCAAGTATAAGCTCCACACATACATACACAACTAAACACACATATCATCCACACGCACAATTCCACAAGCAGCCTCCATACACATCCCACATTCATAGGTATTATACATAATACCACAAACTCCTCATGAGCATAGGCAATGTAACAGCCCACATACACACAAATACAACATTACAAAGCTACACGTATAAATAACACAAGACGGCAACATACACACCTCAATTTTAAAACATTATAACATACACACCAAGGGATTTCAAGATCTCGTTATGGCACAGTACTACTAAAAGGTTGCCACTGTCCTAGAAGATTGTGGGGGAAAAGGTCTCGGAATGTAGAGGTCTGCGGTGACTGGATGTTCCCTGTTGGTCCGCCAAAGGAATACTGAAATACATCTATGCTGGGACGAAAGACGATTTATGCTCTTTTAGCAATTTAGGAATTACATTTTAAAGCCTGTAATTTTAGGACTATAAAAATGGGGGCCTATTTGTGTTATTATATCCCTGATGAAGCCTGAGTCAAGACAAAACTCATAGGGTGACCTGAACATTTAGTGCATTCTTGTGCATTGAATTCTTATTTTTTTCTGGTGCAATAAATCTTAAGCAATAATACTCTACACATTTATCCTGTTTTCTCTGTTAAATCTGTTCTGTTTCCACGATGGGATTATGCATGCTGGTAAAATTCTTCACATTTTTATTTTTATAAACGATTTCCATTTTTTTACCCTCTGGCCCTGTTTTTTGTTTACCTCTATGGTTACCTCTTCATATAAATTCAGAAAACTGCAAGGTTTTGTTTTTTCGTATGTTTCTCGAGATTTCCAAATTTTGTAATTTACGTATTTCCAAATGTTTTTCACTTCAAGACCTGGGAGTCTAAATTACCTTGGAGGTTAAATAAAAAGATATTTACAATAAAAATGTAAAAAAAAACACATTACAGCAGATTGTGAAAAGCTCTATAAATTAAGAATTTTATTGAAATCCAAATTCCCCTATTAAGTGTGATAAGGATTGCATAGAAGAGCAATTATCAGACCCATTCTACTGCAACTTCCAATCCAATTTATAGTACATAATGAACTGCTGTAAAACTTAGCAATACACTAAATAATCCTTACTTTAATGGGTAGTAGGATTTGTTACCAAACCCCTCTGTATTTGGATCAATAATATTTGATAATGACATTTTAACTCCTTAAGGACCATGGCATTTTTTGTAATGCAAAGCATTTGTGACCACCTTTGCACACAATTCCCCACACAATTCCCCCTTTCTGTTTAAGTGCACTTATATATATATATGGATTAATCTCATAAGAGCAAGCATTAAGCTGCTACTAGGATAGGACATGCCGAATATGGGATAATTTGACGTAGTTGGCAGGCTTATGCAATGTATGATCATATAATGTAACTAAGCCCCCATCATTTTTTGCCTAGGTGAGGTGTTTTTAAATAAAACTATTACAATCTCTAAGATTTGAAATCATTGTTTAGTGAATAAGCGAGTGCGCTGGATTCAATTTTTTGTATATTTTGGCCCCAGCAGCACCCTATAATGTATGCATGTTTAGGTGAGTGCAGCCCTCTTGGTTTCTTTTATATATATATATATTAAATGTAAAATAATGTTTTTTTGATACCCTATATGTATACATAATGCAATGATAAACAGTATTCAAAAATCTAAAAATTATTGGTAGTAGGGCTTGGACGCCATGCTGAGTGAAAGCTAGATCTAGCAGTTCCATATTTTTCAAGTAGTATAATCAGAAAATTGGCTTCCTAAGCAACTGATCACTAAATTACCTTATAGTTTCTGAGATTGGAAACCCTGAGGAACATCCTGTTACCACTCATTTACCTGCTGCAGATCCAAAACAGGTGCTAACAGTCCGGTATCCTACTCGACTACTGGAGGCAAGGGAGACAGTCAATCTCCTGCATTCTATTATCTCACTGAGCTCTGCTAAAAGCTTTCTCTCCCCCACTCTGGACCGATGGGGGTTATCCTGTACCTCACCTGGGATGAGCAAGCCAACTGATCATCGCAAACATCAAGGCACGTGGAGAGAACACTGCTGTAAGAGAACTGGTTGCCATTACAAGTTGAGTTTCCTCACCAACGCATCCACCCAGACTTGGAGCCTTTCGGGGTTTTATCCTCTCTACAACACCCACAACTGTAGAGGGACGGTCAGAGGACACGACAGGAAAGATGAGATCTGCACACAGACCCCCTTGGGGGGAAGGACTTGGTCGCCAGGTTCTACTGGATCAGTGGTGCTACGGTGGTGGCTCCTTGTCAAGCCTGGGGCTGGAATGATGTCTCTTATCATCTTATCTCTTTACCATATGTGGTACCGCTACCTAGTCTGGGAATTAGCTGAGTACTTGCCAAAAACAGCTCTTTGTTCCATATTTAGGTTTTTACATGTATATAACATACTTTCTGCCCCAAAATGAGCCTGTGACGAAGTGCCCTTCGCCACTTGTGCCTGGAGAGGACTGCTTGCCCGCCTCTTGCCCTGTGACTATGGCCCCTGGTTTGTATTGCCCTTTAAAGACATGATTTGGGCATAATGGATTTGTGTTGTGCTGCTGCTGGCCCTTTAAGAACCATCTGGGGACATACTGTGGAGTTACTGGGTGGCCACCATTTCCTGTATCAGAAGCACATGGTGAGAACAATGGATGGCGGCCATTTTAACTCACAGACACTGTTTGGACTTTTCAACACGGTGCCATCTCGCCAGTATTTGGTGCACAGAGACATCGTGCAGTGGTTTTGGACTATACAGCAGGGGACACATTATAAAGTGATTGTTTTTCATTTAGCCTGTATAAGTTCTGTGGAATCTGCATTAAACTGTATTTTCCAAAGTACTGAACGGATCTGGGTGAATTTTGGATATGTGGTTCAACCAGATCCCCCGGTTCCAAGGATATTTTTATGGGGTTATTGCATGTTTTGGGGTCCCTGTGATGTGTTTTATAAACTGTATTATTTCTGGCCAGCAGATAATTGAGCTTTGTGTATTGTAGAAACTCAATTATCTAGCCTGGCCCAGAGGAGGAGTTTTGTGTTGCATAAATTGTGAGTTCTGTGTGCCAGTAAATCAGTCTTGTTCCAGCATTAAGCCTTGGCTCATGTTTGGGGGAAGGGATACCTACACTCTGGGGATTGCTATAATCACTTACTCCCCAGAGGAAGCTCTTGCAATAGCTTGATTTGTTCCTGTTCCTGCTCTCTGGGGAAAGAGAGGTTCACCCACTGGAAGCTGGATCCCGGCCTTGGGTCCAGGGTGGGTGGAAACAGCAGAGACCCCGGCGCAGTTACATCGCTGGAAGTGGGGTCTGCAGTGCTGATGGTGTCGGTTGGAGTGCTTGGAGTCCTCAGCGAGCACTAGGAGCATCGATTGGCGGAGGTACTCAGTCGGAGTGCCAGCGTTCCGTCACAGAGCCTTTTCGAGATATTAGTTCTTCTGGTGGTCTCCACTACTGATCTTATCTTATCTGAAGTTGATTGCATTTTGTTTCTAGAGAGTCTGTACCTATCTTAATATTAACATTAACTAGATGTCAACTCATGTTTATCTTATCGAGCAACTAGTTATTGTTATGACTTTTGTTTGGTTTTCTTGTAGTCTATATATATATATATACATAGGATGCTAATATTTCAGTTACTCTGAGCATGCTATTAGCTAATTGAATATCTGGTTAATACTCTACATTTAAGCTAGGCTATTAACCAATCGTGTTTGTTACCTGATGCCTTATATATACCCATGTTATTATGTCACTTGTTTCGTAATATCAGAAATCTCTATCGCAGCATTGCTTTTCATGCTCGTATAACAATAAATAAATAATTTTTATCATCTTATTCAATTTTACTCTGTGGTACTGCAACTTGCATTTAACTAAATATCTTATATCTTCTTAGACCTCAATAAAACGACTGACAAAAGAAAAAGGGGGAAAAGTGTAAAAACAATATTTCTCAGTTTTACATTTAAAGGAGCACTATAGGGTCAGGAAAACAAACATGTACTCCTGACCCTATAGTGTTAAAACCACCATCTAGCCACCCTAGGCCCCTCATGCCTCCATAAATATAGTAAAAATATTACTGTATTCAAGCCTGAAGCTGTAACTCTGCATGCTGTTAGACTCCGAAAAACAAGCAGTCTGCTGACATCATCAGAAGTGGTAGCTTGATCCAATCACAATGCTTCGCCATAGGAGACTGACAAGGAGGCAGATCACTGGCAGAGCCAGTATGATCCAAACACATCCCTGGCCAATCAGCATCTCCTTTATAGAGATTAATTGAATCAATGAATCTCTATGAGGAAAGTTCAGTGTTTGCCTGCAGAGAGAGGAGACACTGAATGTTTGGATGCATTTAGACCCAGGAAGGATCTCTAACAGCCATCTGAGGAGTGGTCAGTGAAGTTATCACTAGGCTGTAATGTAAACACTGCCTTTTCTCTGAAAAGACAGTGTTTACAGCAAAAAGCCTGAAGGTAATGATTCTACTCACCAGAACAAATTCAATAAGCTGTAGTTGTTCTGGCGACTATAGTGTTGTCAGGTATTCATCCGCTTATAAAAATGTGGTTAATTACATTTACTGTCCACACAGGTAAAGTTGTGCGAGCAGAAACCAAATCCACAGAAGGGTTAATGCTGAGCAGCAATTATGCAAATGGGAACCTGGTAACTGACTTTGGGGTCAAAGGCCGGTTACAGCCTATCAGACCTAGAGGAGGGGTATTTAGGCCCAGTTCTCATCCTGCTCAGTGCCCTGTCGTGGTTTCCCTTGTGGTTGTCCAAGAGCGCGTTATTGATTCTGGTTATTCGACTTTTGGCATTGTTTTTGACTTCCCTGTTTTCTGGCATCCCTGAGTCCTGGCTTTTCCTTATCGTTGTGTCTCTTTCTGTATCCCTTGACCTCGGCTATTTCTGACTATTCTTTGGTACGTTAGTCCGGCCATTCTAGGGTCTGGTATACGTTACCTATCAGTCTTCTGTGTTACACAATTCTACGTGCTGGATCATTCTGTAATCCTGACAAGTGTCCCTTTAATAATATATACACACCAAGCGCAAATAAAGAAAACAAACTCAAAATAGATTCACTAATGAGTCCTGATTGTTAAAATACCCAATATATTTAGGATTTCAGTTAGTTATAAGAAGGTGTGTAGTACGGTTTTAAAGGTAAAAGAATTACCGAGGCTGAGCGAGATAGTTCAGCCATGGCATTTAAAGGACAATGAGCAACATTCAAATTGAGCACTGCTCGTAGCTCATCTGTCACTCTGTTGTTTCGAATGATACCTGGGATTCCTTTGTACCAGCAGTGATTTAAACCCTGCTGGTACTTTTAATGCATGACAGTCTATGCCACCACTGGGCATTAAAGTCCTGCACTGCATGACTTCATGGACCATCATGATGTTAAGTGGTTAGATACAGAAAATCAGTCAGGTTTTACGACAAATCATTTTAAGTACTTATTTTACATTTTAAGCTTGCTTGGCAATAAGGATCTCTGTCTAGGAGAATACCTTTTAAAATCCAATTCTTGGCATCCAATTCAAATACTTGGCACAAATATGGTTAAAACAGTTTAGAGCCATTATGTTTCCATGAATCATTACATTAGTAAATCAATTATTCAAGGAAATTTCTCCTAAAACAACAACAAAAAGTACAAGACAATCTAATCATCATATTTAAATAATGTTTCTACATCGAGACAACGAAAGGAAATAAAAAAAATACGTATCTATGCCACACCCTTATAAAATACTATCGTAAAAAAGTACCCTGAGGGTTTCACTTATTAGGCCAAAATGGACACACTAGACTTGCTTTTTAATTACCATTTCACCACGAACCTTAGTGCCAAAAATTATATTTGGGAGGTTCTGAAACACCCATAAATTCTTGTATAAAATGTCAATGTATTTTTAAGGTACTCTCAGCATTTCTGTATCATTGCTTAAAGAAGAGGTTTTAGGTAGCTTCATATCTTGCTACACATCAAGAATATGTCTTTCCAAAAGAGCTCTGGATCTTCAAAAATGTCTGTTGGTGGTGGTGGAGGTTATGGAACATCTAATTGCTCATTCATTGGGAACTCTGGAGGAGCTTATGGTTCAAGAGCTTCTTATTGTGGTGGCCTGAGTGCAGGTGCAGCTGGTGGCTGTGGTGGAGGAGTATTCAGTGGCTTTGGAGTGAATGCAGGATTTAGTGTCGCAGGTGGTTTTGGACATGGTGGGGATGTTCTCCTATCTGGAGGAGAAAAAGAAACCATGCAGAATCTGAATGACCGTCTGGCTTCTTACTTAAATAAAGTGCGTTCTCTAGAAGAGGCCAACAAAGATCTTGAATGTAAAATTAGAGAGTGGTATGAACAACATCGCAATGTACATATGCAAGAAAAAGACTACAGTAAATATTATCGATGTATCGATGACCTGAAAAAACAGGTATGTAATCTTAAATACATTTTATATAAGTACTGGATATTTTATTACATAGTTTGTTAAAATTATGAAATTAACCGATATAATAAACTTCCAATTTGATATCTTACATTTTTGTTTTTGATTTAATGATAAACAAATTTTATAAAAATTTCTTAAAAGGATTACATCAAAGTTTCTGTTGGCATTAAAAAATATTGCATATTTCTCATGAAAAGTTATACACATTCGAGTCCAATAAACAGATTTAAATTAATGAAAAGCAAAGAAAGTATAGTAATAAAAACATCTCTTCTTTTTTTGTTGTTGCAGATTTTTGATGCTACTATGAACAATGCCAGTATTGTTCTTCAGATTGACAATGCCCGACTGGCCGCAGATGACTTTAAACTCAAGTGTGTCTCCAATCTTTCTTGAGTTTCTGACATCTAATCATTTTCTGATTAGAAAAGCTATTTTGACTAATTAGATTATTTCTTTTCATGCAGATATGAAAATGAGCTTTGCCTCCGTCAAGGTGTTGAGGCAGATATTAATGGTCTACGCAAAGTTCAGGCTGAGCTGAACTGGTCTAAGTGTGACCTACAGTCACAACTTGAAAGTTTGACTGAGGAGATAGCATGTCTCAAGAAGAACCATGAAGAGGTACCATTCATTTGTCAGACATATTTTCCATTAAGTATCTGTAAATATATGACTATGGTTTTAGGTTCTCCTACCAGATATGTATCCTGCATCTGTAGTGGTATTTTACAATTATTTCATGAGTCCTCCAATTTTCACATGCTAGTAGGAAATAAAACGTAATCTTTTTCAACTGTCTCACCAATCCATGAGCAGAATTAAGAATTGTATTTTAATTTTTTAAAGGAGATGAAGTGTTACAAGGGAGCCACTGGCCAACTCAATGTCGAGATGAAGGCTGCTCCAGGAATTGATTTGACCGAAATTCTAAATGCCATGAGATGTGAATATGAAGAAATGGCTGAGAAAAATCGTAGAGAGGCAGAAGCTCAATTCATTGAAGCGGTAATATTATCACACATCACACATGCAATAGTTTGAACTGAAATAGCTCATATAAGTTACAATTGTGTGGCTGTGTTGCAGAGCAATGCCCTCAAGCAGCAGATCTCATGTGGGGCTGAACAGGTTCAATCAAGCAGAACTGAAATCACAGACCTAAAGCGTACTCTTCAAACACTGGAAATTGAACTGCAAGCGGCTCTGGCCACGGTAGGAATAACATATACATAGGGTACACATATATTTTCACATTTCCCAATCATTACATTGTTCATTTCATAACATATATGTATCATAAATATAGATGAAACCAGTTTATGCACTGGATGATTGGACAGATGTTCAAAATACCTATTATGGTTGGGTTAACTTGGGATAACAAATCATAGAGTACCCACAAAGTTAATTAAAAAATAACTGCTATCTGTCCTATTAGAAAAATTCACTGGAGAACTCTTTAGCTGAGACTGAAGGAAACTACTGTGTCCAACTTTCCCAAATTCAAGCAAAAATTAACTCGGTAGAACAACAACTCTGTGAGTTAAGAGGAGACATGGAGAGACAAAGTTTGGAGTATGAACAACTTCTCGACATCAAGACCAGACTGGAGATGGAAATTGAGAAATATCGCCGCTTGCTTGATGGAGAGTCAAGGTAGTGACTGGAAGAGCTTATTCAATTTCATCTGTGAAATGGCAGAAGTCACTGCATTAGACAAATATTATAACAATATAAGTTGAACACTACTCATTGTGACATTTAAGGAATAATGTGTATTTTAAAAACCCTAAAATTCAGGAGTTATTTATAAAATAAAAATTAGCAGTTTCGCATGATTTTCTTTTATTCTTAATAATTGAATGTACCAGGGCACAACAATATATACTTATGCAGAATATAGTAAGTTGTAACATTCTAGAAACTCAAACCTAGGCTGACATCTATTTCCTACATTTTAAATGTATACATTATATATTTTTTCTCTATAAAACACTTATGTATGAATTGTCTGTTTCCGCACAGCATAAAGATCCCTCCACCACCCACTCCAGGTAAGCACATTCTATAACGGTCCCCTTCGAATATCAGTAAAAAAATTGTTCAAGATATTGCCCTCTAATGTCTTCCAGTTCAGTGGTCTTACAGCTATATATTTTTTTTCCTAAAAACATTTTATGCTTAATGTTAAATGTGTTTGCTTCTACTTTCAGACTCTTCCAAAAGCCGAAAGATTAAAACCATTATTGAAGAAATGCGAGATGGAGTAGTGGTATCTCAACAAGTCAAAGAAACTGAAGAGAAGTATTAAAAAGGAACATGTCCTTCAGTTTGCAGTGGACAAGACCAATAAAGCAACCTCTTCCATGTGTGTCTCCAAAGCAAATAACTGCCCTTAAAACAACTATGCATGACTTTCTGTTTTCTATAAACCATATCTAAAACCTGAATTATATACTTAGTTGAACTTTAGAGATACTGTAAGCTACTGATTTAAATGAAATAAATTTTCCTTTTGATGCTAAACAATTTAGTAATTTTATTCAAGTCAGATTTAACACGTCTAAATACTGGGTATTAGGATGAAGGTCCAGGGTGATCTTGCACTGGTCCAGTCTATCATTGTATTAAATCATGTAACTACAATAACCTATACAGCAGAACAATTTATATAACACTGCCTTGACGAGTGAGATGCAAAGGTTTCCTTTTTTTCGTTTTTATTTAATCTGATCAATAATTTTGTATTAGTGGCAATTTTGGGATGTCTGTTAAGACTGGATCATTTTAATGGATATTGACAGAATCTATGTAAATAGGAGTGCTATGAAAGACAGAAAGGTAATGCTAATTTATGTTTCACTGTTTATAACGGCTCTGGATGTCCACAGATTGAGTTGGTTGACTCATCCCTATTCCAGTTTCATTCAGCCTTGACATGCCTACTAGAATGATAGCTTGGAAAGTTTCTACACCAACTAACTATGGGCCATTTAAATTAGTAACACTTTGATATTCTATTGTCAAAATTCCACACTGTCTCTCCCCAGTTATAGTGACTATCATGTTCCGATACAGGTCTTAATTCAGTTGTTAAGACTTTAGGATTTTTTTTATGTCACCTATATTCAATCAAGGATTTTGGGTAAAATTCCCAGAGGTGATGAAATTGTATTAGCTTGTTATGGCAAAATAATAGTGTGAGGTTGAATGTCCTAAATCTAATGGCATTATTACCCTTTGGCACCCAAATCCAGGTCGTAGCTGTGGGCACCTTGCACTCTAGAACCATATCCAGTACACCGGAACCTCACAATGAAGGTCGCTCACGCAGCCAAATTAGACGAACAGAGTTATGAATGGTATTTAACTATGTGCAATTGTATTACAATACCCTACTATGTTACATCTAAATAATTTTTCTTCTCTTTTGTACCCCATAACCTTTGCGCTTTTGAAAATAAAGAAAAATTTATATTAAAAAAACAAATCCAGGTTGTTTACAGCCACTACTATGTTACCGAAATGACAATGTTAGGATGAAAGTGTTGCGGGAGATGGTTTTTGTTTTATTATAGCAACTGCAGAGGTGCTAGGTAGAGCAATATTAAACAAATACATTGAACTTAATTTTGTCGATAAAATGGCTTATACTTGTTGGGATAAATAGCATGTAATCTACTGAAAGAGTTCAGTATGAAGAAAACACAAGAGGCACTAGACTTCAATAACCAATGAGAGACTTTTGTTTTCACGTGTGTTAGATAGAGAGGGGGTAACTACATGAAAAAAACTTTGTAAAGATGTTATTGATGATTTCAGTGTACTTTGAGACTACATAATACAGATTAAGGAATGGCACACACACAAAACATTTTTTTTACATTTTCTAAGGTTACTTAAAATCCTCTATATCAGCAAACAAGCATATGGCCATATTGTGTTAAGCCCACCACTACTTCACAATACCCCAATATTAGTGGGTCCTACACTAATTCTAACATGGAAGACAAATTCAATAATTTTAGTGCTAAAGTGTATTTAAATAATCTGTTTGTAAAAGCATTGTGAATAAATATATATATAATGCAAAATTAATATGATAAATACCGTTTAAAAAATACAGTGTCAAAACTAAACAATTAAAGTGATAGTGTTTTGATGTATATACTTACAATGCAGATCGTATCTACTCTATACCAAATTAAAATTATAATTAAAGTGACATTACAATCCAGAACCTCCTCAAATTTATACTTTACTGTGGTCACATCCAAAGGGGCACCTGAAACTGGGGTGCTAGACGGGGTGTTCAACCCAAAAACAATCTGGTCTGGACTCCAATCTTACATAATAAAGACTGCATACTTTACTATATATGATGTACTTTGAGACTAGTCAGTGTTTAAAACAGTGTGTTTTATATCTACAAAAAAGAAACAGTTATAAAATGTTTTGCGTCAACAACAAATCCTATTATTCAATCTGCTGCACAAATGCTGGCATATATCACTTGTGCTAGGTTTTACCCACAACAAAAGTCTTCCATACATGCATACTGACGGATGCAGTAATACATAACTTCTGGAGCATCTGTATGGCAAATCTTTAATTTAGAGTAGTACTTTTGGAAATCAAATTAATCAGCACGAACATTCAAATGGGTTCCATGATGATTGAAAAACCATAGAAAAAGTTACCTGCGCTCTCTCCTAAATCCCTATGTATTTCTTTGGTTTTTACTGTATGTATTGGGACTGATGTGTACTGTGGTCGTTGCTGCTGCCCAGGAGTGATGGGAGTGAGCGAAGGACTTATCTTTTTGTATTTGTGTTCCATGATGATTGATTTAGTTTTACAACTTGGCATAGGATCGCTTTTATATACATAATCTCCAAACTGCCAGGAAAAAGTGTAACTGCTTAATGGGCTTTTTTGAAGGTGTTTTTAATGTTATCAGGTATTTCATACAAGATCTAGTTATTTGATGAGGACTAAAGTGATTAGTAGTATATTCAAAGAAAAAAAAAGAAAGAAAAGCACACTCCAATATGAATAGAAAATTGCTATCACAATAACAACAATATCAAAAGTATAATAGCCATGCAATAAGCAAGGTACCAAATGATCACCCTGTTAAATGCTGCACAGCGATAAATAATGTGTACAAAAAATAAAAAATAATAATAAATCCAAACCAAAATATAGGCACAAAATTAACCCCCAAAAATCGCAAAAGCACAATGATCAATAAAGCAAAGTGTTACGTTCATATTTGCACAGCCGGGCAGCACTAATCCTTTTCCACTAATCATTTCGGTAGGTTCGGCAGAACTTTGTCACGGGAATCATTAAAATTATCATTCAACATAATACAATAAAATATTACACTATCAAACAGATTTATTGTAACTTAATCAGTCTGAAAAACTAAGACTTCGGAATATTTAAAACTGGCTGTCTGTACCTTTGTCTTTCTTTCAATTCTACGAATTTACAAATTATCTATAACAATAAACTTAATTTAGGAAGAAAATCGTTCAAAATTAAAAAAAATCTAGACTCACTGATACAAAGTATGGGAATCACATTAGATGTGCTATAATTCTTATTTTGCAATGGGTCACACCCATAATTCCACCAGTCATTCTACACCACATACTATTATAATATTACTGGATTTTTAAAGGATTATATAATAAGATGCAATCCAAGTTGTATATCATAAGAAATGAAAGATGATGACAGGGATAAAAACTGACATAAATCTTAATAATTACGTGTTTGTCTTTTCTGATGGGGAGAACACGTTTGCCAGGTGGATCATGAGGATAATTTTCTCGTCTTCAATAAAAATGTATTTCATTTAGAACTTCAAGTTAATCCACATGTTGAGGTCACTGCACCCTAAACAAGTTGGTTTATGAGGACCCCGCCTTCATTTGTGCTATCTAGTTCTCTAAAGGCGCTGTTGTCTTTTTGGTGGTGTATGCCAACCACGGAGACAGCAAAAAAAATAGTTATTTCCTTGCCATTAAAATAAAGAGTGCAATCATGTCCTGTGTTGACTACAAATTAAAGGTTCCGTTTTTTAAATTTAAGTGTATGTGACACATTTATTTATTCTGCTGCACGATATAAATCTTCGTCTTTATTCTTAGCATTTCATTTTTAGACTTTTTAGAGCAACATACCAGTGTTTTTTTTTTCTTTTATAAAATTAAAAGACCGAGAGCAAAATGGCCTCCTGTGCCTGTCTACTTCCTGTCTGCTTTAGAACTTCTCCAAGTCGTGTAGGATTCACAGGGGGCACAAGTGTCTGGACCCACTTCTGCATTCCCTTAATGTATAGTGAAACGAAATAGGAAGACCACCAAAACTGTTCTTTCTCATAATGGATAAACTTGCTGCACATACCTATCAACATTCCATGCCCACTTTTTGGGGCAGAGGTCAGCAGGGAAGAGAGCAGGCATGCAGGCACAACCTAAAGAAGGTGGTCAGACTGACTAATAGCCTGTGGCTTCCAGCAGACTGCTTACAGAGCTCTGTTGAAGCGCACTGTGCATGGTCCTATTATCCTGTCCCCTCTCGCATTTTAAATTCTGCTGGCAGATTTTAAAATACGGACAGGTCCCCGTGACCTGTATTTGCTGGCACAGTAGCCCAAAATACAGGACTGCTCTGGCAAATTTGGGACAATTGGTACCTATGGCTGCATATGATATAATTTTTTAATATTTCATTTTTTTCTCCCTGCACCTGCTGCATCTTAGTGAGCTCCCAACGTTCCTCCTGCCAGGTTCCATAGCTCTCAGACAAAGCCTCTTATCCCATTTCCTGGGTGTTCAGTCCTGTCACCTTGATCATCTTAGGAACAACTATTCATCTTAACTCAAAGCATCTTTCATGATGCGCCAATCAGACATACATTTGTAAAGATCAGGTTTCCCAAGTCATAACATTCCAATCTAATCTATGAGTCTCTTTTGTATATAATGCTTCCCTTTGCTGACAATATAATTATATCTCTTTGATGAAGAAGACAGGTTCCATACACTCTGCGTGTGTGCCGTCATTAGATACATGATACAGCAAACACAGTTAAGTAACTCCCTCGATGTCCCAAGTAATACCTCAGAAATGTGTAGAACACTCTGTCTGCAGACAGTAAATAACAATATGTGAGAGACGTGCATGATTACAGTTAGACAGGGTTTTTTTTTGTTGTGTTCTTTTGTCACTGATAATTTCATCATGCTGCATTGTCAGTTGCCCAATTATAAACTCAAAAATTAGTGTGAAATAATAACCATACACTTAAAAAATAGGCAATATAGAATTTTACTGACCTGTATAAGTACGGCTAATTAGCTTGTAAAAGTTATACTATTTGCTCGAATTTCTATGTGATGATCTTATAAGATTAGTATTGTGCTTTGCCATCAAAATATGAGTAGCTAGTTGAAGCTCTACTGGTGGCTTTTTAATGCGCACAATCTTTGCTCTGCGATCATCACATGTTAAAGTGGCCACCACTGCTTCTTCAGGAGTGATCAGTCGCACATGGTGTGTCTATAAAGGCTAAATGATAACCTGAGCATACCTGAGTCCAGGGTAAGAAATAATTACTTATAAATCAGAAGTAGGCTTCAGAGACCTTTCCAACAGACCTGCTAAAACACAATGGCTGAGTCTACCAAGACTTTCAGACCCTTACCCCCAAGTTCCTATAGCAGTGTCAACAGTGATTCATGGATTGTAAGCTTGTTCAAGCAGAGCCAATAATTGGTCCATAACAACAGAATTATTCCAATAGCCACTGCTAAAAAGATACTTGTATGACTCTTCTCTATGTTTATACACTAATAAAATTACAAGATGTAAAAAATAAAAACAAAATTTGAAGGCATTTTATAACACTTGATATAAATGCTCAGCACGTTAGAATTTATTTTCGACATCCTATATCAGTGCAGCCAAGCTACCAGCACACATTTATTATCCCTGTTCCATCTCAATGCTCGGTATAGCTGGAAAACCAGAGGCTGGGATATGACATGATGTCATATTTCTGCTTCTCCACTCACAGCATAGGAGAAGTCATCATGGGGACACTAAATAAAAGGTGGTTAGCTAGCAGCACACCGGCACGACAGCTCCTGGTTCTTTGAGGGAATATTCACCTGATGGCCCTAGTACTTGGGCTTTTCATGTTAAGAAGATGAGCAGGAAATCTCAGAAACATCTGTAACTTACTATTAAAGAGACCTGGAATATCAGGCAGATGCTCCAGAGCATGCACATTGGTGCTTCCCATGAAACAAGCTATGCCATTCACTTTTAATGAATTAGATCACTAAATCCCCTTTGGTACCCAAAAATACATATCAGGACATTATCTTGAGATGTCAAAAGTAAACTGATGAGCACCACCTAATGTCCACACAGCAGGATAAGGTGCCTTGCAAGTTTGAGTCGCATACTCTAAATAGATCCGCAGTGGGTTGGAGATAATCTATCCAACCCATCACCAAGCCACTTCAAGAAGCCGGCCTCTCTTATGGCTGGGCTGTTCCTCAGGCCCTCATAGTAACCAAAGATGAGGAGGGAGTTTTCAGGAAAGAAACTTGTTTAAAGTCCTTTAAGGGTCGTACAACCTAAATTTGCCTGTTATCCAGAATGATATCAGTCCGTCCCTGTATCTTAGTAATTTGGGCCCTTATTCTCCTGCATTCATATTAATTTGTAGGGTTTGACCATGCACACAATAACATGCTGGATTAGCTGGTTTATGTGTGCTGTGACTTTATCGGTTACATTACAATTTATAGTTTGATAGTTATTGACACATTAACGGCTGCCAATGAGACATCAGTGATGTCAACGCAATCACAATCTCTCCCTTGCGTAACTTTCAAGAACACTTTCACCTTTATCGGTTTGGTGAAAAACTCCAATTCTATCAAAGAAGAGTTATCAACATATTAACGCACGCATCATACACTTCGCAAATTCAACACCAAAAAGGGATTGATAAGCCACAGAAAACATTTTTCTAATTAACCAATAACCCTAAAAATCTCCAAGTGTCTTCTCACGAGTAAAACAAACAACACAAACATTTCCCTTAAGCTAATCATATGTTGAAGCAACAGCACCACATTTATATGAATGATTCCACACTGAACAATTAAAGCAAATAAAGGAAAAATAAGCACTGTATAAACAATAAACACAGCAAAAAATGATAATACAAGAAATACACATGTCTACCATGTTGCTTTAAAGACTGCCTCATTCAGTAATGACGTTATGCATGGGAAGAAAATGTACATATTGTTACACCAAATCAAGCGTGGATCCTGGGTGCTCACCTCAGCCATGACTAGACTAAGATAGGTGCCCTTGCAACTTGCAAAACGCAGGACACTGGTGGCAGGGCAGGTCACCTGCTATTACTATGCTTTGTTAGTAGCATAGTGCAATCATGGCCACATTATCAAGGCCACATTAGTAGGAGTATATCTACTTGTTTTCCTTTCCATCTGCCCTGGAGAGCCAGCGGGAATATGACATCATGGTCATAACACTGCAGGAACTCCTACATCTCCACCTCTGAACAGCAGAAGAGAAGGGGGGAAGTACTTCCCTAACAGGTGGAGCCTCAGAACAGGACACCTTTTTGGTTTGTAGACAGTCCAGCACCACTACCACAGCAAGGCAATGGTGTAATATATTTTTTTATCGTGAAATAAGCTTAAAGGGAAAGAGGGTGGGGGGCAGTTTCTGGGGGAAAATGTGGTGCATGATGGAGAATGAATTACTTTACCTATGCAGTGCTTAGTGAATATTTCCCATATAAAGCTATAAATTAATATACACAGTAACCTATAGATGTATCACATACTGAGATGTGGATTTAACAACATATATTATCCTGTATCTACAAACACCTGGACATGTCTTCCTCGATGGTTTGTTAATGGGAGGGCGTGCGAGAGAATAGAGGTGAAGAGCTAATGAAAGAGGTGTAATAAGTACATCTGGAGATACCTTGCCTAACTCTCACCTGCAGTACCAGAGAAAAGGGGACTTGTCATAGATACAGGTAAATAAATGGTTAAAAAGGCCTTTTTGTCTTAGTTAAGTATTTCCACGTCTGCAGGGGTTAAAAGCAAGAATTTTCTCTCTTGGCTGCAATCGGTACTCCCTTTTCTCTGTTTCACAGGCCAAGATAACCTTCGCATAGTTTAGAGAAGATGTGCTAGACATGCGCAGTAGATTTCCTGTAGTACGTAATGTTATATGAATAATTATACTTTTTGCACTGAACATCTACCAACAAACAGTGTAATTCCCACACTGCCTTTTATTCCCCGCCATATTCCCCACACTGCCTTTTATTCCTGCCATATTACCCACACTGCCTTGTACTCTTCCTGCCTCCACTGTATTCCAACACAGATTCCATCCATCTACCCTATAGGGGTATGAGGTTGTATCATATGTAAAATATGGCATATGAATGTGTGGGCTTAAATAGTATAATTATATTGCATTTGATAATGGGGTGATTTTTTTTTTCCAGTCCTGTAATACATTAATATGTAGTGGGTGAATTGTATTGCTGTAAAACTCTGTTATGCACGCATACACTGTGTATGTTACATAGTTACATAGTTACATAGTTACATAGCTGAAAAGAGACTTGCGTCCATCAAGTTCAGCCTACCTCACATTTGTTTTTTGCTGTTGATCCAAAAGAAGGCAAAAAAACCCAGTTTGAAGCACAATTTTGCAACAAGCTAGGAAAAAAATTCCTTCTTGACCCCAGAATGGAAGTCAGATTTATCCTTGGATCAAGCAGTTATTACCCTACATTGAAAGATTATATCCTTGAATATTCTGTTCTTGCAAGTATGCATGAAGTAGCCCTTTGAACATCTGTATGGACTCTGATAAAACCACTTCTTCAGGCAGAGAATTCCACATCCTGATTGTTCTTACAGTAAAAAAAAACTTTTCCTTTACCTTAGACTAAATCTTCTTTCTTCCAGTCTAAACGCATGGCCTCGTGTCCTATGTAAAGTCCGGTTTGTGAATAGATTTCCACACAATGGTTTGTATTGGCCCCGAATATATTTGTATAATGTTATCATATCCCCTCTCAGGCGACGTTTTTCTAAACTAAATAGGTTTAAATTTGTAAACCTTTCTTCATAGCTGATATGTTCCATTCCTTTTATTAATTTTGTAGCCCGCCTCTGCACTTTTTCTAGTGCCATAATATCCTTCTTTAGAACAGGTGCCCAAAATTGCACAGCATATTCAATATGGGTCTTACCAGTGATTTATAAAGAGGCAAAATGATATTCTCGTCCCGAGAATGAATGCCCTTTTTCATGCATGACAATACCTTACTGGCCTTGGCCACTGCTGATTGACATTGCACATTGTTGCATAGTTTGTTGTCTATAACAATTCCCAAGTCCTTTTCGTGTGTTGTTATCCCTAATTCGCTTCCATTAAGGGTATATGTTGCATGTGTATTCTTTACGCCGAAGTGCATAACTTTGCATTTTTCAACATTAAATTTCATCTGCCATTTGAGTGCCCAGTCCCCCAGTCTATCTAAATCCCTCTGCAGCAAAGTAATATCTTGCTCACATTGTATTGTTTTACAAAGTTTGGTGTCATCTGCAAACACTGAAACATGACTTTCAATGCAGTCTTCAAGATCATTTATAAACATGTAAAATAGAAGGGGTCCCAGAACAGACCCCTGAGGGACACCACTTGCCACCTCTGTCCAACTTGAAAATTTACCATTAATGACAACTCTTTGTACTCTGTTTTTAAGCCAATGTTCTACCCAAGAACAAGCATTTTCATCTATACCGATTTCCTTGAGTTTGAACACTAATCTATTGTGTGGAACTTTATCAAATGCCTTGGCAAGATCCAAATAGATTACATCCACGGCAACACCCTGATCTATACTTCTACTTACTTCTTCGTAGAACGCAATCAAGTTAGTTTGACATGACCTGTGCTTCATAAAACCGTGCTGATTTTTGCTGATAACCATGTTCTTCTTAAGGAATTCTTGAATACTATCCCTTAATAACCTTTCGAATATTTTACCAGCCACAGAAGTTAAGCTCACAGGTCTATAATTTCCAGGCAAGGATTTTAAACCCTTTTTGAATATAGGAACCACATCTGCCTTCCTCCAATCCTCCGGAACACTTCCTGAAAGAAAAGAATCTTGAAAGATTAAAAACAGAGGTTCACTTATTTCTACACTTAGTTCCTTAAGTACACGTGGATGGATACCGTCAGGCCCTGGAGCTTTGTTTATATTAACTTTCTTTAGTTGCTGCAGCACCTTGTCTTGAGTTAAACAATTACAATTATTCTGCAAGTTTTTACTAGCAATCATTTGCACATCTATTGCCATGGGTTCTTCCTTAATATATACGGAGGAGAAATAGTTATTTAAAATTCCTGCCTTTTCCTGGTCTTCATTAACTAACACCCCCGTTTCAGTTTTTAGTGTACCTACACTTTCATTTTGTTTTTTTTTAGAATTTATGTACTTAAAAAATGCTTTGGGGTTGGTTTTACTCTCTTTAGCTATCATTATTTCATTTTGAAGTTTAGCAAGTCTAATTGCCTAATTACCTAATATGTTATATTACAGAACCGCAGAACAAGAAAATAAACACTTTAATGGACATTGTTTGAGTGTTTTATTTTTTTGCTGCTCTGCAGTTAAATAATCATTTTAGTGCCTGGATGTGAGACTGGGTCTGGATCTGCCCCTGGACCACATTATTGTGAATCTGCAGTCAAGAGGAACCCCATAGTGGGGTGCAATAACCACAGTGTTCCGTGTATCCATGGCGAAAAAATATGCCCATCTTCTCTGCTATGTTCCATGTGAGGATAGAAATATATACCTCTAAGTCCTTCATGTATAATAGGGTAGTTTGGGACCACTGCATTTTAATTATGTATTTGTTTAATTATTTATTATGTGCTACATGCTGTTTGTGTATTCAGTGGGCAATAAGGTATAGTGGAACCAGGTTCTTCCACAGGTGGATATAGAAAGATATGTATGGATATATTTATGATATTGCAACCTCTTAATAATAACTAGTTAATAGTGGAACAAACCGTCAAAGGCAAAATAAGATATTTAATAAACATAAAGAACATTCTGAAATGGATATTTTCATAGACATAGACTAAAAGAAAAATTAAGGAATGTATAAGGTTTTACTGCAGAAAAGGATTCAAAATGATTCAGATAATCTTTAAAATACCAGACCAGACAGGTCTTGATAAATCTGCCACATAAAATATAATTACTAATTATTGTCATGACTGTGTGTCTCTTGACGTTGTGACAAACAAAGTAATTACATGTAAACATAGTAAGTGATTTCTAATTTTTTTTTTAAAATAATTAGATTTTAAAATTCCTTTGAAAAAGATAGGCAGCCCGAGGTGCCTCCTACATCTCAGAGAAATAAGACTAGTTAAATTTTACACACCATTTATAGTAATCCTTACTGGATTTACAAGACGTTTTATGGCAAAAATTAAAAAGAGTGCATACTACACCCATTATGACATCCTAGGTATATATATGTCCCATTACAACATTGTGCTGTATCCACTGATAACTTCTCAACTGAACTTTACTGAAGCTTGAAGAGGACGTAACTAACACTCGGCGCTATGTCTTGCCATTGGAAAAGTGGATCTGTTAGATCATCAGCATGTGGCAGTGTTTCGGGCAGTAGAGTGAGTAGCCTGACGGCAGAATGGGTCAAGGGATCAGAACATCATTCCTCCCTAAATTTCCATTCAAATGATGGCCTCCTACAAGGTGGTGGGGAAAAGGAGGCCATGCAGAACCTGAACATCCGTTTGGCCTCTTACCTGGACAAAGTGCGAGCACTGGAGGAATCCAACGCTGATCTGGAATTAAAGATCAAGGAATGGTACATTAAACACCAGCCACATACTGTACCAGCCGATTACAGCAAGTACTTCCGCATCATTGAAGAACTCAAATGCAGGGTAAGTAAACTGATCTCATGATGATACTTTGCTCAGCACTGTGCAACACTGACCAAAGAAATGGAATATATATGGATTCATGTAACTAATGTTAACGGACAAATGCTTTCAAGTCTACAAATATTTTGTCACAGCAGTCAATAATGCAGGACAATATTGTCCTCTCTGTCCCTCACTTAGGCCTTAATCTGCACTTTTGGGTTAACTTCTTATCTGGTTGACGATAATGATCATGAAAATTGACTTTATCTTTATAGAAGCCAGGGCATCTCTCGAGAAAACTTTTGGTATTGTGTGCCTTGTGTTTATGTTTGTGTCATTTTACACAAATTTTAGCTGGTGATTTAAAAAAAAAAAAAAAAAAGTTTAGATATATGTTTAGTTTGATGAATAAAAATAAATGCCCTTTATAATTAAGTATGCAATAAAATGAAGAATTTACATAATATTAACATAAATTAAAAAACATTATTAATTAATCCATTCATTGCATCAACACCTTAGCAAGATGCCCATGTTTGTGTCCAAAACATTGGGGTTATGTATAAAAAGTGCTGTGTTGTGAAAAGTGGTCCAAAGTGAAGTTGGCCAGTCACCATGGAAACCAGTGGAATCGGCAGGCACATTGCAATAGTGACTCTGACCCTTTTCCATGTTAGCAACACTTTTTAGAAGAGACGAGGTATATACATACGGACTTTAATGCCCAACCACACTGTTACAAAGATACGGGCATTGTACTAGTACTAAATATTGAGTTATGGCTGCTTTGCTAACTGTGTAAAAGTTCTAAAACAAGAATTGTAATAGAAAATAGGAAGTATACAGAAATTATAATAATTAAATTCTTTAACATGGAAAATATGTAAAAAGAATTTAAAGAAAAAGTAAAATTAGATATTAGGAATTGTGTTTTTTTAACAAATATAGAAAAGGTCAAAAGAGAAAGGAGACAGTTAAGTTTAATTTGTTAAAAATTGTCATGTTATAAATTGCATATATTGAGGTTTAGATATGTAAAATGTACACACGATAGCGTAATAATTTGCAAGGATTTAATTCTTTGGCAATTTTTGTGTTTCCTTTTTGTTTCAGTATTATACTGTAATATACTGTATTTTCAAACTCATTGATATGATTCTTGAAAGAGTCTGGAACACCGTGTTTCTGCATAGCAGAGCAAAATGAATTGGTTGTTCAGACATCCGCAAATGTAGACGATAACCACAGACAAGCTGAATTACTGACACATCTGAGCCAAACATAGATATCACTAAACCACAGCTTCTTAACATTATAATTAATCATTGAGCAAAGAGAATAGATCGCATTGTCGTGCAAAATGTATTTTCTTGTATGTCTTTATCGAAAGAATATAATAATACATCATTCTGTGCAAAGTAAGGTTTACATTAATTATCTCTGAAAGTAAATTGAATTAACAATATATTCAGAAACATCAGTATATATTGGAGTTATATAAAAGAACAGAAGGGATAAGGATTAAGAAGAATTGGCAGTTGATTAAAGAGTCAGGAATTAAAATAATTCTCAGAAAATACTAAAATACTATGTCTTAGCCTTATAGGACAACAAAGTTGGAATGATCTCTTAGCTGCAGAACCCATACACTTAAAAGGACACATTATTGCCCAAACAATAAAAATCACTGTTTTTTTGTAGGTATAGCCCCTATGAAAACATGCATGCATTTTTTTTTAAATTTGGGGTTATATCTAAATACTGTGGGGATATTTATGGGATGATAATATTAAACAGTCGAGAATTGCCCACTATTTCAATTCTCTTAGATCTTAGAGATCGTTTATCATGTAAGTGATACAAATAAAATCACCATTTGTTTTAAAAATAGATTTAATTTATTGTAACAAATTAAATAACAATAATATTAGGCAGCATGCATGATAATAATCAGTGAATATTTAGTATAACATAAGTATGCAATACAATGGAATGGCTATACATGTTCCAATGGCTAACAGCATCACCTGTCACTTAATAAGATTTATGAGGGTACTTTACAGACAAAAGTAAAGCTTCACACAGTGAAAAGCCATAAAACCTTGGCTAACAGTTAGATCAACTGAGTAACCCTTTCAATGCTGGCTAGATCCTCCTAGGCATATAGTATCCTATTCTCCTGTGATTTTCAATTAAAATAACATTTGAACCAACTCATTAGTCATTTCCTGGAACCATCTAATAAGAATAATCTACCAGATTTTTACAAAAGCCGAATTTTAGTTTGCCTAAAAAGATATCTTATCTTATTTTAGAGCAAATCAATACACCTGGATAAAAACAGCAGTATGCTAACACGTGATACTATCACATTAATATATAATTATTCTTAATTCCACCTGCAGAATGGAATGTTTATAACTATATATTCTTTAGTTAACTAAGATTTCTAAATATTGAAACCTGACCGTGATTTATCCAGTCATATATCATGCTTTAGTAAATTTTAATTAATTTAAATTAATTAAATAAAACCAGCATAATTACCAGTTATGTAGATATTCTCATCAGATGAGCAGGTAGTCCCAGGAACTTGATTGGTTGTATGGAGGTGCGTGATTGATAGAGAAAAGTGGTGTTGGTTAGAAAGTATCAGTAAATTTTAAGTGTCAAGGAGTTTAAGAGTTGAGTGTCCAAGAGAGTTTGAGGGTTAATTGCTGGAGTCTCCTGGATCTCTCTGCATGTCCGAATCTGAACCAACTAACCTCTCTCTCCCCTTTGTCCTAACTTTTAAAGGGCCAGACTCTCTGTACGTCATTACTTGATAAAGCCAATAGGAAATTGTAGGTGGGTTCAATCTATGGATCGCAATTTAGGTATTTGATCCATAGAGGGCAGTCTCGTCTCACTAAACCTTCCTATCCAGGAAGAGTTAACTTTTCCTGATGATTTGGCTTATCTAAAATGACTACCATAACTTAGATTTGCTGTCAGTTCAAAGCGTTTGTCTCAGTCTTTGTGGCAACTACTTTGATCGTAATTTCTAAAATTGACAGTTCTAAACTCAATTTCACCCCTTACTTACAATGGAACCTTGTAAAATTTTGTAAGTAAAATTAATTACCTAGTCTTCTCTGTCACTAGTGTCTGTGTTTATATAATGCATTCCTTAGCTCAGGCTTAGTGGTTAGTGAAAGCAAGGAACTTATGTGTCTTTGTTATCCTGAAGATAGCAAAATGGAGTCCACTCTGTTCTGAGTGACTCTGGCAATATACACTTTTAATTTCTTTCTTAGCACAAAATGTCTGCCGATATAAATATCCTGACAATACAGCTTGCAAAAGCTGCAGATCTCTTGTAAGGAAGTAACAGGATTGGTTGTTTGATTGGCAGCCTGGGGGGTGTAACAATGTTAATTCATAAAAGTGCCAATTGAAATCTGCGTTTTTTGTAAAATGAAAAAAAGAGAACACACAGAAAGAATTTCAGCATCTGCATCTGGACTGAGCCGTTAATCAAAGGAACCGTTTGGTCCCTGAAATGTGATGTGGCTCAGAAGAAGGCAATAGGATTTTATCTAGAGAATAAATATTTCCTCACATAAGTAAAACATTCTGTGTAATTGCATAATATTTCTTTGAGTTATTTTCATAAAAACATATAAGCTTTCCAAAGGATTCAGAGTTAGAAAAAAACTTGCATAAAAATTCCCATAGACTTTAATGGTGACATATTGATAAATCATTTGAAAATAGTTTTCTCACAGTATTGAATAAGTTGGAAAGCTTACTGAATTGAGGCGAAAGTCTGCTACAAAAGAGATGTCACAATGTTAACTTTGTACGTCTAAAACAATTCTCACAATAATAAAATGTTGGACCTTTGATATTTTTCAGATTCTTGCAGAGACCACTGAAAATTCAAGAATTGTACTACAGATTGATAATGCCAAACTGGCAGCTGAGGACTTCAGAGTTAAGTAAGTGAAGTAAAGAGAGAACAAAAAAAGCTGTATTCAATAAACACCCAATTGTACAATTTTATGTTATTGTATTTTTTTTTTTATTATTATTATTGTTTTTGGTGTAGTGAACAATTATGGAGTGACATGGGTTGTAAATGTTCATTAAATCAATTTATTTATGTTCTAGGTATGAGAGTGAATTGTGCCTTCACCACGGTGTTGAATCAGACATTGCTGGTCTACGTAGAGTATTGGACGAACTGAACTTCGCTAAATCCAATCTGGTGCCTCAGCTCGAAAGCTTGAAGGAAGAGCTGGAATGCCTGAAGAAGAATCACGAAGAGGTGATCATCTAAGGATTGTGTATTTTCAGTGACAATTAAGATGAAGCAACCTTTAAATGTAACAAGAAACCATCACACAGTGTTTATGTATTGCCCATGTTGTAAATGTAATCAATATCTAAAACATAGGTTTTCTTCTACAACAGAGCAATCTGTAAAATGTGTAGATTGTCTTGAAAACGTCCACATTTTATTAGGACAGTGGCCACAATGTCAATCTATCTTAACTATATTTGAATGTTGTGCATATGATCAGCTTTCAGTGTTATAGTTATTTTAGCCACACCATCCAATTTCGTGTTTCAGTAACCAACTTAATGGACATGTTATTTGTTTTTATGACTTCTTCCCAGGAAATGAAGGCTTTGAGAGGGCAAAAGGGAGACATTAATGTTGAAATGGATGCTGCTCCTGGAATCGATCTAAGCAAACTCCTGAATGACATGAGAACACAGTATGAAGTGATTGCAGAGCAGAACAGACAGAAGGCTGAAGAGTGGTTCCATGAAAAGGTAAGTAGATTGTGACCTCTTTCAATATTTTTTAATTTATATTTTTGCTCTGTATAATGGTACAAACTGACTTGTCACGCCCCAACAGTAAGTTACGAGCCATTTAAGAGTCAGAGGTTAAATGTTGTAAGGCATTTAAAGAGGCATGCACATATTTTATGTTTATAAAAATAAAAGATATAGTGGGAGAATAACAAGTTTATGTTAAGAAATAATCAGGCCTGCCTGAATGTGGGACAAGGTATTTGCTTCAAAAACAGAAAAAACTGCTGGCAGGCTCATAGATTACCATAAAGCAATAGGGTAGGAGTAAAAACAGGCTAGTAGCTTGAGAGTAACATTTCACCCCCTGTGAAGTTGCAGGCTGGCCCCAAATGCAAGGACCGGGCTTACCCCCACCGGTCCAAAGGGGGGGAAACGAGGCCAGTACCATGTAGAGCCAGAGATTTTTATTCGCAGTGCAGGATTGGATAATGGGGCAGCGGCCATTCACCCCACCACCTAAGTAGGCCTCAGCTACTGCGGTGTCAATGCACCTTCCAAGGGGCCAGATTATGCAGGGAAGCTGTAGCTTCAGTACCCGGACCTCTGAGCACACAGGACCGCAGACAATCAGTAAGCTTGATTATGTAATCGTAATTATCTGGAAACCGCAGGAGCTGATGATCCATGCGACCTTCCAGCATGGTGGTCCGGCCCCGCTCCCCCTCTTTCAATATTTTTGACTATACCTCAAAGCAAAGGAGTGTGATTACTTGGGTTGTTTAAACATTAGGCTTCTATGACTTGATACTAAAACTCCTTACTACCTATTTTTTATTATGTCTGCAGAGTTCCGAGCTGAACAAGGAGATCACTCATAGTAGTGAAATGGTGGAATGTCATAAGACACAGCTGACCGAATTGAGACGAACCGTTCAAGAACTGGAAATTGAACTTCAGGCACAACTTGCAATGGTGATTTACCTTTCTTCACCTGTAATATAAAAATACTGTGTTATGTACGTGATGTAATTATAGTGCACTGACCTCATAATAGTATCCAGCTATCTTTACCCAAAAATATTTTAACAAAAAATATTACTATCCAGTAAAACTAATACTATCCAGTAAAACTAATAAAATAATTTACTTGTTTCTAACAGAAAAAATCCCTTGAGTGCTCCCTGGCAGAAACAGAACGTTGTTATAGTACGCAACTGGCACAACTTCAGGGTTACGTAGGAAATGTGGAAGAGCAACTAAGTCAAATCCGTGCTGACTTAGAACGCCAGAACACAGAATACAAAGTCCTCCTAGACATCAAGACACGTCTGGAAATGGAGATTGAGACATACCGTAGACTTCTTGATGGAGAAGCGTAAGTATGAGAAGCTAGAATTATATTGTTTTAGTGCATTAGAATTGTAATTTCTATGTTTCCTCAACCTTTAGAAAAAAGGTTTCCTGTAGATATAAGTTCAATCAAAATCAATCTATATAAAACCTCAGCAGGATCCATTACTAGAAGAATGTGTTCACTGGTGGTGGAGGTGTAACGCAGTGAGTAATGAATTCATCAGTGTAGTTTTAGTAAAAATGAGCAGATGAATAAATGGTACTACTGGAAAAGACTCACTTGTATTGCAGGTAGTTATTATTAATTAACATTAATTGGAACCCTTCAGTGTTTCGGTGGTTGTTTGACCATGCATAAATGTGTGATGATGTTTTTGAAGTAAAAACGTGAAAGGAGAAGATGGTGGGGAGAAATTGGTGAATCAATGATCACCCATTTGGAAATGAGGAAACAAGATAAATACAGTAGTTAATATCATTTTTGCCAAATTACATAGCTATCTAGTATAAACTAGACACTTATCCTAACCAGTCAGTCAGTGCATTGAAACTATTTGTTGATGCACCTAGCAAATTTTAAGAACACTCAATCAACATGTTATATGTCAAAATTGCAAATAACAAAGTCTTTTTGTGTGACTGTGGTTTTTTTCGTTTTTTTTTGTAGATGTCAACATAGAGAGATTCCAGCCCATGTGAAAGGTTTGTTCCCTTTTTTTGGACATTGCTTCAAAAATGATTCTTTAAAAAAAATCTAAAATGGAAATATGTCCAACCACAACAGATATAGAAAATGCTAGAGTTTTTTAACACGTAACACCCATTTAAGCGATAACTCTTTCCATCCCTACTTTAGCAATATTCTACAGAAAAACAAAAGATATTTTAATGAAATATCAGATTACTGCTAAGCTGGGTGCATTAACTGTCTTGGCTCTAAATTTTACTTGACATAAATTGGCATCTCTGTGCGTAGCATACTGTAGGGTATTAGTACATTCCCACTCAAGGTTATATCAGAATGAAATACAATTCACTTGAAAGAGAGGTTCCAGAAAAACCTGAGGCTTGATCCCAAAGTTAAACCTCTACCTTAACAGTGATGTGGGGAAATGTCATGACATACCCCAGCCTTTGGATATTATATTTCATTCCTCTCTACCCATGAACAGAGTTTTGATTATGCTATATAGGATATCTATGAAAGCACCTGCTGAACAACCAAATATTCAATGTGATCCCATCACTCTACCTAATGAATAGAGGGTTAGGCAGTAAAGTTCTGTTCCCCAAAACACTCAACCAACAGTCACTCTTGGGCACCATCCTGTAAGTGGCCTTGAGGAGCACTGTACTAGTGAGTTTACTTTGTATATCAGGCAACTGCATTTAAAAACAGCTGTCTAATCTAAATATAAATTAAAAAAAAACACTAGTGTCCTTTTGCCCCCTTTACTATCTGTAGAGATCTGAAGCTAAAGAGTCGCACATCAGGGGATTCAGTCCTCAAAGCCCCCCATTAGTAACGCATATGAGACATGGTCCTTGTATTTAACGATGCACAACATGCTTTAGAAATTAATGTTGCCTTCTTCCATCAAATGAATATAGAATAATATAGCACTATAAAGCATAGTAATGCATAGCATAGTATTAGCATAGTATATTATAGTGTTTGTGTTGTGGCTTTTTTTTTAATTTTAAATCTCACTATTCTTTGTTTTCTTCATATTTCCCCTTGACGCGTGTCTTTAATTTCCAGAGTCAAGCAAGACCAGGAAAGTCACAACAATTGTTGAAGAAGTGGTCAACGGAAAAATCGTGTCACAGAAAGTGAATGCAACCGAAGAGAAGCTAAAACATTAGAAACAAACGTCAACACATGTAAAATAATGTTATTAATACGTTGCTGTATATGTAAGAATGCAAAATATGCAGCAATTATTTGCCACAAAGTTGCTTAACGCAACAGGGAAATGGGTGCATCTATCTGCTTTCAATCTCAAATAAACTTTATCAAGCAAGTAACCTGTTTTGTCTTTGTCCATTTATTTGCATGAGTAAAATAATCCTTATTTAGGTAGTGGCCATATTAGAATTTCATCACAGTTAATAAAAATTCTAGAACCAGTGGCAAAGGTCACCCAGGAGTTATCAAAAGAGGCCCAAGGCCAGGTATGCTCCCAATGCTCCCACTCTTGCAAAACAGTTATTGGGAAGATTGCCAATGCTAAATAAATTGTCAGGGTTCAAGCGCTCAGTGAATGATTCAGACCGCTGCTGGTTACCATGGCGATGCTCAGACTTATTGAGGCAGGAAGTCCTTTTATGTGGTTTGCACTCAGGAGACAACCTGGGATGCGTTCAGCACTACGGGAACCACCAGGGATCTCACCAACTGACCAGTGTCTCTGTCCAGAGTGCTCTTCTACAGGAAGTAATGCAAATAATTGCCTTATGCAACTAGTAGCATGTTTGGTGACATTTATACACTCTGCTTTACGTGGACACCAGAGAAATTAACTCAGGATTGTGGGACAGTGTAGTCATGTCAGTGCTGGCCCACTGAATACAGCACATTTGGGCGATATGCTCATTGCGTGATCTCATCATTTACAGCTTTTAGTAATTTGAGTCCTACAGACTATGTAAAAAAAATTGAATGATTTCTACAGTATTGAGCATTTCTCAATTCACCCTACCATCTAAATAAAAATTAAAAAAAAATAAAACCAATATAATTTCATTTTTTCAATTAGGATATATCCCATCTCTAGATGTAAAATTCTTGGGAACATGAGCTGAATTGGGGGAGGTCCATATAGTAAACTATCTAACTTATTATAATTAATAACTTACTCCCCCCCCACCCCAGCCATGAAATGTCAAGAATAAGAGGATTTAAAACTGGTTTGAAACCTGATCAACCGCATTCTCAGAACAGATAGCATTCTGACAAGCTGCTCTTTTCAGGAAATGTAAGCTTTCCATAGTGTCCAGCGTGGCAGGTCTCTGAAGAAACATGTAAATATCTTCATAGCGATACAAATATTTTTACTCCAGAATTTTCTTTAAGGAGCAGAATCCGAGGAACCTTCACACATGAAATTCTGGTCCTCAGTAAGTACAAAGAAATCATCCCTTGTCTGTTATTTTTGGGTATGTCATGTCAGGGAGAAGCCCAAACAAAAAGTCTGGGTGGTATGTTGTAGGACAAGCTCAATCAAACATAAAACATGTTTTAGATAAGTGTGCTGAAGTCAAGTGCTGATGACACAGTGTGGATTTCATGACAATGCTAAGAAAAATCCTGTCTTTTTATAGCTGGACATACCTTACTATCAGAGAGATAATATAGCTGAAGAGACTTACTTCAAGTCAAATATTGAGTATTTAATTATGGACAGGGTGTATACTCCCAATGCACATTTAAAAAGTCATGAAATTGTTAAAATATTATTTTTTTCTATCTGCTTGGAATAATAGAATGTTTGTTTATAAAATACTTGCACACAAGCAATAATATGTTAAAAACTTAATAGACTATTAATATTATTACTTGCCAACTTTGGCTTTGCTTCCATGGATGTCAATAAAAATATTTAAGCATTGTTAATACCAAAAGTCAATGTTATTAATGGCGTTTATATAGCACCAATTTAATTTAACAATAAATTGAATAATTGCAAAATGTTACATGAACAATAGGTTGATGAGAACCTTGGTCAAAAGAGCTTACAGTCTAGAGGAGATGTTTATGGCTAACAAATACTGACAGACTTCCGTGGTCCACACCTGCGTTTAAATTCTACACTCTACTCATGTCTACTTCCACTAATACTGACCTCCAATAACATAATATTTGCAGATTCCACACTGGGCGTACATTAAGAAAAAGGCATGTTGCCATAGCAACTCCACCAGGACACAATAAAATGGTACCAAAACTGTACTTAAATATAAAATTGCTGTTTTTTGAGTGTTGTTTTTTTTTAAATAGGATGTATTGAGAGTTCGCAGTTCATAACATGCCATTTTATCTTTACACCTAGATGAGACTGATGTAGTTTTAGTCAACATGTAACCAATTTTTAGCATTTAGCCTGGACGCCAGGTGCTTCTTAGCGTTTACCAACTCCTATTATTTTCGGAGAGAGATGTTAAAACTCTCAGCAATCACTAATAATGTGTCAATAAAAATGTTAAATTCGGAGCATGGAAAGGACTTTAAAACTGCTACTGCAATTTAAGCAATTACTGACCTGTCACTAAATGATTGCAACAAACATAGTAACAAGCCCCAAGGGCAAGTGTAAGATCAGAAGAGGATGTGAATGGGTGAGAACACTATTCCTACAAGGTGATGCTAGTGATAGAATTATTGTCAATGGAAATGTGCCCAGTCATAAAGGTAGCGTAACAACTGCACGCACACCATAATGGCAGCCTACGCAGCGACGATGCAATGCATGCTCTCCCATATACAGAGCGCTGTTGACTCACTCACCTATGGGCTCAAATACCCTGGAATTATTGCCTAGTGGTGCGTCAGTGCGTTTAAACGTGCTCTTGCGCTGAACTGCGCAAGTCCTCTTGACACAGTGCGACAGAATCTGCTCTGTCGGGTGAGAAGGAGGAATGTTTATATTTTGGATGTCACACAGTATAATGGCGTGACTTCACACATCTGCTCAAGGCTATAATCAGTTAAAGGATCACTATAGGGTCAGGAACACAAACATGTATTCCTGACCCTATAGTGTTAACACCACCATCTAGCCCCCCTGGGCCCCTCATGCCTCCATAAATATAGTACAAATCTTACTGTATTCAAGCCTGAAGCTGTTAGACTCAGAAAAACAAGCAGTCTGATGACATCATCAGAAGTGGTGGCCTGATCCAATCACAGTGCTTCCCCATAGGATCGGCTGAGACTGACAAAGAGGCAGGTCAGGGGCAAAGCCAGCATGATTCAAACACAGCCCTGACCAATCAGCATCTGCATGCAGAGGGAGGAGACACTGAATGTTTGGATGCATTTTAGGCAGCCATGGCCAGGAAGGATCTCTAACAGCCATCTGAGGAGTGGCCAGTGAAGTTATCACTAGGCTGTAATGTAAACACTGCATTTTCTCTGAAAAGACCGTGTTTACAGCAAAAAGCCTGAAGGTAATGATTCTACTCACCAGAACAAATTCAATAAGCTGTAGTTGTTCTGGTGGCTATAGTGTCCCATTAAGTGAGGCAGCCTGCAGCATGTTTGCAATGCAGATGCAGAACTGGAGTACGCAATTGTGGCAATTGTAATATGATTATATATATATACATATATATATATATATATATATCGCAACCTAGTGAGTGTGCTTATAGCTATATACACTTTATACACGTGTGTATTCAGGTTCCTCCTCTAAGTCATCTTTATACCCCACACCTCTGTTTGCTTTTTGCATCTTAATAGTGTGCGATTCATATTATGTCTGACAATATCCTGTAACCATTCACCTCTAATTACCACCTGCACGCTACTATTGACACTAAAATCTTTCTGTTGTTAAACTTTCCCAGCACTCCTTGTGCCATAGTTACAGTTAACACACCTTCCTCAAGTTTTGTAACCTAACACCCAGTGACTACGTCATGTGTATATGTTGTATCCTATTGTATTTGTTAACTAGCGAACGCCTAAAGTGATCTATTTTGAGTTTGAGAAATCACAAGATAGACAGAAATATGTCTAAAATAATCTATTTTCAGTTTGTGAAATCGCAAGATATACGCATTAAATTCTATATTTTGGAAGTTTGACTTTAAATTCATGCGCTACTGCAATGCTGGGCACAACATCAATACTTAGTGAGCATCTGTGATCTGTGTGCCAAGCATTTTTGGACATTTTTGCCCCTCTTATGGGCTGTATCTCAACAATGACATCATACAGATACATGTCAACATATTTTAGTAAAATTGAAAATGTGTCTATAGAGTCAACTGTAATTTGGCAGCTGAATATAAATATGATATTTTATGGTTTATAAAGTGATGTTTTGATATAATAATAAACTAAAATTCTGGCAGATTGCCTTGGCGTTCGCTGGCAGTTTTTAACAATTAATTTACAGTTACAGCATCCCACCATGTAGACGTGCTAGAAGCAGGGTTCTCCAAAATCTGCCCCTCTTGTTGCTGAACTATAACTCCCATGATTCTTAGAGTGAACTAGATAGCCATAGATTTATGGGAACTGTAGTTCAGCAACATCTGGAGGGCCAGAGTTTGGAGTACCCTGTGCTAGAAGTTGGAGACTTTTGCATTTGACATCTTTCTACAGAATGCCACCATGGGGGCTCACTGGTAGACTGTGATTGTCTCATGACTCTTTTAGAATGTGGTGGAATTATTGTCAAGCTTTTCAAAAGGCAAAGACAGAGTTTCCATCACTATTTTCACTCACCTGTCGGCCTGTGACTGCTGATTAGGACAGGCATCAGATAGCGATGCATAGTAGTTGCCTATGACACTGTAATGTGTGCATGTACGAGTTTATCTGTGGAAGATTACTTTGTCTCACAGGATCCACAAACTCTGTTTCATATTCTTGGAATGTGCAAGAGTACAAAATCAACAAGGGTTCCTGGCACACAAAGTCGCCTGAGCAGTGACACTGAGGTGGCAAATAGATGTCGGTGTAGGAGGGGTAGCTGAAGATATCTCACTATCTGTTCTGTCCTCTTCAACCTATGCACATGTGGACATGTCACCTTGCACAGAATGACAGAACATTTTAGGTGGTTTGTTCTACCCTTCGTCTCCTTCCCCATTCTCTGCATTAGGTTGTAAGCTAACTGCACGTTTCTTTTTGTACTTTGAATTAAAGTGTTCCACGTTCTTCTGCTTTGTTTTTGTAGCAGTTTAATTATATATTGTACTGTTTGTAATCCCTACCTTTTGTCAGTGTACCCATTGTATGTTGCCGCCGAAAATAATGGTGCTTTATAAACCTATTTATAATCATTGTAATAATAACTATAGTAGGCTCCGTGAATAGGGCATTGTTTGCTAATTCATGGGTGCTGTAAACTTTAGCAGGCGCTGTCATCAGGCTTGTACTTGCTAAATGTAAAGTGTTGTATATTTATATGTTAAAGAAGCAATGAGCACCATAGCAACTTAATCACAATTAAGTTGTTAGGGTGCCCTATAAAACTGCTTTATGCTATCTCTGGGGTGCTCTGTGATTAGGGTGATTAGGGTGCAGCTGGCACGGCTCCTTATTATTGTCTATTACCTCCACCCATTGTTTGCTGAGTGTGCTGGTGGGAGTTAGCTGTAGTAGTTGGCTTGCTTAAATTGGTCTTTGAAGATCCTCTCACTTTCATTAGGAGGACTATGACTAAGCATCTAGAACTCACTGTGTATGTGTATGTCGCACTGTCCAACTGAGCTAAGCTACCCTGAGCGTGAAATGATCGTGTATGCAGCTACGGCAGGTTTATCCCTGTAAAGCCATGAGGGATCACAGAGTAGGTTTATGAGCTGGCTGCTGGCACAGACTCTAAACATCTACTCCAGGACCTTTTCTTGCTTAATAATGACAGGGCAGAGACAGCAACTTTGACCTACACAATCAGCCTAAGCTCAACACAGCCTAGAACAGTTGGCCAGTCCAGGTTTGCTCTGTGCTTTCTTTTGGATGTTTTGTCCTGGGATGCTCCTGGTTGCTTCCTTTCTGTGCTAATTCTTGAATGATCTCCGCTGCGATGCTCCCTAGGGCACCACAACATTGTGATCAGTCTTTTCTTGTTGGCCAGCCAGTTTAAAATTATTCTGATTTCCCCTTCTGGCATATGGCCGTACACTTCCAACTAGGCTGACCGCAGCCACAGGTCTTGGGCACATGACAAATTTAAGGGATGTTTTTGTATAATTTTTACCTTAGTATATAGTATTTTGGATATTCATCCTCTATATTAGAGTGCTACTCTACAAGGAAGTAGCAAGAAATACTTTACCAGTAACTCATGAAGGGTGCAACCATATGCCTTACTAACAGAGTCAGGACACTTCCTAATTAATAAATAATTCCAAAGAAAGTCCCATTCTGTATTATATATAAATATAGAGTGTGGTACACTGTGTGCTTACACCTTGTTTGTGCTGTTTGGGTGATTTGCTGTGAGTAATTTAAGGGTTGATCTCACTGGTGCGATATTGCTCCACTGGGACTTACATTCCATTTAACGTAATTTCACTACATTTATTTGTCATTGGTGTTGAGCCCACCTATGAAGTATATTGAAAGCCATAACATCTCTGCTAGCAGTCAAGTGACTAGGAAAGACTTCTACTTACCTAAACTTGTCCCTCGCGGGCGACAGCATCTTCCTCCGGTGGGTCTTCTTCAGCTCCTGGCGCGACTTCACTGCTGTACTCTTGCGCATACGTGAGAGCACAGCACTGAGGTCTATGTAGGATCCTGCAAGACCGCGGGATCCTCCATAGACATAGCCAATTCCCTGCAGCCGTCACTGGTGATGGCTGTCAGGATTGACACTGTAGCTCCGCGACCTCCGTCCAGTGGCTATGAACGTCGGGTGTAGGAAAAATATATAAGACAAAGCAGCCCCTAATTTGTCTCATGTTTTAGTTAGAAATAGATGAAAAATGAAAAAAGAAGAATATAAGAGGAAGCGATTGGGAAATGGTAAGTACGGCATGACAGTACTGCTTTAAACAGTTATTGCAACGGACAAGCTGACAAGAGAATTACAGTGTTTAGGTCAAAACTGGTACGTTGGCTTGCATTTTTCTAATTCTTTGTAGATTTGACACACTTGACCGGTTAGTGGAAATGCCCCAAGACCTTTACAACTTTAGGAACAGATGTGCAGCACCCAAACAATTCACTGCAGATCAGTCCAGCCCCTCCCAAGACAAACTGTACACATGAGGCAATGGCGCAAAGTGTTTACTTTCCAAATTATCTGATGTTTGTTTTAAATCAGCTGGCCTCCCTGCCATCCAGATCCAGCAATACATGGTCTTTCTCAGTCAGAACGCAGGTGTTAACAGCATTAATTAAGGTAAATTTACACTTTCTAATTCTATACCTTTTTTCTGCTGTGAATATTGTGAAAAAGTGACGCAGGTTGACCTACTTACAGGCAGTCTGATATGTATAGTAGTATAATATATACTTAATTAATAAACTGATATTTGTACATATTGAAATTGAATTAAGTATCTAATGTTAAAGACGCGTAAAAATACATAAACTCTTTGAACGCCAGAGGGTTATGAAATAAAGGGCTTAGCTAACCTGGGTACCTAAGAGGTTAAGGGAGATTTAATAAGATGTCTTTATCACTTTTTATGAAGAGATTATTATTAAGAAAAAAAAATTGTACAATATTGACTGTTTTTTGTTTTCATACAGCCCTGTACTATACGTTTTCTATACTGTCATCACTAAAAAGTGATCATCTTGGCATCATAAGGCATTAGTTTTGATAGTGAGGGATGCTAGGATTGGTGTTTTACCATTTTAATTATCGATGCATTAAAAAAGCTGTGTTTGGTTCACATTTCATTCAATACAGTCCATTTAGAACTTTTGCATCTGTAGTCATGGCAATGAGAGACATCTATCGCTTATAATATGTGAGCATTGCTCTGATGTCTATCCCATTATAGGTCATTGCAGTGTGAGGCTGAGACTCTAATAGAATTACATGCTTTAAAACGGGTAATGTTTTATATCAGACAAAATATTATATACAGAGCAGGAATTTCTTATAATCTTGTTGAGATGTCCGACATGGCCAATTGTGTTCTATGGTTCCCAAATGTCTCGATTTAAGACTGTTGGATTAGCGTCTCAAATTATTTAATATTTTTTGGTAGACATTTAAAATGATTTTTTTTCAAAATATAAAAAAATTATATATGATATATAAAAGAACATATAAATATGTATCAAAATATAAAAATATTTTTCAAAATATTAAGTAATTACTAAAGCTTATAAAAAAAATATAAAATTAAGGCCTTAGCTCCCTGGTGTCTCGCATCCAGGGACACAGGGGAATTGTCCTAGGGTAGCTTTGCGCAAGTGCGTCATTAGACGCCCGGGCACTATGACCATTCAGACAGTGCTTCTATAGGTCCTGTAGGTTGGGGCTGACCATGAGGCTGTCAGGCTGAAAATCCCCTTTCAGTAAACGGAGATGCCCACTTCCTAAGTGTGCCCCATTATAGGTGTCACAAGTGCTGTGAATTGCTGGCAACCCCCCCTAGAAGGCCGGACCACCCATCATGATTTCACACTTCCCAATGTTGGGAGATATGGTGCTTTGCTGGACACCCAAACATGTCTCTCTCCTAATGGTTCCCCTATGACTACCCATGAAACCATGTTAAATTGGACCAACCAGGGCACATTGTAGCACTGATTATAAGGGCTCCGTAATGAATATTAAAGATAAATATGTTGGTGCTTTATGAATAAAATAACAACACAGTCCAATTTAAATAACAGTTGTTTTCTAAACATGTGTTTAGATTGAGTAATTCAGTGTTAAGCTCCCTTCCCAGAATCCATTGCAACCTGATCCTGAAGACATTGCATGCAGAACCACTGCGCGCAATGTGTGCGAGAGCCGAGACATCAACTCTTTCTATTTATTTTATTTTTGTAAATAATTTTTTTTTTGTCAGTAATACCTGATCTTTTTTTCTCTTTTGCTGCTACGGACAATAATAGAAACAGTTAGCTAGTACAATCTAAAGAGTCTTTTTACACAATATATAAATAACATTTAGAGATTAACACAGTTAATAACTCAGTTATATAAAAAATCAAAATGTCTTTTTTAAGAGGCTACATATCTAAAAAAGGCAAAATTACATCAATGTTTAGCAGTTGGACAAGGGCCCAATCAGGAGTGTGATAGTGATATGATTTGAAAACAAGAAACAGCTTGTCTATTTAAGGGAAAATAAAAAAAAAAATAGAAATATCTTCAATCTGTAAGCTTTTTTTTTTTTTTTTTAAATGCTGACGTATATATATATTTGATTCAGAAACAGTTATACCAAAGGTCCAATTCGTTAATACAAGACGCTTGTTTTTTTTTAATCCTTCGGGGCTCTGCTGATTCCTGTGTAGTATTCTGTTTTAGTAAGCTTTCTGTGTAAAAGATCATTTTTAGGGCCTAAGGCATTGTTTCTTATCATTTATGTTTACCAGCTGCTGAAGCAGCGAGAATAGTTTTAAAAGAGCAGGAAAAAAAATTAGGCGCCGTTTTGTAGAATTGCCTGACCAGCAAATACGCTTCTATTTAGAAAAATAGAGATTTATTTTGCTACCTGAACTCGCTTTCAAAGCACAACGTTAATGCTAGACCCAGTAATAATATATTTATTATTTTATTTGATAGAAATTCAAGGATGATGCTGCTCAAAGTTCAAAAGCCCAAGGTTTGACAGCCTGAAAGCCACTAGAGATGCTTCCAATGAAATAGCAAAATTTGGCTGTTTGGATCAGATGGTCTGTGCATGTGCACTAGCCTCCCAATGCTTTCCTACGGGAAAACCATTGGATTGGCTGAGATTATCCAAACACACCTAACACAGCTTATCTCATTTAAAAAATAAAAAAATAAAAAAATCTTAAATCTTGCTTAAATGTCCAGGTGTTCTCATTTTTTAACAACCGACCACCCCTGGCTGCTAACCGCAAATTGCTTGTTAAGGAAAGTGTTTCCCCTGTGTGACTCTCAATTTTGTCTCTCAAACGTGGGCAGCGGTACATGGTCGTCGACGACCTGGAACTAATTTCAGCTACTCTACCCCGCAAACACCCAGTAAACTGATCCTGCTGCCCATACAACTTCCAGAACCAGTATGAGAACGGCGTTTGGGAGACCTAAACTACCGAACAGGGGATACATTCGTTTGCTAGCAGCCAGGGGGAGCATTCGTCAGCATTCGTGTGAGAACCCCCAAAAGAAGACTGGTCAGGCCTAAATTTCTCTGGAACTGTTTTGGGGCTTCACTTCGTGGTCGACCGGTCAAAACGTCACTCAAATGGTGTTACCGAACCACCGAATGGATCTAAGTGATATTTTGACAAAGTGTGCGCTCAGATCCCAGCTATTAAGTGATGTTCGTGGGGTTCTGAAATATTGAAATGTGTTTTATGATGTTTGCAAAATTTTTATATTTTCTGTACCTGAGAGATAATTGAATTAAAGAGTTGTTCTTACTCAATTATCTCTCAGGCACAGAGGAGGAGTCTGTGAACTGTTTACTTGTCCCTTGTCCCCTCTCAGGTCCATCGGGGGAATACCCCTGGAATATAATTTAAGAAACCCCTTGCATGGCGAGTTGCATAAAAGCCAGCTGTGGCTGAATAAAAATCAGTTGACTCCCAGAACTGTCGTCCAGTTACTGGGGGGATTTTGCCTTGGATATTTCATTGCTTCTTCAGCTTCAGGGATTACCCAGCGGAGATACCTGTGCTAGGTATTGGAGCTCCGCTACAAGTGGCATGCGCTTTATAGTTTGGTCATACTGGAGTAGGTAGAAATAAAGCTGTATTAGGCGCTAAAGATGGAGTACTGGCGCATACGTACCATCTGAGAACTACACGTTTATGTAGTAGTGGGAAACAAGAAATAATAGTAATGATGATTAATAAAGATGAGTAATAAAATTAAATGGAACTACAAATGCAAACATACAGGAAGTATATGGTTCGAGTGATAGCGTGTTTATGTGCATCTGAGCTGTTGAGGAAAGTACGTTGTATGTGTAATTTTAACCCCTCTCCTTGGGGGGGGGGGGATTGATTGGGGTAATTATTACCTTGAAAGCATTCATAACCTAGAGGGCCAGGTCAGCATGGGTGAGCCCCTGGGTTGAGCATGTCATAAAGACTCATGTGCCGCTACATGGGCATTATCTGTTATGCTTAGCAGCTTTTTATCCCCCTTCATTCGGGGGGCCATAGGAATAGGGTGGCTTCACCTTTGGAAGGCCTAGAGGTTCCGAGTCAGCTTTAGTTGTGCAACAAATGGGGCCCAGATCTAAACGGCTCATAACCCACCTGGAAGTTGGGTAGGGATTAGGTGGAGATGGATTATGTGGCTAAAGTGCCAGCCAAGGAGCAGCGTACAGTCAGGGAAGAACATTTGAGCAAAAAAAAAAAGTAAAGAACAATAAACAAAAATTAACAGGAGGCATTAAGTGGCATTGAAGGCCCATCTTGATGGGATGAGATTAGGAGCTCATGTAGTGACTGTAGCATATGTGTCCTGGGTAGGTGCACAAATGGGGTGACTGTCGCCGGATCCCAGGTGCGGGTCTTAGATGCATGCTGCGGCCTTGGATGGTTTAGAGAGTCTGGTGGGAGACCCAATGTCTCCAGTAGTGTTGTTGCTTCCCACAGGTCCCTATAAGGGTAAAAGGATTCTCCATGTTGCACCATCAAAGTGTAGGACATGTGCCAGTGGTACGTTATATTGCGTGTGTGCAGGAGGGAGGTAAACTGTTGGAGGGACTGTCGCCATGCCATGGTGCCCCCTGAAATGTGAAGGTTTATGCCTTCGAAGGAGTATGGGGACCGAATCCAAATTGCGTTTAATACTGCGGTCTTGTCCCCCTACTCCCAGCGTGGGATCATCGGAGATGTCTTTGTCGAGGTAAGCGGCCATCTTGTGATCAAGGCCACCGCGTGCCTGCCTTCAGAGATTAACAATGCTTGTGCCCGGTCTAGGCAGTTCTGGCCTCTTGTTTTTGTTTTTTTGCCCATCTTTGTGTAGCCAGTCGTAACAGCTATGTGCCACCCAAGTTTGTGGGTAAAACGTCCCAATATTAGGTGTTAAGTAGCCGGTTTTTGACGGAGCTTGTTGAGGTTGAGACTGTTCAGCTAGGCTGCTCGGCTCAGCCCCTAAATACTTATTACTTAGATGTGAAGTTCACGCACAAAGGACTTACATTTTGGTGCCTATTAAAGTATGTAATTAATAGAAATCATTCAACATATATATTTTATGTAGTTAGATTGTTCTGGCGCCATATGGTTGTTGTTGAGCATGGTTGTTGTTGTTCATGATTTATACCATGACTTTGACTATCAACCTTCATTCTTTACGGTCCTTGTGGTTTATGTAGAGTAAGTCTATTCCTCCACTAGTTCTGTAACAAGATTGTATAGATCCAACATTGAAGATCAACTGATTGTCCAGTCAAGACATCTATGTCTCACTCTCTTGCATATAAGTTGCTTTTTAGAAATTCTAACAATACAACCTATGGTTTGGCAATTTGATACCAAGCTGATACCAAGCCGAGCTTCTGACCTAAGTTATCAATAAGAAAAACAATAATGAAAGCCATGGAGATTATATTATGACCAGTGTACAAAAAAGGTAGAATATATATATATATATATATATATATACACACACATATACACACACACATATATATATATATATATATATATATATACACACACACACACACAATTATATCATCAAACGACGTGATCACTATATCTTGTCACTACCCATTACGAAAACAAGACAACTGGGCAAAATAGTACCAATTACATATTATCCTACTGCAAACAAGTGGTGCCCGGTTAAAATACTAGATACATACCTCCAATAATTACCTTCTCAATCCGACATCCCGCTGCTAGTCCTACACAAAGATATATTGACTACAGCTACATTCATGCAATACGTCCGCATGGTACTGACCAGACTAGGTTTGAACGCTAGTAAATTTTCTGGCCGTTCCTTTCGGATAGGGGCAGCTTCAACAGCCTCTAGTCAAAATATTCCAGTGCATGTAATTAAGTCTTTGGGTCACTGGAAGTCCTCAGCGTTTGCTTTGTATATACCTCAACTTGTGTTAGAAATGAGGGCGGCCTTTGTTAAACTGTCATCTTGAGGTATTTTCTTTGCACTATGTTAATCTATGTAATAACTATTTTCTTTGGCAAAGACACTGCTTATTTTTGCCCTCTTTATTACAGGCCTACCACATACGTCGTTTTCGGCACACTTCAACCGACTTATTCATACGTATGGTTACACCATACTATACATACGTTACAAGAATAGCACCGAACACAAATGTAAAGGCTTTCCTGGAGTTGTGGGAGTGGCGTGGTGATCCTATTTAAACTCACCCCCCTTTTCCTGCATCACCGTGGAGTTGTGACGATCGGCAGGCTCCACCCACCACTCCCTCAATTAATTTATTATTTCATATCTAGGGTGGGCCCTCTTTATTACAGGCCTACCGCATACGTCGGTTTCAGCACACTTCAACCGTCTTGTTCATACCTATGGTTACACCATACTATACATACGTTATGTTACAAGAATAGCACCGAACACAAATATATATATATATTCTTTTTTCTTTTTATTCTTTATTTATTTTTTTTAATTCCTTTGTATGATAATAGCATGAACCTTGCTAATTTGTACAAAAAAGTATGTTATACTACTATTTTATGCATGAAAAGTAATTTAATTAAATCTATTCAGACTGTTTACATTCATATTATCAAGCACGGGAGGACAAAAATTCTTAAAATTAGCCTTTAAATATAAGCAATAGCTTCTTTAGTAATACATCTCACCTGACAAATAATTCAACATTACTAATTTGTTCTAGAGAACATGGTGTATGCCTCCGGAACAAACCTGGTCTAAGAACATGTACTTTCAACTTCAAAGAGAGTTTACTACATGGTGAATACAAACTAATAATGAACAGATATTGGAACTAATGATGCAACCCATTACTCATATTAAATTCGTCTGTCTTTAATTTACCAAGGAACATAGAGTAAACAATTTAATTCTAATATGTGAGTGGTATCTCAAAGTGCAAAATTAATAATAATCCCGTGTAATTAGTGTTCTATGTGATTGAATAGTATATAACAAATGTTTAGTGTATCAGCATAGTAATAATCGTGATAGACGACGTAACTCGCTAACAGTGAGGCAAGTTTAATCTTATTCACAATAAAGACATATTACTGGGCCTTAGAGAAGCCATACTTAGCAAACATAATAAAAGGTATAGAGAATAGTCAGATATATACCGTATCTTTCCATGTATAAGACGACCCCTATTTTTTGAGCCCAAAATTAAGAAATCAATATTTGAAACATCAAATAGAACAACTTTGATATTTTAGAGGTGACTTCTGAGGAGAACAACACACGTCTGATTTTCATGCCTCTCCTGTGCTACGGTACTCTGTTAAGTTAATTGCTCTATAGGGCATGCGAGGAGACTGCAGCTCATACAATACAGCAGGTGGTGTGAGGGCATGTTGGGACATCACAGTAATATTCCCTCTGCTCCCTGATCCCCATTTCCTTTCCCATAAATATATAAATCAGAAAGCAAGACCTACCTGAGGTGGAGAATACATTGGCTGCTCCTTTTATGGTATGGCATGTCTCTGGAGCTCCGTTGGTGGTAAGTGCTGATGTCTGCTGCAGCTCCCACGCATATAGGGACCTCTCCTCCCTGCCACAGCATTCCGAAGTGGATCGGTGTGTGGGCTGTGGCACACTGAAATGCGGCAGGCGCCATCTTAACTTAGGCCCTGCGCACATGTGTTCTATTAACCCCTGCAGTGATATTCCGTGTATAAGACGACCCCCAATTTTAGACAAAAAAAAATTAGAAAAAAAATATAGTCTTATACATGGAAAAATATGTTTGTTTGTTTTTTAATTCCCTGGTATAATAATATAATGAACCTTGCTAATTTGTGCAAAAAAGTATGCTATACTACTATTTTATGCAGTAAAAGTTTATATTTAATTAAATCCATTCAGACTGTTTACATTCATATTATCAAGTACAGGAGAACAATTTTTTTTTAAATTAGCCTTTTAATATAAGCAATAGTTTCTTTAGTAATACATCTCACCTGACATAAGTAATTTGTTCTAGAGAACATGGTGTATGCATCTGGAACATGCCTGGTCTAAGAACATGTACTTTAAACTTCAAAGAGAGTTTACTATGGTGAATACAAACAAATAATGAACAGACATTGGAACTAATTATGCAACCAATTAGTCATATTGAATTTGGCTAATGTATTTACTTTACCAAGGAACACAGATTAAACAATTTAATTCTAATATGTGAGTGGTGTCTCAAAGCGCAAAATTAATAATAATACTGTGTAATTAGTGTTTTGTGTGATTGAATAGTATGTAACAAATGTTTAGTGTATCAGCATAGTAATAATCAGTAATAATCAGTGACAGACGACCAAACAGTGAGGCAAGTATAGCCTTATACACAATAAAGACATATTAGTGGGCCTTAGAGAGGCCATACTTAAATACAGTGGGACCTCAGTTTACAAACGCCTCGGTTAACATAATTTTCAGTTTATAAATGAAAATCCATTGAAAATAATGCCTCTGTTTACACATTTTCTTTCGCAATACGAAGCAAGTTTCTCTAGGATGCATTGCGCCTGGGAGGTTTATAGCACCGCCCCCTGCATGCTGGAGTCTGTGGGTAGCACGTGGCGTCGAGTGTGAAGGTGTTGGAACGGCTTTTGCATCAAGTTTTGGAGCCATTCTGGAAATTGTTTGCAGTGGTTTTGGGACTTTTTGTAACGTTTTTGGTGCATTTCTCAAGCTGTGGAAAGGTAGGGAGCTGAGCTTCGTCGTCTGCATGCCTTTTACTGAGTGTACTGCATTGTGGGTTGATTTCCATGCCAGCTCATTTTGACTTTTTTCTGACCCCCAAAACGGATTAATTGGTTTTCAATGCATTCCTATGGGAAACCGCGTTTCGGTTTACAAATTTTAGCAATAAGAAACGTCCCGGAAAACGCATTTAATTTGTAAACCGAGGTACCACTGTATAATAAAAGGTATAGAGAACAGTCAGATATAGGCCAAGGTCAGGGTTGGAGACAGACATAGAAACGATGAGCCCAGAGTCAGGGACCTCAGAATACAGAATAAACAATAAAACAAAGACAAGTCAGTTACCAGAAATACCAAGAAAATAGAAACACATTCTCAGGCTGGCAATAACCACAACAGGGCAATGAAGAAAGGTCACAAGGACTTAATAAAGGCTCCTGTGGCCTATTATTGGTCGAATCAAGTTGTTTGCCAAAACGAACGTGATCTGCTTTGTGTGAGCAGGGTTCTGGCAGTGTGAGCAGGGTTCTGGTTCTACAGGTGGGTCGCGACTAGGATAAAGGGAGGAAAAGGCAGAGGATTCTGCATCATTGCTGACGTTGGAATGGCGTCTGACATCATTGCGTCCGGCATGGGGATCGCGGAATCAGAGGAGAGAACTCAGGATCGTCGGGGATGTCCTGAGTTCCATAGGAGCAGATAAGGCTATGCACCCCCCTCAGGATTAGTTTTAAAAAAAAATAATAAAAAATGTATTGACATGATAAGAATAATTAAGTTAAAAAAAAAGAAAGAAACCTATGTCTGCCAACTATGTCTGTCATGACTATATCTTAAGTGGCCAATAAGTCAAGGGGCAGCACCCAACATCTTTAAAATTTGCTAGCAGCTACTGACAGGCCTCCCTACTGTCTCGATTTTGTCGGGATATTCCCTATTTCAGGGTTCTGTCTGCCATCCTGACTTTGACCCTCGCTTTCCACTTTTTTTTTTTTTATTCTTTATTTTCTTAGTGCACGGTATAACATGCAGGCTTGTGACACCACAACGGCGTTGGCAAGCATATTGCAAGATCACAAGTAGATACAGTGTCATGGCAAGCTAAGAACTGCACATTTTTTTATATTTTTCATAGGTCTGAGAGACCAAAGAGAATACAGGACAAATGATAGATGTACTAGTAGCTAATAAACAAGCTTCATCAATTTTTGAAGACACTGACATAGTGTCTAGGCACACACTTATACATTTCTAGTGCAGCTTGGGATGTGTCCTAATCGACCAGGATTTAGACATGGAGTATGGTCTTATATAAGATAGGTATGCATGCTCTATATGCTCTAAGCTGCACACATTCATAATATACAGGCTATGTCAGTGTGCCTGAGATTGATGCCACTGGGTCATGAGTAATACAAAGGAAACAAAAATTAGAAGAAACATGTGTAACTAAAAAGAGCAAAAAACATGAGGTATCATACAGTTCTGTTTACCCAATGCCTCAGATGGGCCATGATAGAAAGATCTTCCCCATATCAGGATCAGCATCTCTTCCCTCTGACATTAGCCTTGGTAGGTGTAACTGGATACCACCCTGCCGATTGCTTCTCGAACTGTAGGACAGCCTTGCCGCGTATCTTCGACCCCAGGTCTGTCCGGGAGCCGTACCCTAAGTCCACGGAATCCTTGTGTCAAGGCGGCAGGATTGTGGGCCCATGGGCGCATTGGCTTCCGAGATGGCCTCCGGGTATGTGGACGGCGAAGTGGAGATTTCTCTGTTCGGATTCTCGGCCCAGAAGAGGAATGAGCTGTTGGGGTATCTCTCCGGCTCGTTTTTAAGGCGGGAGGGGTGAGTGCGTGGGATCTGCTCTCAATTCGAAGCCAGAACCTCTGGCAGATGGTGTCAAATCTTTTGAGGAAGAGATCGCTCCACTCTCGGCATTCCGGGCTTGTGTTGCTCTGAAGCAGGTCTGGCATGGCGGCCATGTTGGTTGTGCGGTCTCAAGAGGTTCAGGCTGAGTGGGTGCTGAGGTAAATCGACCCAGTGCGGACCGGGATAACCCCCACCGGTCCAAAGAGGAAGGGGAATCAGGGCTGTGAAGGCAAGCGGTGGAGATCGGCCACTTCTCACCCCGGCCCGCAAGTCCAGTCCTGTAGGCCCGAGAGACGGTCGTTTCGGTGTAGTCTTGCGTGAGCTTGATGGCTGTGCCTGGTTGTAGTGGTGACCCTTCTGTAGCTTGATGGGCACAAGTACACGAGTTTATAGCTTAATTAGCTTTATATTTGCCGTCGTTGGGAGCTACTGAGAAACACAACCGGCCAATTTGCAGGTCAGGCCCCGCCCCTCTTCCCCCCTCGCTTTTCACTTTTGAAAGCATTGAGGAACTTTCCCCAGAAATCGAAAGCATAAGTGCGTCATAACACCAAGTTGACCTTCCTAGTCTTTGGATGGACCTGCCTCCTTTCCAAGTAAATCCGCTCCCTTTGGACAGTACATGTGAAGTGATTTGTGTATCACTGCTCAGTCCTCCCCTCACACACCTGTGTCTTGCTGTACAAAATGCTGATGTTGGAGGTATGTACTGGCAGTAATACAAATAATAAATTAAAATTGTGATTTATCTGATTGATTGCATTAATCAATAAAGGTGCATTTATTGCATGTCAATAAATGCAAAATGTCTCAACTAAACTACCTTGCTGGAATAACCACATTAGCCAGGAACTTTATATAAAGATGAGATATACACTGTGCATATCTTAAAAGAACACTCCATGCATCTAAACCGGAACTAAATCACACCTCAACATCTGGATCTGACTGGCAAGGTAAAGACTTATGAAGTCCTCCCGTAACCCTGATTATTTTCATTGAGGACGCACCATGTCTGTGGGGGAGCTCTTAAAGTGATCTGCATATGGTAGAGGTGCATGCCACAAAGCTATCCCACCAGACCACCAGGGATCCAGCTCCCCAGAATTCCCTCAACTGGACCACCACAGATAACACCACCTCCTGTCAAAAGGTGAGAGGTGGAGGCATATTAGAAACTTCCCCAAACACAATCAACCTCCTTCCCCGACACACTCAGACACTACACAAAACAGCCAGCCACACTCAGACCCCCCTCCACGCACAAAATTTAGACACCACACATAGCACTCAACCAGCACACATAGGCGTATGCACTTTCCTTACATAAAGAATTGTTTTATATTTTTATCCTGTGTCTGATCTTTTCTTTTTGGTCTTTGATGTGTTTTTATTTCTGAATTTTGATGTAGTTCAGTGTGCTTTGATATATGTGTTAGGGTTTTAATGTAATGATATATAGTAAGCATATATTTTTCTAGTACGATATTTACGGAGTTAACTGTTTACTTTTTTTGCAACATGCAGGCTGGTGTCTTGAGGGTTAGCGACAGCCATTAAACAATAGGGACAGGTTTATTAACCAATCAGAAACCAGTCTCTAAATGTAGGTTATCGACTGCAGAAGACAATAATGGAAATAGTGACTGGCTATGTGTAGCAACAGCCGGTAACCTCCTGTTGACATGCACTTGAGAGAGTAATGTCTTTGAAAGATTGAAAGCTAGAAATGTGACTACTATATTGATGACGGACAGACAGACAGACAGTCTATATGTATACTTGTTATAAAGATGGCATAATAATCAAGTAATCCTACAGAGTATTGAAACCACTTTTTGTATTCTCTGGAAATATTACAGGTAACCTAGGTTATGGATGCTAAGAATTTTACAATGGACAAAACAATGTTTTCGGAATTTGGAGGAGAGTATTCCGATCATAAAGCCACAATGAAACACCTTAATGAGAGACTGGCGGAATTTATAAAGCACTGTAATAAACTGGAAGAATCAAACATTGTACTGCAAAAGCGGATTGACAAGCATTTACGATCAGCCCCTCCAGACATACCCCAGTGGAAGGAGAAATTGGAAGAGGTTCATAACCTGCTACATACCGTAAGTTGCATTTAGTATTTTAACATTCACTACAAAATTGTGGATTATGATGGCTCACATCACTATAGTCACCAGAACAACTACAGCTTAATGTAGTTGTTCTGGTGAGTATAATACGTCCCTGCAGGCCTTTTGCAGTATACACTGTCTTTTCAGAGAAAAGGCAGTGTTTACATTACAGCCTAGGGACACCTTTACTAACCACTCCTCAGATGGCTAGTAGAGGTGCTTTATGGGGCAGCACTGTCACTCAGTGTCTCTACCCTCTGCATGCAAACACTGAACTTTCCTCACAGAGATGCATTGATTCAATTTGGCTCTGTCTCATTGGCTGAGATCATCAGAATTGACCATCTCAGCCAAATCCAAAGTTTTTCTTCATAAGGGAGAACATTGTGATTGGCTGAGATGATCACATGATGTCAGTCAATGAGGCAGATCAGGAGCAAAGCCAGCACCCGAAGACTAGAATAAAGGTAAGAGATTACTGTATTTAGGGAGTAATGGGCTGGGAGGGGGCTAGGAGGGCTAGACAATGTTTTTAACACTAAAGGGTCAGGAATACATGTTTGTGTTCCTGACCCTATAGTGTTCCTCTAAAGGGACATGCCAAACACCATAATCACTACAGCCTGCTACAGTTAACTACAGTTAACCCATTTTAGTAAGTTTTCACCACCATATGCTCCTCATCTTGTCTTGGATGTCTCTGTTGAATAAAGCACAGCGGATGCCCTCAGTCAATAATTGCAGTCCTGCATAGATTTGTTTTCGATTTGGGATTCTTCTGCTGGAGAAAACCAGGTGCAGAAGATGCGGGTGCAGACTGGAACCCAGGTTTGATCGCTTACAGTGGAACTGTAGTGGGATGAAGTGATTATGGTGCTTAGTGTGTTCTTCCCTTCCAACTGTCCTGAATTTGGAAGGACAGCCCCCAATCCAAGGTCCGATCCCAGTGTTGTACCCTGGAGTCTCGCTTTTGGAGACACCAGGGAACTGTCTCAAATAAGTGTATTTTGTAAAATTGTATTTATATGTAAGCTTCTTTGAGCAGGGCCCGCTACACCCTCTGTTGATAAATTCCTTCCATTTCATTGACCATTGAGGTCACGCATTTAGACTGGAAGAAAGGAGATTTAGTCTAAGGCAAAGGAAAGGGTTTTTTTACAGTAAGAACAATAAGGATGTGAAATTCTCTGCCTGAAGAGGTGGTTTTATCAGCACCCATACAGATGTTGAAAAAACAATTGGATAAATACTTGCAAAAACATAATATACAGGGATATGAATTTTAATTAGTGGGTTAATAGCTTCTTGATTAAATGTGAAACAGATTGAACTTGATGGACGCATGTCTCTTTCCAGCTATGTAACTATGTTACAGTGCGTCTTTTTAGAAATACTTGCCTGTTAGTCCACCTATTGTACAGAGCTGCGGAATTTGTTGGCGCTTTATATATAATAATAATAATTATATGTATGGTCTGTAGACCTGCAAAGGGCGAGTATATTTTCATATAATTTTTGGGGGACACAACAATTTAGGCCTTATGACAGCTCGCTTGGCAGAATTTTGGAACCAAAAACCTGATTTAGGTACCAAATCAGGCAAACCAAAAGGATGGGAAAATAGATGTATATATTTTGCACCATACTGATAGAAGCATTTTCCAACTATTTGTTTCACTGATCAAATAAGAAAAATAACCAATAGAGAAGTAATAAAAAATAAAAAAATAAAGACTTTTTTTTACTGCACCTCTTTTTTTCCTTTATTGGTCACTTCCCACTTGATCTATGAATTAACTTAACATTTAGTAGCAATCAATCTTTTTTTTCTCATCAACCATCTTTTTTTTTTTGCCATCATGGGCAAAAATCTGAAACACAAACTGAAATGAACACACTCAGCCATTGTGCGTTTCGGTGTGTTTGTGTATCAGGTACATTTAGAGTTTTAAGGTTCTTTTGATCACCTGATTGGTCCAAATTTTGTGTGAATTGCCGTTTAGACTGAAACAAATCCCCTAGTCAAAAAGTCTGTATGTAAGTGCAAGTCTAAAGATTAATGTGGGGAATGTATAGAAACGTCAATAAAAATAAAAAAAACTTTAAAAAAACGTCAGACGTGAAGAATCAGTACTCTGAATTTCTTACCTTGTATATTAAAAATATTGCCAGGCACTCCCTAATTCATGCATTCTTTGCTTAAAGGCAAATCTTGCTCTGATTATGTGTACATTCCCAGGTCACACCTAAAAGATTAATCACCAAATATGAATGTGAGTATGCCAGAACCAATTCATAATTTATGGCCTATCTTTTAATGATTTTCTGATATAATTATTATGATGCCAAACAAGGTAAGTCAATAATAGCCAACAACTATAAAAATTGAACTATAGATCATTACAAATTATTGGCATTTGCTGTAAATATAAATTAAAGAGGAGGTGTCGCTGTTCTGAATAATTGGTTCACTAAACAGCTATGACACATTGTGCTAAAGAGAGAGAGAGGATGCCTAACGGTGAGCAGTGTATTGTGGGAAAATTACATCTTCAAGGGTTAATGTTTAGTGATAGTTTTGTGCTGGGGCTGATGTTTGATGAAGTGAAGTGTAGTAAAGGGTTAAGTTGAGGGATTTACTGCTAGGAACGCACTGTAACTCTCACTAATCTCATGCAGCACTGGGATGTGTATTTGTGGGAGTTACAGTCCTGGTTAGCAGCTGTTCATAAAATGGTATTAGGTGCTGCTTCTGAGTGTAATGAGTGTAATGTCAGGCAATTTTGGGTAGTCCAGGACACGTACAGTAGGTCCATGTTCTGGCCAAGATTAGGCCCCACAACCTGCAGGACAGTTGGAAGGGAAGAACACACTAAGCACCATAATCACTTCATCCCACTACAGTTCCACTGTGGCGATTTAGTATAGAGGAGGGGTACTGGGATTTAGTATAGACAGGGCCGCCCTTAGGGGTGTGTGAGCTGTGCGAGCGCACAGCACCCCTGCTCCATGACACAGCTCACACATGGCCAGCCAAGATCTAAAAAAATTGTGGCGTGGCGGAGCTTACTGTGTGGTGGGCAGAGCTTACCGTGTGGCGGGGCAGAGCTAAAAGTGCCGGGTAACTGCTGCAGGGGAAGCAGGAAGGAGTCCCTGCTTCCCCCAACAACCAAAATCCAGGAGCTGCGGTACTATCACCTCCATAAGGAACAGAGGTAACTATGATTGTCTGCCTGTGTGTGTGTGTGTTTGTGTGTGTGTCTATGTGACGGTGTGTGTGTGTGTGTGACTGTCTGCCTCTGTGTGTGTCTGTCTGCCTCTGTGTGTATCTGTGTGTGTGTCTGTGTGTGTTACTGTCTGCCTGTGTGTGTGTTTGTGTGTGTGTGACTATCTGTGTGTTTGACTGCCTGTATGTGTGTGACTGTCTGCGTGTGTGTGGCTATGACTGTCTGCCTGTGTGTGTGTGACTGTCTGTGTGTTTGACTGTCTGCCAGTGTGTGTGTGTGTGTGTGTGTGTGTGTTTGACTGTCTGGCTGTGTCTGCATGTATGACTGTCTGCCTGTGTGTGAGACTATCTGCCTAAGTGTGACTGTCTGCCTGTGTGTGTGTGTGTGTGTGACTGCCTGCCTGTGTGTGTGTGTGTGTGTGTGTGTGTGAGACTGCCTATGTGTGACTGTCTGGGTTCTTATCTGCCGTCACATTCAATGTTTCTATGTCTGCCTGTCTGCCTGTCTGCCTGTCTGTGTGTGTGTGTGTGGGTGTGTGGTTGTCTGCCTGTGTGTGTGTGTGTGTGTGTGTGGCTGTCTGTGTGTGACTGCCTGTCTGTGTGTGTGGTGGTCTGCCTGTCTTCCTGTAATTGTGTGTAAGTGTGTTTATCTGCCTGTAACTGTGTATGTGTGTTACTTTCTGTACCTGTGTGTTTCTGCGACTATCTGCCTGCGACTGTGTGCATGTGGTGTATTTGACAGTCTATATGTATAACTGTGCATCTGACTGTGGAACTGTGTGCACATAACTCTGCAAAAATATACACCTGCATTCACAGATAGGCTTAAATGCATATTTGTATCTGAATTAAATACCCATCACACACAGCCAATAAACCCAGCAAAAATATCACATACAACCAATACACGTATATCACACACAGTTAATACACCCACTACAAATATAACACACAGCCAACACATAGCATACATATCACACACAGTCATCACACCTATCACATACACAGACAACACAAACATTACATCATATTATAGTGAGATGTATTACAGTTGAGCTCTGGTTTATAAAATGCACATTACTCTGTTTTATAGTTAGGGAGCTCGGTGATACACTAACAGACACATTACTTAGAGTTATATTGTTGTGTAGTGTATGATCTTGTCACAGAGCTCCACATTACTGGGAGTGTTATTGTTGTGGAGCTCTGTGATAAATGGAGAAGTAGCGCATTACTACAAAATTTTATTTCCAAAGAGGTCAAGGTAAATAATTATAATCCAGAGTTCCAAAGCAAAACCACTCACTTACAAAACATACACTCTCGCTGACAAACACACACTCACTAACAGACACCAAACAGCCTCACTAACAGACACACACAGTAACACACTCACTGACACACAAACTAACACACACACTGACATTCACTAGCAGACACACACTCAATAACAGACACACACAAACTAACACACACACTGACACTCACTAGCAGACACACACTCAATAACAGACACACACAAACCAACACACAAATAACACACACAGTAACACACACACACAAAAACTAACACACTCACTGACACTCACTAGCAGACACACACACAGTAACACACACACAAAAACTAACACACACACTCTAATATTAACACACATACACACACGTTTTTTTTAAAATGTGATCCCCCATCCACCCTACCTCTGGGAGTGCTGAGGGGATTCCCTGGGGTCCAGTGGGGCTGCTGGTGGCCGGTCCTGCTGGCTTGCGAGGGAGCACTCTTCCCTGAGCGCTCTCTGCCCTCCTCTCTCGCGCACTGCTTACTGATGCCGGAGCCGGAATTATGTCATATTCCGGATACGGCATTACTGCGGTGCGCGCAAGGGAGCTGGGCAGAGAGTGCTCAGGGGAGAGTGCTCCCTCGCGCGTTCGCAGGACCTGCCACCCGGTGACACCAGGGCCAGCCTCGGGGGGGGCCACACTGGCGTACATACCGGGTCACGGTATGTACCGCGGTATGTATGCTACTGCATGGTCTGTACCCAGTGGAGGGGCAGGCCAGATTCAGATCAGCATGCCCCTCTCCCAACTAGGTAACAACAGGAAAGGAGGAATGAATATTCGTTTTTAAATCATTATTAATTTAATAAATCCCCTATACAATCAGGGCTCGAGTCCTGCAGGAACGCGTGGGAATGGCGTTCCTGCACTTTTTTCACAGCAGGAACGCCGTTCCCCCTGCAGGCACTCAGGGGGCGGCAAAAAATGCCGCCCCCAAATGCCCCCCCTTGTTTCCCCTGTCATGGGGGGGGGGGGCAACCTGATGGATTGCCCCCCGGTGAACGGCTCTCTTCCTGTCACACGCGGAGAGGGAGCTGTGTGCTCTCTGCTCCCTCTCGCCGCGCGGGATGTCTGCTGTTGCTGGGAGCCGGGTTGATGACGTCATATTCCGGCTCCCAGCATCAGCAGACATCCCGCGCGGCGAGAGGGAGCATAGAGCACACAGCTCCCTCTCCACGTGTGACAGGGAGAGAGCCGCCCTCACTGCAGCCCCACTGGACCCCAGGGAAAGGTAGGGATGCTGGGTGGGTGGGAAATGTTAATTTTTTTATATTATTATTAATTTGTATATATGTATGTCTGTTTGTGGATGTCTGTTTGTGGATGTGTGGATGTCTGTTTGTGGATGTCTGTGTATGTGTGGATGTCTGTGTATGTGTGGATGTCTGTGTATGTGTGGATGTCTGTTTGTGGATGTGTGGATGTCTGTTATGTGGATGTCTGTTTGTGATGTCTGTGGATGTGTGGATGCCTGTGGATGTGTGGATGTCTGTTTGTGGATGTGTGGATGTGGATGTCTGTTTGTGTATGTGTGGATGTCTGTGGATATGTGGATGTCTGTTTGTGGATGTGTGGATGTCTGTTTGTGGATGTGTGGATGTCTGTTTGTGGATGTGTGGATGTCTGTTTGTGGATGTCTATTTGTGTATGTGTGGATGTCTGTGTATGTGTGGATGTCTGTGTATGTGTGGATGTCTGTTTGTGGATGTGTGGATGTCTGTTTGTGGATGTGTGGATGTGGATGTCTGTTTGTGGATGTGTGGATGTCTGTTTGTGGATATGTGGATGTCTGTTTGTGGATGTCTATTTGTGGATGTCTGTTTGTGGATGTGTGGATGTCTGTTTGTGGATGTCTGTTTGTGGATGTCTGTTTGTGGATGTCTGTGGGTTTCTGGATGTGTGGATGTCTGTTTGTGGATGTCTGTTTGTGGATGTGTGGATGTCTGTTTGTGGATGTCTGTTTGTGGATGTGTGGATGTCTGTTTGCGGATGTGTGGATGTCTGTTTGTGGATGTCTGTTTGTGGATGTCGGTTTGTGGATGTCTGTTTGTGGATGTCTGTTTGTGGATATCTGTTTGTGGGTTTGTGGATGTGTGGATGTCTGTGGATGTGTGGATGTCTGTTTGTGGATGTCTGTTTGTGGATGTCTGTTTGTGGATGTCTGTTTGTGGATGTGTGGATGTCTGTTTGTGGATTTCTGTTTGTGGATGTCTGTTTGTGGATGTCTGTTTGTGGATGTCTGTTTGTGGATGTCTGTGTGTGGATGTCTGTTTGTGGATGTGTGGATGTCTGTTTGTGGATGTGTGGATGTCTGTTTGTGGATGTCTGTTTGTGGATGTCTGTATGTCTGGATGTCTGTTTGTGGATGTCTGTATGTCTGGATGTCTGTTTGTGGATGTCTGTATGTCTGGATGTCTGTTTGTGGATGTCTGTTTGTGGATGTCTGTTTGTGGATGTCTGTTTGTGGATGTGTGGATGTCTGTTTGTGGATGTGTGGATGTCTGTTTGTGGATGTGTGGATGTCTGTTTGTGGATGTGTGGATGTCTGTGGATGTCTGTGGATGTCTGTGTATGTGTGGATGTCTGTGTATGTGTGGATGTCTGTGTATGTGTGGATGTCTGTGTATGTGTGGATGTCTGTGTATGTGTGGATGTCTGTTTGTGGATGTGTGGATGTCTGTTTGTGGATGTGTGGATGTCTATGTGTGGATGTCTGTGTATGTGTGGATGTCTGTGTATGTGTGGATGTCTGTGTATGTGTGGATGTGGATGTCTGTTTGTGGATGTGTGGATGTGGATGTCTGTTTGTGGATGTGTGGATGTCTGTTTGTGGATGTCTGTTTGTGGATGTCTGTTTGTGGATGTCTGTTTGTGGGTTTGTGGATGTGTGGATGTCTGTTTGTGGATGTGTGGATGTGGATGTCTGTTTGTGGATGTGTGGACGTCTGTTTGTGGACGTCTGGATGTGTGGATGTCTGGATGTGTGGATGTCTGTCTGTGGATGTCTGTCTGTGGATGTCTGTCTGTGGATGTCTGTTTGTCTCAGTGTGTGTAGGAGTGTATTTATGTCTGTTAGCGTTTGTACGTGTGTATGTGAGTGTATGTGCTTCTGTTAGTGTATGCATGTGTATGTTTGCAATTGCATGTATGTGCATACGTTATTGTAAGTTTCTGTCAAATAAGTGAGAGTCTGTCATTTAGTGTGTGTGTGACTATTAGTGTGTGTCTCTCTGTCAATGAATGAGTGTGTGTGAGTGAATGTGTGTGTCAAATCAGTGAAGTCTGTGTGTTTGTCATTGAATGTGTGTGTTACTGTCAGTGTGTATCTGCCATTGAATGTGTGTGTTACTGTCAGTGTGTATCTGCCAGTGTGGGTGTCTGTCAGAGAGTGTGCTTAAAGGGACACTATAGGCACCCAGACTACTTCAGCTCCTTGAAGTGGTCTGGGTGCAGTGTCCCAGTCCCCTTAAACCTTCTCAGAAACTGCAATAATTACCTGAGGGGTAACTCCAAGTCTAGTGGCTGTCTATCAGACAGCCACTAGAGGGACTTTCGGGTGGTTAGGTGACCAAAAGTCACCTAACTGATGCTGGACGTCCTCACCCTGTGCATGAGGACATCCAGCATCTGCTAAATACCCATAGGATTTTAACCCCTCCAGTGTCGAGTGGGGGAGGGGAGGACATGAGAGGAGGGGGGCACTATACGGAATTATAGTGCCAGGAAAACAACTTTGTTTTCCTGGCACTATAGTATTTCTTTAAAAGGAGCAGGGAAAGGTGGAGTCTAAAGAGGAAGGGGTGGGTTCTTAATCAAGAAGCGGTGCACCCTTGACATGAAGGAGTGGTAAATTTAGATTAGGGGGGTGCTCTATAGTCATGTCTAGGGCAGCATAAAATTAAAATACACCACTGTGTGAGTGTATGTGTGTGTGTGCACGCGTGTGTATGTGTGTGTGTGTGTATATATATATATATATATATATATATATATATATATATGTGTGTATATATATATATACACACACATACATACAAGTGTTTTGGGGTTTTTTTGGGAGAGTTCCCACACTTTTTTCCCCAGGACTTGACCCCTGTATACAATCACTTCACTCTTATACACACACACTATACATGGATGGCGGGGAGGGGCGCTGTGAAGATTTTTCGCACAGGGCGCCTAAAGGACTAAGGCCGGCCCTGAGTATAAAGGTGGGGACTGGGAATTATTACAATTAGGGGGGACTGTGGTTTAGTGAAGGGGGATGCTGATTTTTTATTTATACTGTACTTTTCAAAACAAACCTACATTTCTATGAAAATTTCAGGTTTTTGGTTCTTTTTTGCGACCCACATAAATTAAACCTTGTTTATGTGGCCCGTGCTAGCCTTTGAGTTTGACAAGCTTGCATTAAGTCTTTAATCATTTAGCCGATTTTTATTTTTTAAACATATTGCGGTAAACAAATGTACTATTGTTATGTAAATGCAAATTACTTGCTGTTTCCATCTCATTCTCAATAAAAATAAAAATAAATGCTATTTAAATATTTTTTTAAATCATTGTTAAATTAACAATGAGAAAAGTGTGAATTGTTGGCACATCAGAGTGAATTTCATAATTTCTTTCAATCCGAACTGGAAGCCTAGATGAATTAATACACTGTTTCCAATTCAGATATTTTAATCTAAATATTTGACATTAACTTTGAATTTACTTGCACGGTTATTCACTAAAGTGAGAATTCAACGTCAATTTCAAATTTAATACCAAACTGGAAACATTCTCCAAGTCAACCACTCCTTCAGTTAGACTGTGTTGGCCAAATATTTGAAATTCACTTTGATTTCACTTTCTGGATTGTTTACCAAAGGTATTGTAAGCTTCTTTGGGCAGGGCCCTCTTCACCTACTGCTACTGTATATCATACATGTTTTGTTAGATAAAATGTTTGTCTTGTTTACCTGTTATACTGCGCTACAGAATATGTTGGCACTATAAAAATAATTGTAATTGTGAGAATTCAAAACAAATTTTAAATGTAATGTAAAAGTAGTTGAAATGGAAACAAAAGTTGGCTATGCTTCCAATTCCACCTTTTTAGCCTTAAAGGAACACTACAGATTTATTCCTGACCCTATAATGTTAAAACCACCATCTATCCCCTGCCCTGAACCCCCTTGCCTCTAAATATAGTAAATATAGTAAAATATTTCTTGTATTCAAGCCTGCAGCTGTTGCCTCTGCCCCTGATCTGCCTGCATGCCTGACATCATCAGAAGTGATTCTGTGAGCCAACCACAATGCTTCCCCATAGGATTGGCTGAGACCATCAAGGAGGCAGATCAGGGGCAGAGCCAGCATAATTCAAACACAGCCCTGGCCAATCAGCCTCTCCTCCTAGAGATGAATTGAATCAATGCATCTCTATGAGGAAAGTTCAGTGTCTGCATGCAGTGAATGGCAGTGCTGCTCATTTTGCATCACTGGCCCAGGAAGCAGCTTTAGCAGCCATCTGAGGAGTGGTCAGTGAAGTTATCACTAGGCTGTAATGTAAACCCTGCATTTTCTCTGAAAAGACAGTGTTTACTGCAAAAAGCCTGAAGGTAATGATTCTACTCACCAGAACAAATACAATAAGCTGTAGTTGCTCTGGTTGCTATAGTGTCCTTTTAAATGTAAAATGTACATTGAATTCTCACTTTACTGAATAATCTGAATAATCCTGTTTAAATTCTCACCTTTGTGAATAACCCTTTAGAATTCCATTCAATTACTACTTTTCTGTCAGTTAGTGTTTAGGATATTTCGAACTGTTAGAAATTCTAATCTACCACCACTATGTCTTACACAAACATCTTTCCTTTCTATTTATTTTAATGTACACGATCTTCTGTTTCTTTTTGTTTGACAGATATATGAAATAAAGATGGAAAATGAATGCACTGCCTTGGAAATTGACAATCAGAGGATAAATCTGACTGTTCTCAAATCAAGGTTTATTTTAATTGTATTGTGTTATAATATTGATGATGTTCTAGCTGCGTAGTGTATTGCCATCGAGCAGTAAGTTTCATTGCAGTCTATAAGTGTTTGAGACATATAGTATTTCCTGTGATGCTGAATAGCTAAGCTGCATGGGAAATGACGTGAGCATTAAAAGTACAATGTTACAAAATGATTTTTCACTAGTACATCAACTCAACTATTCTGTAGAGAATGGATAAGACAACAACCCGAACTATCCTGTACAGAATGGATAAGACAACAATCACAGCTATCCTATACAGAATGAATAAGACAACAACCTCAACTATCCTGTATAGAATGGATAAAAGAAAAACCCTAATAATCCTGTACAGAATCGATAAGATAACACCCCAACTATCCTGTACAGAATCGATAAGATAACACCCCAACTATCCTGTACAGAGTGGATAAGATAACACCCCAACTATCCTGTATAGAATGGATAAGACAGCAACTTTAACTATCCTGTACAGAATCGATAAGATAACACCCCAACTATCCTGTACAGAATGGATAAAACAGCAACTTTAACTATCCTGTACAGAATGCATAAGAAAAAAAAACAACTATCCTGTACAGAATGGATAAGATAACACCCCAACTATCCTGTATAGAATGGATAAGACAGCAACTTTAACTATCCTGTACAGAATCGATAAGATAACACCCCAACTATCCTGTACAGAATGGATAAAACAGCAACTTTAACTATCCTGTACAGAATGCATAAGAAAAAAAAACAACTATCCTGTACAGAATGGATAAGATAACACCCCAACTATCCTGTATAGAATGGATAAGACAGCAACTTTAACTATCCTGTACAGAATCGATAAGATAACACCCCAACTATCCTGTACAGAGTGGATAAGATAACACCCCAACTATCCTGTATAGAATGGATAAGTTAACACCCCAACTATCCTGTATAGAATGGATAAGACAGCAACTTTAACTATCCTGTACAGAATGGATAAAACAGCAACTTTAACTATCCTGTACAGAATGCATAAGAAAAAAAAACTATCCTGTACAGAATGGATAAGACAGCAACTCTAACTATCCTGTACAGAATGCATAAGAAAAAAACAAAAAACTATCCTGTACAGAATGGATAAGACAACAACCCCAGCTATTCTGTACAGAATGGATACACTTCCAATAGATCTCTGCTGGAGAACAATGGTATGAAATACTCCTTACTTCAGAGGTACTTCAGAAACCAACAAACTTGTTTCCTAATTCCGTAAAACCTGGGACCTTTGGAAGTGTATTGCTTACTCAACCATGTTTTTGTTTGTTTTTGGAGGGGGTGGTATTTTGTAATAATATCCCTTTCCTGGACCATTCTGTTAAAACAAAAAGAAAAAGAAAAAAAAAAGTCCTAAAATATACCACAGGAGGTTTTGATTGCTTATGCAGCTTGCTAATGATGCTAATTGTCTCTAATGGTGATCTGTACAACTAAAGCATGTGCCTATATTTCCTTGTTGTAAACAAAATCATCAACTGTTCTTATTCCAAAACTTACTTTATGTAGCTGTTTTATGTTTTGCATTTTTTTTTTTTTTACATGTTTTTATGCATTACGCACCGCACCCCAGACTTATATTTTCAACTCTCTCACTTTCTCCGGCAGTCTTTTTATTCCATTTTTCTTGCACTCGTATTTTCATTTTGATTCTCTCTACTGCTGATCCCTGACCTCTACACTAGTTCATTTGTTCCCCTCTCTCCAACACTCTCTTTTTCTCTTGTGTCTCTACACCACTCCTTCCAATGTCTCTCTGTTAGTCACCTTTCCTCCGTCTCACTTCTAGTGGTTCTGACCACAACCAAGGACAATCACTTAAATTGATTATAACAGCCTTGTAAAAGACCATATCCAGGTGATTTCATCCAATTTAAATCACAATATTATAAAAAAAGAAAAAGAAAAAAAGAAACACAAAACAGAATATAGTGCAGCCCATAGCAAATTTTCAAATAGCTAATTGGTTGTTCAAAAAAGAAAAGACAGTTACCCTTTAAGTTAATCTGGCATATCAAATATTAAATATATTACATTGTGTCCCTGTATTGGTGTTATATTAACATGACAAACATTAGGAAATTTGATTAAAAATCATTGACTTGTCTTTATATACACATGTCTGGCAGTGCATTGAGATTCTGAGGCATGCCCTTCATGCGTTAATGGTTTTATATATTTTCTACTTGATGTTTATCTTTAGGCTTAGAGAAGAAATCCATTTCCAAAAACAACGTGCGATGAAAAACAAATTTTTAGAAACAATGGCAATTGAATGGCGGGATCACATTACAGAATTACAGTTTATTATAAAGGACAAGGAGGAAGAAAAGAGAGATTTAACATTAAGTCATCAGCAGGTTTGTTCACATCCCACAATTCTTTTTCAAATGTCATTCTATAAAAATACCTGTGAATTAGCATAACGTGCAAATATTTCATATTACATATATAGTGTGCCAAGTTAATACATAAATTATGTAATTATGGGTTTCCTTTAATATTCGCAAAATGTAAGTCACATGTTAGACGCACAAATGTCAGGACTAGCCAAAGACAGTTTGCCCACCTTTGTCCGAGAATAAAACGGTGGCAAAACTCACCCAACCCCATGTCCTGAAGCCATGCCCACGCACATGCATGCATACATACATATCTAGACACGCTCATATACCTGAGTAGCCACACACATAAATATCCTTAATAATTAGTGTTAACACAAAAACATACATACAAAACTAGCCACTCACACTACCCCTACACACACATTGCTAACTAGTAATACAAACTCACACATATGCAGAGACACACTCACACACATCATTTTAACTATACAAATACCTCACCAGCTAAATGCACCAACCTAATTAACAACACTCCCATAAAGACATGCACTCACACACATAAATAGATGCTCACTCAATCACATCTAAATTAAATGCTCTTATACTTAACTAGCAAAACATACACCTACAGAAACACATGTTCATACAAACATACAATGAGGGGGGAAAAGTATTTGATCCCCTGCTGATTTTGAACGTTTGCCCACTGACAAAGAAATGATCAGTCTATAATTTTAATGGTAGGTGTATTTTAACAGTGAGAGACTGAATAACAAAACAAATTCCAGAAAAACGCATTTAAAAATAAAAATTATAAATTGATTTGCATGTCAATGAGAGAAATAAGTATTTGACCCCTTCGACTTAGTACTTTGTGGCAAAACCCTTACTGATAATCACAGAGGTCAGATGTTTCTTGTAGTTGGCCACCAGGTTTGCACACATCTCAGAAGGGATTTTGTCCCACTCCTCTTTGCAGATCCTCTCCAAGTCCTTAAGGTTTCGAGGCTGACGTTTGGAAAACGCGAACCTTCAGCTCCGTCCACAGATTTTCTATGGGATTAAGGTCTGGAGACTGGCTAGCCCACTCCAGGACCTTAATGTGCTTCTTCTTGAGCCACTCCTTTGTTACCTTGGCTGTGTGTTTTGGGTCATTGTCATACTGGAATACCCATCCACGACCCATTTTCAAATACTTTTATCCCTCATTGTATATATATTCACTTAAATATACAAATATACAAAGAAATAGGCTTGGCCGACATCAGCCATTCGGGCAAGAATGTTACAGGAACCAATCAGAAGTAGTGAGGAAAACAGAAACCAATCAAAATGCTACTTGCAATTTATTTATGTCTACTGTGTAAGACGTCATTAGAATCTGGTTCTGTGCTCGGTGCATCCTAATCAACTACTCTACGTCCATAATTTTAAATGTGTTATCTTCAAGTTGCTCAAACAATCAATATGTATGCTAATGGGAATGTATAATGGAATGTAGTTCTCATAGGCTCCCACAGTTCAAAAGAGATTTTACAAAACTTTTTTAGTCTTAATTATATGTTTATGGAGTTATCGAGGAGCATTTGCCTCAGGAAATCTGTTTGTAGTAGACAAGTCACAGCAAACACTCAGAGAATAACTAACCATTTAGCATAGGATCTGTGCCCATTCTCTACTCTATCTTTCAAGATAACAATATAAATCATTTAGTACACATACAGCGGAGGAGACACAACATGACACAAGTACATGTGTCTTTCCACATACTGTATGCTTGTGGTTGTACCAACAACTTAATGGTTCCAAACAAAACTGCATAAATAAAAAAAAATATATAAACAAAACACTTACATAGATAACAGTTTTAAAATTACCTTTTCCGAGTAGAACTGCTCATATAAAAAATATAACCAAACCACTTATTTAGATAACTTTATTATGGGGCAGATGATGGATTCAAGTTGTGAGCCAGTCTAATTTATTGAACTTGCCCAATAAGTTGCAATCTGTTGTGTTTTACAAGCCCTGTGGACCTGCATTCATAGTTTGATCAAAGTGATAAATGCTGATATGGAAAAATACCTCTGTAATAAAACTGAAACAAAAATCTCCAACTCTGCATATTATCGATATTAGCCTAAAATGTCAAGTTTGTTTGTCAATTTTTCACAATTCCCTGTTTAATGAATAAATCGCCTTCTCTTCTCCTCAGACCTGTCTCAATTTCCTGCTCTCGATCTAATTTTTATTTTACTGTCTCCAAACACTTTAGCTGCCTCCCGTAATCTTTGTCTCTCTTACTTTCCGCCCTGCACTCTTTTTCTTGTCCATTGCCCCCTTTCCATCCCCGATTCCTATCACTTTCATGTCTTTTTTTTTTCTCTGTCTAACTATCTCTCTTGCCTTTCCCTCTCTCCACCATCACTGCAGGCAGTGGAGTCTGTGCAGCAGTTAATACATCCTATCGATGATATTCAGATTGCCACGGTGGAGGATGGGAGCAGGATGGAACTCTCCCAGCTGCTCAATGAAATCAGAACGTACTATGAGACTCTCATCAGCACCAGTCAGATACACAGCAACGACCTTTCAACCAGGACCCAGGTAATAATTTTTTTACATAGTAATACACCTTCCAGTAAAAGGGATGCAGAGTCATCCTGTATCTGACTCAGCGACTCTTGTGGTCCTGCATGCATCTCGTTCAGTGCTTGAGATCCTTAGGAGGGAGTGTCGCTTGCACTGCAGATAATATGAAACTATAACATAAAATGCTAAAAATATATAACTGCGTTTACCCAGAATGCCCTGCAACAGTGGGCATTTTATGATCAATAGAATGATTGCACATTTATGTATATATTGTTGCCAAGGCCTTAATGTTAATTGCTTGACATTGCTGGGAAAGAGAGAGAGATGCCTTTTAATTAACTCTATATTGGTTCTGTTCAGAAAGCAGACTGTGTGACAGCGGATTTCAAACACACAAACTAATACTTTTCTGATTTTCTGTTTGTGAAAGCTTGGATCATTGCCCTGCTTTTATATTATTTAAAATATGTGTGTATATCTGCAGTTCTCTGTCATTTGGGTTTAATATGTAATTACTATTATAATTTCACGAAAATATTTGATTATTTTAATGGCTAATTCAGCATGATTGGCACCTACCATCTCTGCTGGTTGGTGTTCCCTGTAGTTACATCTGTTTCTACAAAGTATGACATCATTGTACTTCTCTTGTTACCTTCTGCTCTATCTCCTTTTGTTGTTACATACTTCTCTCTACTTCATTTACCTGAGACTATGACACGCTAAAGCTTTATTGGGGCTTCAGGGGACCCCTTGTTTTTAACTTCTTATCACCTGCACATGTGGTTAAAGGAACACTATAGTCACCTAAATTACTTTAGCTAAATAAAGCAGTTTTAGTGTATAGATCATTCCCCTGCAATTTCACTGCTCTTTTCACTGTTATTTAGGAGTTAAATCATGTTGTTTCTGTTTATGCAGCTCTAGCCACACCTCCCCTGGCTATGATTGACAGAGCCTGCATGTAATTTACCTTAAATAATTGTATCTCAATCTCTAAATTGAACTTTACTCACATACAGGAGGCTCTTGTAGGGTCTAGCAAGCTATTAACATAGCAGGGGATAAGAAAATCTTAATTAAACAGAACTTGCAATAAAGAAAGCCTACATAGGGCTCTCTTTACAGGAAGTGTTTATGGAAGGCTGTGCAAGTCACATGCAGGGAGGTGTGACTATGGTTCATAAACAAAGGGATTTAACTCCTAAATGGCAGTGGATTGAGAAGTGAGGCTGCAAGGGCATGTTATATACACCAAAACTGCTTCATTAAGCTAAAGTTGTTCAGATGACTATAGTGTCCCTTTAAGGAATAGAGACGACTAATTTGTATTTCTTTGTATTAAGGCTATTTTTGACGATAGTTTGTGTGTTCAGTGGTAAAAAACTTCAAAACTGTATATATCCTTTTTATTTTTATATATTTTATTTTTTTATATACAAAACTAGTAAATATTAATATATATTTATTTACTAATTTGCCCCTATTGGGGATGGATTCCAGGCATTAAGACCCTGGGCTAATCAAAGTCAATTAATGAAGAATCAAATGGAAAAACATTCTGAGTTTGGTTTATTGAATTCTGATTATATATTTTTTTTAAATGTAAATTTTTAGCAGTTACTTGTTTAGTGACTTATTTAGCTATATTAGCATCTACCATCTCTGCTGCTCAGTATTCCATGTATTCACATCTTACTCTACAAAGGATTACATGAATTAATTTCTGTTTGTTTTTAATGCAAACAATATTTGGTAACTAGTATATAGACCCCATTATATTTAGTGATTTTGTATCCTTATCCTATACAACGTATAGGATTCGAGATATTCACAAAGCACCAGTTTTGCAAAAATTTGAGACCAAATGCATGAAGTAGGATGCACATTCTTAAATTATCGCTTACATGCTTTTTGCAAGTGGCATTCAGAGCCTGAATTGCAAAATCAGGACACTGTCACATAGTGTGAGTAGTGATGTCGCGAACCGTTCGCGAACTTGCCGTGAACGGTTCGCCGTTCGTGGCGAACTCCGGTCAGCTGACACATCCCTGCCAATCTCCGGCAGACCCTCCCTCCCAGACCCTCCTACTTCCTGGACAGCATCCATGTTGAAGGCAGCTTCAACATGGATGCTGTCCAGGAGGAGGGAGGGTCTGCCGGAGATTGGCAGGGATGTGTCAGCTGACCGGAGCGAACCGTTCGCGGCAAGTTCGCGAACGGTTCGCGACATCACTAAGTGTGAGTAGTGTGAAAAATGTCTAGATTTTTGCTCTCTGAATAGCCCTGAATGCAGCCAGATGGCCTTGCCCCATTCAATAAGCCAATAAAATAACCCAAATTCTTGCAAAATCTTCACAATAAAATAAAAAGCAAAAAGGTGCAAAGACACTAAGACAAAAAAAATAAACTCTTTGGATGGTATTAGTAGATACTTCAAAGGTTCAATCTTAATATCAGCCATGCCATAGTCATCTGTAACGCATGTGGATAAAACAGAAGAATGACATAGTGCAGAATATTCAAAAAGTTTAACATTAACACAATACTACAGACTCTAAAAACACTCAAGCATTTAAGCCATGCACTGGCAGAGTTGTCTTCTCAACCGACCATCGATTTGTATAAATTTGGACTTTGCTTTTTAAATGCATCAATGGGGAATACAATATAAACAAATAAATCTAACTATATAAAAACAAATAATTGCACAATCCCTCTGCACTGTGTCTGTATTGCAGACTTCTTCAGGGAATATGTATGTAAGGCTTTTGTTTCACTGCGTTATCTCACTTTGGGATTTATGTACTTTATTTTTTTAATGGTTTTATCAATATCCACTGACATGAAGAATCTTTGCAGTGGTTTACACTTGGTGCTGAAAATAAAACTGTACTGCAAAATCTTTGTTTAATTATCTACCAATCGAGTATAAGTACTTAAAAGGACACTATAGGCACCAAGACCACTTCAGCTCATTGAGTTGGTCTGGGTGCAATGTCCCAGGTCTCTTAACCCTGCTAAGGGTAATTATTGCAGTATTTAAAGGACCACTATAGTGCCAGGAAAACATACTCGTTTTCCTGGCACTATAGTGCCCTGAGGGTGCCCCCACCCTCAGGGTCCCCCTCCCGCCCGGCTCTGGAAAGGGGAAAAGGGGTAAAATGTACCTTTTTCCAGCACTGGGCGGAGAGCTCTCTGCCTCCTCTCCTCCTCCAATCCGCCCCGTCGGCTGAATGCGCACGCGCGGCAAGAGCTGCGCGCGCATTCAGCCGGTCACATAGGAAAGCATTCTCAATGCTTTCCTATGGAAGCTGGCGTGCTCTCACTGTGAAAATCACAGTGAGAAGCACGCAAGCGCCTCTAGTGGCTGTCAATGAGACAGGCACTAGAGGGAATAGGGGAAGGCTTAACCCATTCATAAACATAGCAGTTTCTCTGAAACTGCTATGTTTATGAAAAAATGGGTTAACCCTAGAAGGACCTGGCACCCAGACCACTTCATTAAGCTGAAGTGGTCTGGGTGCCTAGAGGGGTCGTTTAATGACCCGGAAGTGGAGTTGAGTCCAGCAGGTATTTATTGCAGTTTATTAGGCAACTTTTAGTAAAAACTTTTAAACTTTTGGACCAAAATTCCAACGGAGAGGATTATGCAATGCTTTCCTATGAGGGAAGTACTAATGCGAGTGTAGCAAGTGCTGCACATGCGCATTAGGTCCCCCCTCCCCACGTTGGCAGGGTATGAGCGCAGGCGGAGCCTGAACCAGCACAGAGAGACTTCAGTGCTGGAAACAGGTAAGTGGCAGAAGTGGTGATTGGTATAGGGCCGTGAGGGAGGGGGGCACTTTAGGGAGCTATAGTGGCAGGAAACTAAACAACTTTGTTATCCTGGAAATATAGTTTCCCTTTAAGCAATCTGATTAGATTTGTACCTCTCAGGGATACGAGGCAAATCTCTGGATTAACCCTAGAGAACTAAGGAGTGACCACTGTATCTACACCAAATTATGTAAAATTATATAGGCATTCTTCATCTTCACAGTGAACGGGACATTTATTCATTCGCAAAAAGATGTTCAATAAGAGGCGGGTTATTCACAAAAGTGCGCATTGCTAGGAATTCATACAAGCTTAACATGAATTTCAAATTCTAGGCCAAAATACCTGAACATTAACCACAGGTGGCTTGGAGAATTTATCCAATTCTGCTATTATGTTTTAAAAATAGAAAATCACTTTGAATTCCCAATA
>OW240917.1:232853628-232890965 GCA_933207985.1 Pelobates cultripes | reverse complement strand
GAACTGCCCCTGCAAAGTGTGACTATTGGTACCTATGTATTAGGTTATCTGGAAATTAAAGGCTTGCCAAACACCATAATAATCTTCTCCATGTATAAAGTATGGTGCCAGGGTGCTCCCGTTCTCTCCTCTTTCCCTTCATCCCGTTAGTTATAGCTGAATAGATTTGCATGTATAAGACTAGCCAACTCCATATGAGTTATTGAACAGCACTTGTATGCAGCTTATCTTATATCTGTCATGTGTGTATGAGAAAATCACAGAACCCATGTACGTTTACAGTATATGGACAAAGGTATTGGGACTATCTCTGAATTATTGAATTAAAGTGTTTAAATCAGACCCATTGCCACAGGTGTATAAAATCAAGCACCTAGCCTTTCAGTCTGCAATGACAAACATTTCTGAAGAGCTTAATGAATTGTTATTATTATTATATTTATATAGCGCCAACAAATTCCGTAGCGCTTTACAATGGGTGGACTAACAAACATGTAATTATAATCAGGCAAGTTTGATGCACAGGAACAGAGGAGTTGAGGGCCCTGCTCAATGAGCTTACATGCTAAAGGGAGTGGGGGAAAGTGACACAAAAGGTAAGGATGGTATTACGGAAGTAGATTGGTAGAATAGTATTCACTGAAGACTTAGTGTGTTTTATTTGTTTTTTTGAATGACAGTTGCAGGAGAGCAGTCAGTTGGGAACCATTAACAGTTTAAATGATACGCTTTTGTGAAAAGGTGAGTTTTTGAATGATTTTTTTTGAAGGACTGGAGGCTGGATAAGTGTCTAACGGAAAAAACAGAGAGTTCCACAGGAACAGTGCAGCCCTAGAGAAGTCTTGAAGGTCGAGCATCAGAGGTGGGAGGTATCAAGCATGATACTGCGATTGGATGCCAACTTGGAAATAAGTCAGTTCATGAAATTTCAACTTTGCTAGATTTTCCATGGTCAATTAAATTAGAAACAGCAGCAACTCCTCCACGAAGCTGAAGACCACGTAAAGTGACAGCGAGGGGTCACAGAGTGCTGAGGCTCATGGTGCATAAAAGTCAACTAATTTCATAGCTGCAGAATTCCAAACTTCCACTGGCATTAATATCAGCAGAAAAACTGTGCGGCAGGAGCTTCATGGAATGGGTTTCCATGGCCGTGACTTCTAAGCCTCACATCACCAAGTACAATGCCAAGCTTCCACTGGACTCTGGAGCAGATTACCCTCCTGAGACCCCAGCCCATTAACTTTTGTCCTCTGTACTGGACATTTCGTTCACATGATTTTGTCTAAGGCAAAGGAAAGGTTTTTTTCCTGTAAGAACAATAAGTATGTGAATTCTTCCTGAAGAAGTGGTTTTATCAGAGTCCATATAGATGTTCAAACAGCTGCTAGATGAATACTTGCAAAAACAGAATATTCAAGGATATAATCTTTCAATGTAGGGATCCAAGGATAAATCTGACTGCGATTCTGGGGTCAAGAAGGAATTATTTTTTCTTAGCTTGTTGCAAAATTGGAAGTGCTTCAAACTGTTTTTTTTTTTTGGGGGGGTGGGGGAAGGAGGGGTTGCCTTCTTTTGGATCAACAGCAAAAAAACAAATGTGAGGAAGGCTGAACTTGATGGACACAAGTCTCTTTTCAGCTATGTAACTATGCATCTTTTTATTCTTTTGACCTACTCTATCAATCCCTGCTGTATTGTAAAGAGGACATCATGGGTAGTCCAGTGATATGTCATATAATAGGCTTGGATGCTGGGAACTTCCTCTTCCTTTTCATCAAAAATGGATGGCATATTGGAAGACCATATTTTCCTCGGTACCCAGAAGGTTAAACATGTTATTTGGAGTGATGAATCATGCTTCTCTGTTTGGCAGTCTGATGGGTGAGTCTGGGTTCGACAGATGCCAAGAGAACATTACCTGCCTTACTGCATTGTGCCAACTGTAAAGTTTGGTGGAGGAGGGAAAATGGTATGTTTCCCAGGGGCTGGGCTAGGCCTCTTCCAGTGAAGGGAAAACGGAATGCTTTAGCGTACCAAGACATTTTGGACAATGCTATGTTCCAACATTGTGGAAACAGTGTTCTGTTCCAGCATGACTGTACCCCAGTACACAAAGCAAGGTCCATAAATACATGGTTGGATGAGCTTGATTTGGAAGAACCTGACTGGTCCGCACAGAGCCCTGACCTTAACCCCATCGATAACCTTTGGGAGATTGTGGAGATTGTGAGCCAGGACTTCTCATCCGACATCAGTGCCTGACCTCCGAAATGGGCAGGTGTACCATTACTGTTGTCCATATTGTGTATATTGCTGTCCATTTACATAATTCTGGCACATATAATCAATCCTATGAATGTTCTACAAAAATGATGAAATTACTTTTATTAAAAGTAATTTTCTGCAATACATTGCATGAGGAGTTGTTGATAAACAGCCTTTACAATTTATGATACATATTATTCTTTGCCCTTGTCCCAAACCTATCTGCTTAAGTATGATTGAGCATATAGCATGATCTAGGTGGATACTGCAGAATCAGTGAGGGAATCCTGCTGTCTGATACATTTATATTTTCTGCTATTTAATCAAAAGTGTGTGCTTACGAATGATAAACTCTAGATGTACTGACAGGGTAAGTGGTTCTAGCTGAATAACAGCATGCATTTTACACACTACTTGATATTTCACCATTTAGGCTGAATTTCTAACATAAAGTTTACTTTTTCGTTAAAGAAACAACTTTATTCGGTTTCTTGGCACTAATAAATAAAATAGTGTGCCCCCCCCCCCCCGTGTGACTTTTGTTTCATTGTATCATGTCCTCTATAGTTCTATTGTAGTGGTTGCAATAATAGGACATCATTCTAGGTATTTTCTAGAATGCGCCTCCCTACTGATCTCTACGTGGTTGACTCAATTACCTTTAAATTTATTGTTTAGAGATGTCAGCAGGCAAACCTTAAATAATATCTGTTTTATAATCTATTTATTTATGAAACTTTGGTTGTGTATATTTATTTATTTTCAAAATACATTACTAGTCAGTATATTAAATTGCTGAGTAACAGTTGATGACTAATGTAAATTAGCTGATACATTGTATGTAGTTAAGGTGAGAAAAAAGAGGAAGCATAAACAATAACATTATTTAAAAAATATATATTAAAAAATTACATTTGTATTAAAAGTATTTTGCATAGAAAAAAATGACCAGCAAAATGATGGTACAATATAATAATGGCATGATGCCTATAGAGCGCACATCGCTGGTGTCAGATGATTTAGACTTACTCACCGGCATGGATCTGTTAATAGATAGTAGTTAAACACATTACCTGTGTTGGAATGAAGCCAAGAAGAAAACAATTACCGGGGGAGAAGATAAAATATAAAAAGAATATAAAAGTTGGAGACCTCCGGTCTAATATAGCAACTCAAAAGGGTCATTAGACAGTACTGGCCAGGAGATCATGACCAACCCACAGGGCCCACACCCTGTAATACTTTTTCAGAGGGCCTGGCACTATGTGTGATTTTTCTTCATATAAGCAGGTAGTAAAGAGGGAGTGAATCACCTTTGTTATGACTGGGGCTGTTGCCGATTTCCATGCTTTACCTAGATTAGCGGTTATAAGAATATGTATTATCATAGATTTGGAGGCCCTTTTTAGTGTGCCTGGGAACATATCTAGTAATTTATATTTTAGTTGTAAGGTCAGGGCCACTGCTGTCACTTTTTGTATAAAAGAGCAGACCTGGTCCCAAAAGGATGAAAGGGCAGAACAAAATCTACAGATAAGTGATATTGAGTTAATTTTGCTATTACAACACCAGCAAAATCAATTGAGTCTTTCTCAGTTGTCTGAAAAAGCCTCTGAATAATATTTCCAATATTATAATGAAACTGGAGAACATTGTCCATGGGGAGGTGGAATAAAAAAATGTCATACATGTTTTGGGAAATTGTGCCAATGTTCTCAAACCAAATGCTTGATAGAGCCTGTATAATATATTACATTGTAGGGTTATTAAGTTGGAGCAATCAGCAGGAAGGAGCATTCTTTTGGTTTCCATGGTGATAGCTCTACTTATAGAATGGTGCCCCAAAAGTACTCTTTTAATAAGCCCCAATGTTTTCGTGAAGGAATGTCTTTACAATGCCCTGAGAGTAACAGAAGTGACTCACACTTCCAGGAGATGCAACATTTAGATCACTATTGTCCATATTCTCCAATGAGATTTGCAACGTGACGGTCGGCTCACCACAACACACTCAATGCTCAGTGTTTTACTCTTTCAGGCATCGTCTTCAAAGAAGAAATCTTCATTTATTTAGCTGCACACCACTCCATTATCCTTGACACAACAAAGTAGTGAATGTGATGTGTTCTGTTGTAGCTTGGTAAAAGACAATAATAATGCTTGTCATGTTTTATATTTTAGCTGACTGGGAGATATTGCTAAATAAACTCAACCAAAAAAAGAAACAATATATACACCACTTACAGCCATACCACAACTACTGTCATGTTATTTAACCAGGCTTTCTGTATTTTAATGTACTTGTGGTACAGCACTGAACCTATAATTAATTACAAGAGATTAGAAGTAAGCAATGTATGTAGTGTATTGGATTTGGCGCAGTTTAAAAATCCTTATGAAGGATATTTAATGTATTTTCATAATCAGTGCCTTATAATAGCAAACAAAATTAGCCAAATAAGTTTCTGTCTTCATTCATTGTCTGTCTTTATCTAGAGTTTATCTGATTTCTCCAACAATATTTGTATTGCTAAACAATAACCCAGGCAAAAGTAGTGCCTAACGTAACAAAAAATGCTTCCAAGCAATCCTGTTTAAAGAAACCATAGCATTAGTAGAGCAGCTAAGAGCATCATATCTCTGGGACAATGCTTTCTTCTTTGCTAGGAAGGACCAATAACAATACGGTTTGTGAAAGAGTTGCCAAGGGGTATTTTGTATTCCAGTTTTATTTTCTGTAGTACATGGCATTGCAAATGACATTTCCATTTATATATTGTTAATGCTGGGTCGACTCATTTTGTCTCCCTTTGAATCATGTACAAACCAGTTATTCTGATGTCTAGGCACAAGTAACCTTTAGCTAGCTAATAGAATAGCATCTCCTTGATACAATTATAGCATGCATCATGTTGCTTCTTGTTTCCAGAAAGCCTACTGTGGCCAGTGCAGTGAAAGGATATGGGGCCTTGGGAGGCAAGGCTACAAGTGTATCAACTGCAAACTACTCGTCCATAAACGCTGTCACGTATTCGTCCCACTGACCTGTAAGAAGCATATGGTGAGTTTCCATCAACTGGATATTATGGCAAATGTTTGTGTGTTCTAATAGAAGGAACAATAGGTCAGACCTGTCATTTTGCTAGGGTTTTCCTGCAGTTCTTACGTCAGTTATTTTTTCTTTTTTTTTCTTTTAGTATAATAACAAAGTAAAAATCAACATATAAACCTAGAATGGGATTGCAGATAAGAGCCCTTTGGCCCATCTAGTCTGCCTAATTTTCTTTGTACTTGCATTAGTCTCTTATTTCTAGGATAGCCTTATGCCTATCCCACGCATGCTTAAGCTTCCTCACTGTGCTAACCTCTACCACTTCAGCTGGAAGGCTATTCCATGCGTCCACTACCCTCTCTGTAAAGTAATACTTCCGGATTTTATTTTTAAACCTTTGCGCCTCTAATTTAAGATTATGTCCTCTTGTTGTGGTAGTTTTTCTTCTTTTAAATATAGTCTCCTCCTTTACTGTGTTGATTCCCTTTATGTATTTAAATGTTTCTATCATATCCCCCCTGTCTCGTCTTTCCTCCAAGCTATACATGTTAAGATCCTTTAACCTTTCCTGGTAAGTTTTATCCTGCAATCCATGAACCAGTTTAGTAGCCCTTCTCTGAACTATCTCTAAAGTATCAATATCCTTCTGGAGATACGGTCTCCAGTACTGCGTGGAATACCCCAAGTGAGGTCTCATCAGTGTTCTGTACAATGGCATTAGCACTTCCCTCTTTCTACTGCTAATACCTCTACAAACCTTTCATTTTCCCCAAGCTATATGTAGATGTGGGAACTTTGGCAAATGAGTTGACTCTGAGATTGGTATAAATATTAATATTCTTTATTAGACAATCATACAGATCTTAAGCACAGATCTGACAGTTGTAGTGTGAAAACAGTTCTAATTGGAAACCTGATTATTATTTTTGAACTAAGGGTTTGAGCTTTTTGGAAGCTGTGAATTCCCAAGTGTGTCATTTCCTGCCCATCAAATGGATCACAAACTGTCACCAAAATGGACTTTACACATCCACTATAATAAGGTTTCATGGTCAGTGTCTTTTTAAATGACTTTCCAATGCAATCGGAAGATAAAAACAAGACAAAGTACTTTCCCTCTTTATAGCTACTCAATCTACCTACATTTCTGTACTCTGACTTAGAGTTTTCCCTACATATAAAACACCCAAAGAGAGCAGTCTATGTTTTGGCAGTGCCAGCTGTCTGTGACCAATTTGGTGATAACCCACCCCCACCCCCCAAAAAAAGTATGAAATAAAGCAAATGGACAATTTGTTACTTTGAAACCACTTCAGTTGCTTAGACAGTACGATTCCAGTTAGGCCGCATGTGTAACTGATGGCACAAGTTAACACTATCTTATATAGTCTGTACAAGAAATCGCATTCCCGACTTAACCCAATGTACTGGTATCAGTGTCACTGTGATTCACTACTTCATTGTCTTTTATTTCTGTACCACTAAATCTCCAAACTAATAAATAAAGAATTGGGGGGGAAAAAAACAAGAAAAATGTGGCAAAAAAACATTTTGGCAAAATGTGGCAAAAAACTAGAGCTTCAAGCAGCTTTCATTGATGTCTTATTTTCTATTTAAATGATTTTGCTTGATCCACACATCTATGGAGTATCTTTCAAACCCACAGGATCTTCCACAAGTTCCGTAAGATAAGTTTAGTGGATCTTTAATGACTATTGGGACAGATGGTGAATCATTTTAAAGCAAATCCTGACTACAGTAACCGTAGTGTTTATGAATAGATTACATGACATATAATATATACATTATATAAACTTACTGTATTTTGCATATTTTGCCTTATATGTTAACCTTGAGTATGCTGTTCAATTGTTAGCACCTGATCGAAAGAAGGATATTATGGCACTAGAAACATTTTAGAGGCGGGCTACAAAATTGATAAAAGTAATGGAGAATTTTAGTTGAGTAGAAAAGTTAACAAATGTAAATCTCTTTAGTTTGGAAACAGGGTGCCTCAGAGGGGATATGATAACATTATATAAATATATGCAGGGCAAATACAAACCAATATCTTGAAATCTTTTCATAAATAGGACTATACATAGGACACAAAGTCACGCATTTAGACTGGAAGAAAGGCGATTTAGTGTAAGGTAAGGGTTTTTTACAGTAAGAACAATAAAGATGTGGAATTATGTGCCTGAAGAGAGGGTTTTATCAGCATCTATGCAGATGTTTATATGGCAATTGAATAAATACTTGATAAAACATTTTTATTTAAAGGAGTAACAACGTATTGATCAATGGCGATATCTGACTGCACTTTTGGGGTCAGGAAGGAATATTTTCCTAGTTTATTGTAAAATTGGATGCTCTTCAGACTGTTAGTCAACATCAAAAATAAAGTAAGAAACATATAAAGTATGGACAGGTTTCTTTTCAGCCTATGGAACTATGTAGTTGACTTTATTGAAAATACTATTTGCTGAAAGTCAAACATTTAAAGTATTTTTTAACAATTTTACTTTGCTTGAAAACTAGTACTTTATTCCTCAGTTTCACAGTTCAGGCACCGGTTAAAATGCTTTAATAATTAAGATTTGCACCCGTTGGCCATCTCTACCAGCCGCCTTGATGATTGCTCTCAAAGAGCAGACAGAGCGATTAGAATTCAGTGCTCGTACTCTGCTTGTTCTTATAGCTGCCAGAGTAGACCTTTTCTAAAAGCTTGGACAGCATGTTTCTAGGTATTTATTGGCATGGCAAGGGTCAGCACATTATGACAATGACGAGAAATGTAAGGTAAAGCTGAGAAACATTCTTTTGAGAGTCAAGGCTTCTGGAGTGTCAGCACCCTCAGGAGTTTTAACGTGTTGTTGTGTGTGTTTATAACAGGATCCGGTCATGCCTTTCCAGGAGCCGCACGTAGATGAAAAAAGTGATGACACGGATATTCCTTCTGAAGAGACTGATGGAAGTAAGTTGTTTTTCTCTGTCTTTAAAAAAAAAAGAAAGAGTGTGTGTGTTTCATGTACTACACATGTAGCCCAGGTGCTAGCCACCATAATATTAAAGCGCATACAAATAAATACACTTTTAATATTTCATCTGATTTGCTCCAAAAAGAGAACCCACCTTGACATGTCATCCCATATTTGAGTGTTGTTGCCATATTTTAGCAAGTTTGCCATATTTCAACTTATTTAATTTATTTCTCCTCACAGTTGCTTTGTTCCATACCACATTTACTTTGTGTCATTATGCACACTTGCTTGTAATGAGTTCTCGCCAAACTGATTAGTGTTATACCTAGTCTAGTTTACTTTTTTCTTAAAATATTTCCATATTGGGCATAATTATTTGACGGTTCCTAGATATCACTCCTATCCCCAGCGGGTTAAACATTTCACAAGGTTTGTAATGAACGTGTGAATTATTGTGAATTTAAAGGACCACTATAGTGCCAGGAAAACAAACTTGTTTTCCTGGCACTACTATTTTCATTAGATCCCCACCACCCTCAGGGCACCCTCCCGCTGGGGTTAAAACCCCTTCAGCCAGTTACCTTAATCCAGCGCCGGGCTCTCTCGGTGACCTCTCCTCCCCCTCCGACTTCAGCTTCAGAGTGGGAGCATTACTATGGACGTTCTGCGCGCTCAATGCGATTTTTGCATTGAGCGTCGCGGAAGCACCTCTATCGGCTGTAAGTAAGACGGCCACTAGAGGCTGGATTAACCCTGCAATGCAAACATAGCAATGTCTCTGAAACTGCCTTGTTTACAGCTGCAGGGTTAAAACCTAGGAAACTGGCACCCAGACCACTTCATTGAGCTGAAGTGGTCTGGGTGACTATAGTGGTTCTTTAAAGTGAATTCCACATTTTAAACCAGAATAGCCAAATTAAGATCATAGCTGACTTGAAGTTTGTCCAATGTGAAATCCACGTTGAATTCAATGTAATATTCCAATAATTCAACCTTTGTGCGTAACCCTGATGGCAATTAATCACAGGTATGTTACCAACGGAGACATAGTTAATTAAATATATTGTTATTAAATGAAATCAGAGCAGATACCCATTACTTTAATTGAATATTTGTACAAAAGAGTTGTGCAAGAGGACTTGCCCGTAAGATGGCTGTCTACTACAAATGACATAGGTCTATTAATACTTGCAAAAACGTAATATTCAGAGATATCATTTTTAAGTTTCTTGATCCAAGGATAAATCTGTCTGTCATTCTGGGGGCAAGAAGGATTTTTTTCCTAGTTTGCTGCAAAATTGGAAATGCTTGCAACTGTTTTTTTTGTTTGTTTTTTTTAACATTCTTTTTGATCAGCAGCAAAAAACAAATGTGAGAGAGGCTGAACTTGATGGCACACATCCTGGTTTGCAAATCCACATACAACATGTAATGTGTGTGCAAGAAAATATATTTTAGCAGAAATTGTTGGTGGTAAAGTGTTTATCAAAATATGGCATTTGAAATTCCGGAGACCCAGCAAAGCTGTCTGTTTCAATGCAGAGTTGAAAAGCTGAAATGGTCATGTTTCTAATTCGGTGATGCAAAAAAAAAAAAAGCCTGTCAAAACAGATTTATGGGGACATGAAAAACGCAGGGATGTAGGAAGATAGATTTATTTTTTGTTTTTTACACATCCTGGGCATGAATTTCACATTGATGTAAAATCTCATTGCCTTTTTCTGGGTCTGGGTCTGTTATGTACACACACACACGACATAATACCTATACTCATAGACATATTACTTCTTAAAGTAATACAAATATTACTGCCTTTGTCAATTTAACATTTTTTTTGTAATTATTAAAAAAAAAGGATAATCATCTTTTACAATTTTACATTGGTGACTTTGGCATGTTTGCGTGATCCGTGTTGTAGTTTGACAGGGTTGCTTCACATCAGGGAGTCACTTAATGTAAGCGTTAATGCTGGAGGGCTCCTTGTAAATAAGAGGGCTGTCAATACGATGTGCAGTGTTTGACTTGTGTTTACTGAGAAAGTAGGTACTTCAAAATCAATTCCACTTAAACTTGAGAGGAAAAAACATAATGTTGCTCTAATGATCTCCGGTTGGTCATTGTAACACTGTAGATACAATTGCTGCTTCAGTAGTCTGTTTTTTTTGTGCTGATTTTTAGTTATTAGAGACATATATATGTGTGTATGTGTGTGTGTGTGTATATGTATGTGTGTGTGTATATATATATATATATATATATATATATATATATATATATATACACACTAACATTTAGGGTATATGACTGGATGCCTTAATTCAGCCTTAATAGCTTTGGGTATGATTAAATGGTGAATGTGACTAGGTGGGTGGTTGCATGGTAAGTGGGATAGGGCTGTGTGAGTGTATGTTTTAACATGTTTGAAGGCTGCTTGTTGTATTATGTGGGGGGTGGAGTTGTGTGTGGGAAGATGCTGCCTTAAGGGTTGTGTGTGTGTGATGCTTGTTAGGGTTGAGTGTGTGTGTTTGGGGGGTTGAAGTGTGGTTGTGTGTGTGGATGGGACTGTGTGCGGTGTAGTATGTGTATGCTTGTAAATGGGCTGCGTGTGTGTTCAGGGAGATAGGGCTGTAGTGTGAGTTAGGCATTAAGACTGTAGGATAATAGGTCGATAGAGGGCTATAGTGTGTGTTTGGGAAGAAAATTAGGGGATGCAGAGTGTTTGTAGGAGGAATTTGGGCTGTAATGCTTGTGTGCAGGCAAATTGGAATTGTAGCACATCGGGTGGGGGAGGGTAAGGGACTGGTGTGTGTTGTGGGGGTGAGGACTGTTGTGTGTTAAGAGAGAGAAAGGTGATGCAGGGAATTAGGTGTTTTTGTGGGGGAAAGGAGCTGTAGTTTGTGGGGATAGGGGTTGTGGTGGGGGGGGCTATAATGTGGAATGAGGGCTGTAGTTTACGAGTATAAGGGCTGTTGATTTATAATTCTCCGATCTCCCTTACTGTCCATAAAGCCCCTCTCTCAAATAGAGTGCCTGCTTTACAGGGGAGATCTCCCCTGTTGGATTATATATATATTATGCTTATAAGCACATGAGAGCACGATTCTCATCAGTATGTAAGAGTTTGTTCTGTATTGACATCCCAGGGGCCTATTAATGCTGCCAAATAATGGCCTCACTCTTTTTCTGTAATAAAGGTGCCATTTTATTTTTTTTCAAGTGACACTGCCTTAGTTCCCATTAAATCATATGTTTAAAGGACTTATTAGAAACATACATTTGGATAGCAATGTTTCCTCTATTTGGTGTATTTAGGCTACATCTTCCTAATGATTCTAGAGAACTGGATTCTTGAAATGAGGTATCTAGGGAAAGTTAATCCTTTACCACAATCATCTCGCTCAAAACGATGGCACACAAGATGCAAGGAGATTGCACTTTTAACATCCACAACGTAAATCTTTTATTTTCACCTTAACAGCCTCATTTTCTTGCAGCTTAGGCTATCTAATGCATTTATGGGTGATTGTTGTTGTAGTTATTGTGGATTATATTCCCCATCCTGTATACCCACTGCTCTAGAATCCTGAAACTGTTCTATACATGAAATGCTAGCCTTGCTGCAGGAATATACATTAATGTGGAAGGTTACTGTACTAACGAGTTTTGAAAACCAGAACGGCGGCACACTTTGTGTTTTACTTTAAAGAGAAATACCAGGTACTGATGATGGAAAGTGTGTGATCATTGCATCCCACTATCTTTCCTTGGCTTAAAATGTGTGTTTAATGGTGTTTTTATTCTGTGTAAGATCATTTTGCTGTTAATTACTTTTTGGTACTGCCATTTAATTGTTATTTATTTTTTAAAATGTCCCCACGTGGAGAAAATATAGCTAGAGCGAGATTTGTTTTTGTAAGTTGCTTTATGAACAGAACATTTATTGCTGCTTTTTTTTTTTTGAATAAATTACACGATGGTGATGTTAGATTGTAGATTCCGTTGCTTCTACGTTCTTTGTACATTCTTAGCAGTGTGACAAAGGTACAGTAAGTGTGATAAATTAAACTGGAGGAAACGTAAGACATGGTGATCTAGTAACCAATGGCCATAAATCAATGAGACACTACTACTAATTAGTCCTGAATCTGTAAACACGCAGTGGGGCTGATATTGTGAAACAAGCATGATATTAATATTAATAATGTGCAAATGTATTTTGTGTCACTAAGTCTGTCTATTCATTTTGCAGTTTCTATTATCCCTCCACCTCGGAAACATGAGTCACGGAAGGATAATTCTGAGGTGAGACAAAATCGGCCAAGAATTCTATGTATAGACATTTACCTATTCGTGGTTCACAAAATGACTTAACTTTCTCACAGTGTCCTGGGAGGGCTGTCTTTCTATGACTATTGTTTCTGAATGTTAATTCCCCCACAGGCAGTAAAGGAAATGTCCATTTGTACAAAAAGCATTGCTGCAACATGATGTGGTACAATTACAACTGTCCTGTCTACTTTGGGTGTCAATATAGCCATTTGGGAAAACCGGTTTTAAATTTAGCAGATTTCCAGCTCACAATAAAACCTGTACACAGACAAAAAAAACAAAGTTTTCAATTCGGATAAATGTTCGCCTACTAAATCTGTTATTTCTTATCCCTTACTCAATAAAATAGTGTATATGTATTTGCCATATAAACAGTAGGCTTTATAAATATTTATTTTATCTGTATTTTTCCAAACTCCAAGAAAATTACTTGCTGAAACATTATGATGCTAAGACTTGCCTAACCTGATGCTCTCAGTAGAACTCCTCATATTGGGAACAGCAGAGGGGTGGGCTTTGAATGTCCTAAGAGAGACTCTTTATTTTCAGACCCTTCGGTCAGACTTTACAAAGACCCCAATGCCTTAGTCCTACAATAACCAATAGTGATTGCCGTGTTTACAGTTCCCCTTCAAGCATTTGTTTTCTAACTTTGCTTTTCATGTGCTGAGTGCAGTCTCACAATACATGCATTGTGTATGAATATGCCTTCAATACATTTGTATCAGCAAGCATGATGAGAATAGAAATGTAACTATGGGATGTATTGATAAGACTGCCTGTCTGAAGCAGACATTGCAGTTCCTACCGTTTGTGTGACACTGTACATATGTTCACCATAATCTATTCATTGGCAGCAGTTTTAACAATAAAATTTGGGAATGTAACTTATTTAGTTATTTACACGTGTAACAATTTTATTTTTAAATGATTTATAAAGTTGTGTTCAAATGAAAGTTGTAATGAGCCATTGCTTCTCTGGCTGATATAGTTTGTAATGAGTTTGTTGTTTTGTATTTTATTTTGTATTTTTTTTTAATATAATCCTAGGACCTCAAGCCAGTCATCGATGGAATGGATGGAATTAAAATCTCACAGGGACTGGGACTTGAAGACTTTGATTTGATTAGAGTGATTGGAAGGGGAAGCTATGCCAAAGTTCTTCTAGTGCGGTTAAAAAAAAACGACCAGGCTTATGCTATGAAAGTGGTAAAGAAGGAACTTGTGCACGATGAGGAGGTGCGTACAGACAGCACTTTTTAGTGTTTCGTTAATTACAGTGATAAATCTTCTGTCCATTTCCTCTAAGTTATCGCCTTAATTTCAATGGTTGGTGTTTTGCATGCTTTTAACTAAGCAAACATTTGTCATTTTAGGACACCACAAACTATACAAATCATATTCTAAGTAAATGTGATTAATGTGTGAGCTCTTTATTTTATTTATTTTTCCTCTTTCAGCTGAATCATTGTTTCAATTCCTCTTGAGTTAGAAAATGCATTAAATATATACTGACAAGTGTTCAAGGCCTGCTCTGGCTTAGTACATCAGGAACTGGAGAAAGCAGATCAATCATTGGGTGTTTTTTTTATATTCTTAATTTGGAGCTGGGGAAGAATCTTAGATCAGACCAGATCTAGATCTCTGCATTATTTGATCATCTCTGCACCACAGGATGAACTGCATGAAATATATAATCATAGTTCTATATGCTCCAGTGCTGCTCTTACAGTAACGTCCTCACCTAAACCACCTACAGCAGGAGTGGGCAGCCTTCGGCACTTCTGATTTTGGTGGGCTAAATCTCCCATGAGGCTTTACTAGCATTATGGCTGGAAGAGCATTAGAGAAGATGTAGTCCACAACGTCTATGGTAAGGTTCCCCACTACTGCCTTTCACTATGCTACATACCTGCCCCCTACATTAACCTAACATCCCACACTATCACTATTAACCCCATACACTAGGGTAAACCCTACACTAATACAAACCTAAACATATCAGGTAATATACAAGATGCATTACAGTGAGGTTTGTATTATGGGAAATATCATCTCAGGGTTCTGGGGACAGTTATAAACTACTCAACCTTGTGATTCCCATGATACATGGTTGACAATTGTGAATCTTTTATATAATATGGTATTTTTAGTTTTCATGGTTTAGTGAAGAACAATGTCTTTGTTTCTTAGTCTGTTTCGGAGAGAGTCAGAACTTCACTTTGGACAGTGAGAATAGCTCTGTTTTATATACTTTCAGCAATCCGTTCTGCCCATAGGACAAACTTTAGTATGGTCTCTGTGTGCTAGACTTTTTTTTTTATTCTTTTTTGTATTTTCATTATTATATTTTTAAAGGGTTTCCTTTATATCAAAAAGGGAATACCAGACCTATACCTTGCTTAATATGACTAGATGTATACAAGCCTGGCCGGGTCTGTGAAAAGCTGAAATTGTTGCCTGGATCCTTTTCTCACTTTCTTACTGGCCAGGTCTTTGAGAGGCTGAAACAGTTTCTTTGGGCACCTTCCTTACTACATGTAGAGTTATACCTGGGTATCCCTTTCTCACAATGCTGAGTTATCCTATTCTTATCTCACTGGCCAGTTGTATGACTTCTTACTTACTGTGCCCAGCGGTATAGCAGCCGTATTCCACTGTCCAGGCCTGTGAGACGCTGAAATGGTTGCTTGTGCCCATTGCCTACTACATTGAGAGATATGCTAGCTCTATCTCACTGATCAGGTCTATTACAAGGCTAGAAAGGTTGTCTTTTTCAGATCTAGGGTGGCTTACTGCTGGTGGTAGTCTTTTTTTTTTTTTGTTAACGGAAACGTTTGCATGTAGCACGCCAAATCCAGTGTGAGACTCTTCCAAGTGGACAACATCCAAGAGGGAAAGCCGTTCAACTTTAGTACATTGCATAATTTCTGTATATTATCACAGCTTTATGAAGTATTGTTTAACAAGTTGATTGTGGTTTCTATTTTACTGGAGTGTTTTTGTTTTTTTCCCCCCTCAGGATATTGACTGGGTGCAGACTGAGAAACATGTATTTGAACAAGCCTCGAATAATCCTTTCCTAGTTGGGTTACATTCCTGCTTTCAGACGCCGAGCCGGTAAGCAACCTTCTAGCAAAGTGCATTGTTCTCAGATTTAATACTTAATTGATTTGACCACTACACCAGCCCCTCTCTATTATTTCATTGTTGTTTTACTTCAAATGTATACTAACACCAAATGATTTTTGTCTATTCTGGACAAATCTTAGGAGGTATGTAGCAATAGCTAGTAAAATATTACTGCTGGCATCTAAATAGTCATACTAATTCTCTGTGAAATCTATGGAGTATTCCTTCTTGGCTGCTACAAGAAATCAAGCCAACTTTGATAAGACCATTCTTGTCTCTATACGTTATACACATGTATCAAGTCATAATTTTGGCAATAGAGCCCTTTAGTACTATATGCAGCAGTGTAAAGACATTAGGGGTCGATCACCTTGTGGAGTTGTGCTGCTTTCAAGTTGAAACTGTCTATGCATGTGGCCCTTTCTTGTGCCATCTCTACTCCCCGCTGATTTGACCATATAGTAATATATATAGGGCAGTTCTGTCTACGTCACACTTGGTAACATCCTGGAGAAAGATCTATTGACAGGTCAAGATTTGGAACTTGAAAGACCTATTGTTTTAGTTTTTCTTTTTGCGAACATCCTTGGTGGGAGGATGTATTTTTAAGCAATACCATAAAAAGGGCTGGATTTATATTTCATATACTTGTAGACATTACGCAGGTGCCACTCCTATACAATCACCCCAAATATACCCATCGCCTACTGCCAAATATACCTTATAAAAAAAGACCTGTAATAATATATAATATTAGAACACAAAATGGAGATTTGCATGCAAGATGACAGCCCTTCTTAACACAGAAAGACATAACAAAAGCACTAATTATACAAAAATGTTGTATGTAGTAGAAAATGTTCATTTGCATTTTCTCAGCTCAGTGCTAGATTCCCACAGACAGATTGTACTACTCTTTCCTATATGGGATGGCTTGGGTGGCACTGTCTACATTCTGAATGGCCACTGCCCTGTTACCCACAAAAACACAGGAACAATAGTAGTGTACATTAATGTGCATTCTGTATGAGAGAGGGGTTATGAGGACAAAGTGAAAGCTGTATCCTAATCTGATCTGATACAAGTCAGACAGCAGCTCATCACTGGAGTTGGCCTCACAGCCAGTAGCAGGATCAGGGTCTGAGGAAACTAGTAAGTAAGCCTTCTGTAGGAGTTATCAGTCAGAACACAGCTTGTTAGTTTAATTTATCCGAACTAAATAACTGTAACTAACATGCTTGGCTGGGGCTACCCATCTCATTAATGGTCCATCACAGATGAATTGCATAAAACTAATAAGGTACTTACTAACGTCTAAAGTGTGAGTGCATGTGATAGGCCTGTGCTGTCCTCTATGGCAGATATATGAAATGGGCATTAGCAGCAGAGCTCTTGATCACATGATTGCCACCTCAAGCAAGTGTCTTGCAGATAGAAGCATAAATATTTAAATAAATGAAATATTTATTTTTTAACCCACATTGCAAGTGGTTGGTTATTCACCCTCTCAAAAGGTAGCCAGCAAAAATGTTTGAGTTGAGGCTACTTCTTCCACTTTTAACGTGAGTAGTTCCCTGGCCCCATTCCCCAGTAATTGGATAAACCATTATGTAATGCTTTGCTCTCTTATTAGAGTCCTCTAATGGCTGGTGACATGCATTTAACAGAAACCGGATACAGATCATGTCAGCCATTCATTGGGTGCCTTGATGGACACATGTCTCTTTTCAACCTATGTAACTATGTAATTGACATTAGCCAACTTATATATTTTGTTCCAGGCTATCTAATGATGCTCCCAATAGAATTGCTAGAGGTGGCGTTGCACCTCCAGCGGCATAGGGGTAAATCCACACGTGCAATATTTTATAGCCATATGCTGCATGTATGACGGCAGACACCATGACCACTTCGAACACTGAAATGGTCCTGGTTCTTGGAGCAACCCTTTGAGAAAACTGACCTATTTTTTTTTTGTCTTGGGTGATGCCAAGAGCATTAAATGCTATTAAATGGTGCTCTAAACCCTCTCCCCCCCAAAATGCAGAGGGCAAAGTAGGTTACTTTCATTGCTTTGATATTTCCCCTTCAAAAACAAATACAGCTATGCACTACCCAATGCTTTGATATTTATTTTAGAGGGCTTATAAGGTACAGTAATGGGCACCACTGTTTTCATGTGCTTTAATTATGAGATTGACCCATTGATTTTCCAATATCTAAGCTTTTGCAATCACCAATGGGGCTAAAAAAAAAAAGTCAGAGCATAATACAATAACAGGTGTGTATATGATTATAGGAAATAGTGCAATTTTATTAGTTGTTTAAAATGCTCTGGCCTTCAGAATCTTTACTAGAAGTGTTGGAACAATGATATGGTTATTTCATGAATCTCTGCATGTAATGATTGACCAGAGAGATCGTTTGAGGATATTGTAATGGCACTTCATAGAATAATGAGACATAAAACCGTTCCTTTGTTTTGGTCAGATTTAATTGTAAGGATTAAAATGGGGTTTAAAAAGTGAAATCAAGCAGATAAATAATGGGTATTTTCCAGTTGAATAGAAGCTAATTGTGCAGTTGGGCTTTTGAAAATCTCACTTAAAAAAAAAAAAGTTTCCCGTGTTTGACCTATTTACAACACAAACTCTTTCAATGTTATAGAGGACGAGCAACACATTGCCATCAATTTATCAAACCTCTGGCACTAAACATGTTAAAGCACGTTTTCATTTTGCAGTTCTCTTATGTGTCTTGTCCCTCGTTTCCTATTTGTAGGTTGTTTTTAGTGATTGAGTATGTGAATGGAGGAGACCTTATGTTTCATATGCAACGGCAAAGAAAGCTTCCTGAGGAACATGCCAGGTAAATATGTCCGTTTTATATAAACCCTTATTTAGTCGGAATGAGTGAATGTGATCTAGATAAACATAGTGCAGAACTTTCCTTCAACCATTCAATTTGTTACTAAAAATAAATAAAATAATAAAAAATATATATCATAAATAAATTGAAAATCAGATGAGGTTGGTGAAAAGGCAGTGAGGATAAAACATGGATGTTGGTTTGTCACAAAGGTGAATTTTCATTAGTACGATAGTTGCATATGAAAGTTGATTAACAGTTGTCACATGGGTTCAGCCAAGAGCAGAAAGACAGAAGCTGATAAGAACGTGAAAATGTAACAGGGGGAAACTAGCCAATGTGGTTGACCGGGTCAAAGGAGGACACATTTGGACCGAAAAGGATACTGCAAAAAGAGGAAGCAAACTCAAGTGGATGCATGGTGCAAGAGGGAAAAAAAGGCATTTCAACTGTAAAATGAAAGGAACAGTCTCTCTAAAAACTCCACATACGAAAAAAAAGATAAACGTATAGTTGTCATTGTTGTAATTACAAATATAGGCAAGTCTGCACAAAGACATGTCTGATTAACTTTACACAGATACTGAAAATAGTTATACACTTTAACATTTATAATCCCCAGTCCAACTGAGCATTTCAATGTGTTTGACATGCTCCAGGTATAAAATGTTTTACAATGTCCAGAATTAACAAACGCCCCATTACAGGTCCGTACATGACCATTTATGGCTGGTGTGCCATTGATTGACAGACATCAAATTATTTAGTGTACCGTTACAGTAAATGTTCTCATATTGCTCTGCTGGAGCCACCTTTGTTTTCTCAAAACTAAAATATACAGAAGATAATCTAACCATATTTGTGGTTTAAAAGCACATGTTTATATGTAGTCATGCTGTTAATTGGTTAATGACAGTATAGTGTTCTTTCTTTGTCTATTGTATAGGTTTTATGCTGCTGAAATCTGTATTGCTCTGAATTTTCTGCACGAACGAGGCATCATTTACAGGGACCTGAAGTTGGACAATGTCTTGTTAGATGCAGAGGGTCACATCAAATTAACGGATTATGGCATGTGCAAGGTGAGGTATATGTGGCCAGGTTGTAAATTCCACTCTGCTCTACCATTTGATTTCCTTAATTGAAGGACTATGATCTCAGAGGTACTTGGACAGCCAAGTAGCTAAAGTCCATTGTGAGTTGTAATTGATTAAATCATTGGCAAGGTGTCATATGCCTTAGCACACAGCGTAAAACCCCAGTAAGCCACGGTGCTATGCAATTGTAAGGATTTCATGTGCACAGCATTATGGGAAGTATATATCACACTTGTGGAATCATGGGGTGATATAGACTTCCATGCCACACGTGCTGCAGAGGTGTAGGGGTGATTAGAATTACCACTGCAAAATACCTCCCACTCTTAGCTCTTCAATAGTGTTCAGTGAGGTGTGTTAACTAGAACCTACAATAAGATCATTTTCAGGACTGAGTTTGGTTCGGCCAATGAACCCTGGTTACACCAGCACCATTTCAGTTACACTGTTGTGATAAAAGGCAGAAGGTAACTTCAATCGTAAAAGGATTCAGAACAGGAGGGACTGCCACCTAAAGAAAAGGATACAATAGTTAGCATTCCCACAACTATACAGCTAAATGACAAAATCTGTAAAGTGGACATGTCACCTTCTGAAATACTTGCCTCATTGATAGATTTATCTTTAATTGATTTTTAGAAGTTGCCCTTCATAATTTATTCCACCCCTTTTTTAATGGAAACCAGTATAGCTTGGTCACTTTCTGAATTGGCAGAAGACCGATCAGGAAAGGAGAAGGTGTAATTATGTTGGAAATAACTGCAATGCTGAAATAGTCCTCAACTAACGCAAGCTAAAGAGACAAAGCACAGTAAATGTCTCAAGGTAATCTTACAATCTGTGCTAATTTACAATATAACTGTCAATAAACACTTTAATTAGAGGCCTGGAATTGGATACTTTTTAATTCCATTTACTTTAAACATTGCAATTACGGTAGAAATAAAGTTTAGGTGACATGTATATAATTGTGTGTTTTGTTGGGCATCTCATTATTTATTTTTCCTTTTTATTCCTGTCATTTCACTTGGCAGGTTCCCTCTGACAAACACAATTTATTAAGTGTTTAAAGAAGATTACATTGGCTTTAAAAACGTTTTGTTTATCCTGGTAGCAGGCTGCAGTATACCCAGTAACAATGCAAGCTGCAAGTAACATGGCTATAAAAGTATACAGTTGGCAGCAAATATTATTATGGGTTACTTTTTCTTTAACCCTACCCATGAAAGGAAATGGTTATAGCTGTGCCGTTGGATAATTAGCCAGTGTCCTTTTTTTATAGGAGGGCCTCGGGCCAGGGGATACTACAAGCACTTTTTGCGGCACTCCAAATTACATTGCTCCTGAGATCCTCCGGGGAGAAGAGTATGGTAAGCAGTCACAAAAAGCCACAACTACGAAGTCATTTGAACATGATCTTTAGTAATACAATGTAACCTCTAATCTCCCACTACATTGAAGTGCTAAATCAATACTCAAGTTGTTTTCTGCAGAAATTGATCTAAACAAAGGACAATATGACCTTTTAAACCTTTATCGTGTGGCCTCTGCCATTTGATTTAAACAGGCCTACATATCAATACACAAGCCACATGACGGTCATGTGATTAGTGTAGATTTGTGAGCCGGAACACTGAATCAAAGATTAATGGATTCTTTTGTTACAGGGTTCAGTGTGGACTGGTGGGCACTGGGCGTCCTGATGTTTGAAATGATGGCTGGAAGATCCCCGTTTGATATCATTACTGACAATCCAGATATGAACACCGAAGATTATCTTTTCCAAGGTTAGATGACGCCAGCTGAGTCCTTTGCTGCAAGTCGTGCTTTGCATCTAATCAGGGCCCTGGGGTACACCGTGTAATACTGGGCTTGCTGCTCTGTTTAATAAAGCACATTTGTTCTGGATGTGTGTGCAGAGAAGGATTCAGGCTTTTTTTTTTTTTTTTTTTTTGAAAATTAGATACCATTAATCCAAAAAATATTCAATAAGAATGCAAAACTGATCCTAAAATATAAATATTGTTTCCATTATGTTTATTTTGCTGCGTCCAAAAGGCTTAATGGCAGTTTAGAGGGTGGTAGCCATTGGTGCCATAGAAACCCCTAGCTTTTGTGTGTGTGTGTATACACTTTAGTTCACAGAGTACATGGCTTAGTAAACTGTTCAGTGTGGAAAGGTGGTAAATAACAGGCCAGATTTGGTGTATCATGAAAACAATGTCAAAGATCTATACAATATTGATTAGTATGAATTAGATTGACCTCAAGACATCAACTGTTAGTTACTTACAGCCTGAGCTAGCAGTGGCCAAGAATTCCCAGTCCTACATAAAACATATATAAAAAACTTATTGAAGGTCATCTGAAATCCCCCTATTACCAGAAGAAACTTGGTTTGGAGCTTATCTTATCTGTTACGTTGTCTGAGGGGCCCAGAGCGATACCTCACTCACCAAGATAATGTAAGCAAACCCCACCCCACCCCCAAAAAAACTTATGTCTGATGTTGCTGTGTTCATTATGATAAGCAATTTGCTTTCTGTATTAGTCTATATTTAAATGGTAGTTTCTTGTGGCACAAGTTGGGCAGAAAAAAAACCAAGTGATGTCTAAATGTCGATTATGCCATATGCCAAACTATAATAGTGTGCCCGTGGTCTGTACTGAGCTGATCTCACAATTTGTAGGGATTGGCTTATGAAAGAATGATGGTACCTTGTGTGGTCAGAGGCTTTGGACCCCTAGCCATGGATGGAACTATGTGGTGGGTGAGGGTTGGCACTTAGAGGAAGCCGAATCCCATTCAGGGTAATGTAGTGAAAGATGGGACCTGGTGTTGTTCATGTTATGCTTAACACAGTTAAGAGACCTGAAGGTTTTTTTTCCTCCCACCTGCTTTCTGTGGTTTAATCTTTATTAGTTAACATGCGTTTTAAGCATGGCCAAGGTACTCTAGCACATAGAATTAAATTACCACAGAAACATTAACATTGGCAATTGAATTTGGGTTTAAACCTAAATCTGAGCCATGTAACAAGGAAATAAACTTTTTTTTTTAAAGTTAAGACTATTTTGCACTTTAGCAAGCAACTCCCCTACTGATGCACTGAAAAATAAAATCTGTATTAAGCTTTAGGTAGTTTAGATAAATGTATTTTATTGATCATAAAAGTTGTGTACATACAAGGGTCTTTTGTTTTTTTTTGGATTACGAACACATTGTGTGAAATATCAAGTAATCAACCTGGGAGACTAACAGATATGATTTCTTCTATTGTTTTCATGTAACCAGTTATCCTGGAGAAGCCAATTAGGATCCCTAGATTCCTCTCTGTAAAGGCATCACACGTCTTAAAGGGATTTTTATGTAAGGTAGGTTGTTCAATAACCATAAACATAGTGCGGTCAGTCTTTAAGCGTTTGAGAGCTTCAGCAATAAATGTATAAACAGATATCTTAGTATATGCTTAACAAACATACATAACAATGTAAGATTCTAGCGGAATGATCTTTATTTGCACATTCCTGTAAACTGTAATCACAGCTATGTTTTGTATGTTTTATTTAAAGGGACACTACAAGCACCATAACAACATTGGCTCCTGTTAGCAAGCAGACCCCTGTCCCTCTCTCTATGCTCACAGTTTCTTATTGCTTTGCAAAACAAAGTAATCACTACAAACTGGCCCTTTGAATTCTTGGCATCGGAGAAGAAAGCTATACTACCTTTTCTGCCTGTCCTAATTAATGTACAGAGTGTACACAATATACCAGTCCCCATGTCTCTGAACATTTCCATAACCACATATTGTGAATCAGCATGAGCTATAGTTATGAGATTGTGTCTGACCACTTCACTTACAAAACTGAGAAGAGGTCCAGCAGTTTACACATCACTTCCAGTTAACCTATAGATGTCAAGTGCTTAAAGGAACAGTGTAGTGTCAGGAATACAAACCTGTATTCCTAACACTATAGTGTTAAACTAAATGTTTAGCTCCCCAGTCCCTCTTAGATCACTTTGAAAAAAGTTTAAACTTCCCTTTTCCCCTTTGCCATGGCTGGCCCCAACTATATGGCGGAGATCATCAATATGCTTTCCCATAGGATATTGCACATGCGCTGCAAAACACTGTGCTGCGCCAATCAGCATCTTCTCATAGAGAAGCAAAGCATCAATGTAGCTCTATTGGGAACATTCAGTGTTTCCATTGAAAAGCCTGCATGGACATGCTATAGACACCAGAAAAACTAGATTAAGTTGTAGTGGTTCTGGGGCCTATAGTGTCCCTTTAAGTACTGCTGTTTCATTGGATAAATCCTGGAAGATTTGCTTAAGAAGGGAGGAGGGATGTTTACTAATCTGCCCCCACCTCCTCAATCCCTCCAAACATACAGCACCCACACACATACTGCACCCTCACACAAACCGCACACACACAGTACACATACAGCACTCTCACACACTAACCGGACCCTCAAAAACACACACAGCACACACACACTGCACCCTCACAAATACACGACACCCACACACATCACACAAACAGCACCCTCACACACACAGCACCCTCACACAGCACCCTCACAAATACACGACACCCTCACACAGCACCCTCACAAATACACGACACCCTCACACAGCACACTAACAGGACCCTAACAAACACACACAAACACCCTCACACACAGAACACTACCAGCACCCACACAAACACCCTCACCCACATAGCACACTACCAGCACCCTCACACACACATCACACACTAACAGCACCCTTTCACACACAGCACCCTTACACAACACTCTAACAGCACACACACAGCAGTGTGTGTGTGTGTGTATATATATATATATATATATATATATATATATATAAACGAAAAAACCCTTGCACTCACGCTTAGTTAATTCCAACGCTGGGTACATGCGCCAGAGCTCCAATAGACACAAATTTCAAAAAAGAATGGCTGCTCACCAGACTTAAAAACAAACAAAATTTATTGAATAATGTTAAAAATCGACCAACGTTTTAGTCCCCATTCGGGACTTTCTTCAGGGTCTAAATAACAGGACAACATCTATTATGCATACAGGCAAACATTATATAGTGATATAATTAGTAAAGAAACTCACCCAGGTGTCTCTCACCCGCCATCCATCGGGACCATTGCGGCTTCAGGATGTGCGCGCGCACACACTTGCGTTCCCTGCCCACTGTGCTGACGGTGGTACGTCTTGGCGTGGTGGATGCGTATTGCTCCCAGACACCATGGTGACCATATAAACAAAGCCCCCTCCGATGTACATCAGACTTAAAAGAACAAGGGGGATACTTAGTGATGTTAATATTATACTAAACCAAGTACATTAGTAGGGCAGGTGAAATATCATGTATTAAATAAAGTGCAAATGTGTATACTAGGAACATAATGCAAATAATATAGAGCTAAAAAAAATATTTTAAATTAATATAGTGAAGATTCATTCACAAAGGGATGTGAAAACATCCTTTTAAATGTGGATACAGTGACTATAAAGTGCTTTCATGCAATTTTATAATAAAGTGCTGTGTAAAAAACCAACAAAAAAAACAAACTTAAAATCTATGAAGAAAGATAGATACCCCTATTACCACCTCTATGGGGATGAGGAGGGAGAATGTGGTCTATGCCTACAAATTTGAGGGCGGCCAGTGGATGGTGCAAGACTTAGCCTGTTGGCTGAGAACAATCAACCAATGAGTTTTAAAACCAGAACAATGAGTGAGCGCTAAATAACACAACTTAGCAGCAACCCTATAAGGGAATCCCTCAAAGACCCTTAGAATAAAACACAAAGAATACAAGGAAAGGGCTGCACTTAGAAAATACTTTAAAAGGTATTAAAAGTCCAGATAAAATCAATGGATAAAAAAGGAAGAAGGTCTTATCTGGCAATGTCCGTAGTGCTTAGTCCGAAACAATAATCTTGCTTTCTATCTTCCTTATAGGCCGTCTCGTATATAAAAGATAAAAACAAATACAGAACCAAAATGGTGTAGTATATCTTGACGAAAAGGAAATTAAAATATAAGACTTGATTGCAAACTCACATTTCTAAGAGCTAGAACCTGCTCTGGTATAGGGGGCATATAGCGGTTTAGATCCCCGCTTATGGGATATGGAATGCTTATCCTTCACGTACTTCCTCCTTCCGTAGTGTGGGAGATAAAGACAGGAGCTGGTCAACTGCTCCTGATATTTCGCGTTGGTGGAATAATCCCCACCTAGGATTGCTTGGAGTCCAGCGAATAATGCCAGGTAATAATGATAAATATATGTGTATAAAAAGATAAGTGGTACAATAAAAGATTACCAAATATACTTTAATTATAAAATTACACAATATAAAAAACCATAAACGCGTTTTGCCAATCGGCGTTATCAATATGGGTAAAGAACCTGATACCTGGCAGTGGATCATTTAAATAGCATATACAGACAATTCAAAAATTGGCGCCAAAATTAGGACAGCCAATCAGATTGCAAATAAAAAATACATATAATAAAACACAGTTAAAACAATATGAGTGGGGTACATATGTATGAACATAAGAATAACTATTCTAAACATACAATTAAACATTAAAAACGATCGGTTTTTAATAAGATATATTATATGATGCGCGGTCACATGACCGGCATCATAACCGAGGGGGGTGGTGGGATATGTAGTGTGACGCCGGCCGGCACTGTGCAGCCGCCGGCGTCATATGGGGGAACTGACAGCTGGCGTCTGCACGCATAGGAGAAAGCAAGATTATTGTTTCGGACTAAGCACTACGGACATTGCCAGATAAGACCTTCTTCCTTTTTTATCCATTGATTTTATCTGGACTTTTAATACCTTTTAAAGTATTTTCTAAGCGCAGCCCTTTCCTTGTAACCAATGAGTTTTGCATTAACTGCAGGGCTTAGCTCAGGAGATCCAACTGAAGTTCAGTCCTCCAACTGCAGTGGTGGAGACGGGGAGTGGCGCCCGTCAGACCCATAACTAATAAGTTACACCTTTCTAAAACGGTTTTAATACTTACAATGAGGGGATGCCAGGGTATCACAGCCATTGTAGAGCGCTTTAGTAGTTATGGTGCTTGGAGTGTTCCTTTCAGGCAAAAAAACTTGGTCTCATTTGACCACATAACCTTTTTCCACCGTGAAGCTGAGACATTCACATTTACTGGTAAATTACAGACATGCTATATTTAAAATAATACTTTCTGACTAATTGCTTATTTCCAGCCACCCTCCTGTACTACATACCAGTTTTGCAGAGATCTCCAAGGTTATTATTAACTCCAGATCCACAACTTGTATCTCCACTGTTTCCAGAGGAATCTGATGTGGATGTTGAGAATCTTACACATTTACATTCCTGGAAACGTGGTTTAGTTCAAGCTCTTTGCTAGTTTTTGAGAATTTGGATTGACATATCAACCTGCATGGCTTTGCAAGCACTCTGCCTTAACACTGCCTTCTTTATTCTGTGAACTGTTACCAATAAATGAGTGTTATAAGATGGGAAGGTGATGCATGTAACTCCAATTTTGCTACTTTCTATCTTGCAACATACTTTATTCATCCCTGGATGGGAGATTAGTATCAGCAGTATATTATTAAAATTCTACATCACCGATGCCTGATACGTTGTATGGTGCACTCTGTCAGGTATGTGTTTGTTTAAACAAGCATACTCTTTTTGTGTTTTTTTATTTTTTTTTTCTTCTTCAGGATCCCAAAGACAGACTTGGGTGCCAGCCGCACACTGGATTTTCTGATATCAAATCACACACATTTTTCCGCAGTATAGACTGGGATATGGTAAGTGACCAAGCTGTGCGAATTTTGGTGTCCAACACAATATTTTAAGATGCCTGTCTGTATTTATGTAATTATGTTCTACAATAGATCAGACCTGTTTCTTGATGATGAATCTGGAATCTAAAATGAAATCAGTTTACAGAACAGCAGTGTAACTGCATCATCTTTCACTGCGGTCTCATTCAGAAATCGAGCATCATGTGCCTTAGCCAGTGGCAGTGATGGTAATGTCCTCTCTGTATCACCATCCAGACAAAATGCTATCGTATCTGTTATTATGGCCAATGGAATAGTTGCCATATTAAACATCCACAACTTTTATAATTAAATAGAAATGCTTGAATTTGCTTTTAAAGTTTAGAAACTCTTCTCCCTATATGGGAAAAAACATGCTCAGTCTTTGCTAAAGTTAAATGATGGTGAATTTCCAAATTTCATGTAACACCTGGCTAAGAGGATCTCCGGTTCTGTGGTTCCTTTTCATTACATTTACAAGTAGTCCTTCCTCTTGTTAAATATGTTATTGTATGAAAAGATTTTCCCGAGTGTAGTGTTTCTGATAGCCATAAGGTGGCAGATACGTACTGCTATAAAAAGGCCTGTGAAAACGTTCTTGGTCTGATCTGCAAGCACTGAGAGCTGTGCTGGATTTTCAATTATCAGGCAACTGTTTTAAAATGTGTGGGTCAAAACAAGTAGATATTATGTAATTTTAATATTTATGTTTTTAATTGTATATAGGTCTAATAAAATAACTTGTCACAGTCCTTTTGAAAGCCCATCTCATAAATGTGTTAGATCTCTTCATATCATTATAGTGCGGTGTTTCAACAAGAATTCGTAAAAAAGGGAAAAGGTCTGGTTAAAGGGGAATTCCTATAGGAAAGTTTTGAAAATATAAATCCTATGTTGTTTCATGATACTGCATTGTTGGTTGCAGTGATGGGAGGAACATAGGGAGGAAATTGTTAAAAAGGTGGACAAAAGGTAGAGATCACTATCTGTCGTGCAGCTCCCATAATGCTTTGCTAGCTTGGGAAGTACCAGTTGCCCATCCATGCAGGGTTGTATTTAGCACAGAGCTGTGTGTGTTTGTATGTAAGCATGTTTTTGTATAGGGTATGTGTTTGAATGTATGTAGTACTGACATATGACTGCAGGGGTGTATTTGTATGTAGTGTTGGCATTTGAATGCTGAGATGTATACACCTATACACATTGTCACACATGCAGAAACACAAACACACACATACAGATACATAGACACACAGTGACAAACATGCAGATACACAACAATACACGTGCAAATAAACCGTTACACTGACACAAATGCAGACCCACAGATACAAACACTCACACACATGCAGATACACACAGTGACACACAAAAAAACACTTGCAGATACACAGATATACACATGATGGTCACAATTTACAAATTTGTAGCCCCGCTTTGTTTCCTACTTTTTGGATGCAGGAAGGTGGCTTCCCTGAGGTCCAATATGCTGGCAGAGATTGTTGGGAGTTAGAGACTGGCTCTCTGGTTCTGCCCACTGCTCTACTTGCTGTCTTATCTAGGAGGAAGTGACCAGTTTTCACTATCTTACACTGCCCATAAGAAAGGGGCCCAGTCATGCTTTTAATGACCCACTGTGCTCAAATGGGCTCCTCATGACACATGCCCATTGGGTGGCCTTGAGTGCATGGGTTACCTGATGAGCCTTCTCAGTGTGCGGACCCCAGTGCGGATGAAGCATTGTTTAACATTTCACTAGTGCTATATAAAATACAATATTACACAGTGTGGAGAGAGATATATATAGATAGACCTATCTATCTAATTTCTAGGAAGGTTTGAACCTGAGATTCTGTTTGTTTTAACATTTGTAAATATGTTGCTATACTTTTAAACCAAATATAGGTTTGCGGATATGCATGTCAAATATATGTTGAGGATGTGTATGTGTATACTTGTCTTTCCTATTTGTGATCCGCAATTACTGTTGTGGTCTTTGCATGGTAGTAAAATACTGACATCTAGTGGAGACTAATATAAGTGCAGAGTTAAAAAATAAATAAAAAAAATTAACGTCTACATTTGTCAAGTGGAACGCCCTTTCCTAAACAGTATGGTTCTTCTGAGCAGACATGAATTAGCCATGTTGGAATATAATGCATGCTTGCACTTATCTTAAGTAATTTTAATAATTTTATTTGTGTGAGGTTTATTGTGGGCACTCAAAATTCTCTGCTGTATGTAACATAACCTAGCTCACTAGCTAATCTCGAAATGTTGCAATAGCTTATATGTGGGAAGAAAACCATTTGCCCCCTGTATAGGATGACAGCTTGTTTTGGAACTGCGTCATATGTAAGATTCAGATTTTATCACATTGCTACTTTGTATAATGTTGGCTATCTGTGAATAATTAGTGAATATCTAATTTATCCTTTTTGAGACATTTATTTTATTTTTTAAACTTAGAATAGCAAAAACCTATATATATAATATAGATAGATATACACACACACTATTTTAGTTGCACATTTTTGGGTGCATTGTGTCATTTTGTAGTGTTCTAACTGTATTTCCGTGGTGGTTTTATACTCTGTATTGCAGGGAGGTGTGAGCACTGAGCAGGTTCATTCCAACCTTAGATGTGTCTCCCTTGTGTAAAAAGCTTCTCTTTCCTTTAAACCCACAAGTGCTGGGATTACTGCTAGGAAACTGCCATCTCATTACACGTCTGTTTGTTTTGCTGATCTTCATTTGTAGAGAGTGAGAATGGTCGGTTAGACTGAGATCATTTCTGCTGCAGTGCCTGGCTGCTGACTGGTGTCCACTGGGAGATAAATGGCAGATATTTTGTCTGACTGCAGCTAACTAGCAACTGCAAGACTTGGAATTACCAAGGGATTACTGCTCTGCTGGTTGTCTTTGCTAACTCAAAGCAAGTTTCTCTAGAAAGTGCTCTTGTCATCTAGCAGAAAAAGATCTCTTATTTTTTTTTCTCCCAATTCTCATAACTGGTATATTTAAATATCTTGAAATACCAGTGAGCTTCAGGCTGACTCTCCCACCTTTCCCCCACAAAATTATATTCAGAAACATTGATTTATATTTAATTATTAACAGATTGAGTGTTGTTGCAGATGTCTCGGTACAGTAAAAAACAATGCATATGTTTGTTAAAATTAAAGAAAAAACTGTTTAATACCTGCCAGTAATGTGAATGAGGGGTTTATAGTGTAAATAACATGCACAGAGGGATTTATTAATAAACCGTGAAATGAGAACTGAATTTACAATATTTTATCCCAAATATCAGTTAAAACTTTTTTTTACCCTCTATATTCCTATGGCTGTTTTATACTTTCCTCTACATGATATACCTGCTAGTGGTGATAGATTACTTCTCAAAATATAGGATTTCCAAGTTTAGCAGGATGATGGGAGCCAATAATGGGGTCTTAACATCCTCAATGTACTTGGTTTAGATGTTTTCATAGTATGTTATTTTCAAACCACAGGACAAGAATACATTGTCTGTGAAGTTATGTTTTGGTGACCGTTACATAAAACCGGGGGGGGGGGAAACCTTGACCACTAATCACACCCCTTCAAATGATTGACTTAGAAATAGAGAAGAATCATATTTGTCTGTCTTCTATTGAAATGTCTGCTAGTTCTCTAGCACAGTGGTTCCCAACCCAGTCCTCAATTAACCCCTAACAGTCCAGGATTTAGGGATTACCCAGTTGTCTAAGGTATTTTTAGAAAGAAAAAAAAACACTGTAGACACAACAGGGTAATCTATAAAACCTGGACTGGTAGAGGGGGTACTGACTGGGTTTGGAACCCCTGCTCTAGCAGGTATGTGAAAAATCAGCCTCATCCCTACCTATAGTCACCGAAATTACTTTAGCTAAATAAAGCAGTTTTAATGTATAGATCATTCCCCTGCAATTTCACTGCTCAATTCACTGTCATTTAGGAGTTAAAATCACTTTGTTTCTGTTAATGCAGCCCTAGCCACACCTCCCCTGGCTATGATTGACAGAGCCTGCATGAAAACAAAAATGGTTTCACTTTCAAACAGATGTAATTTACCTTAAATAATTGTATCTCAATCTCTAAATTAAACTTTAATAACATACAGGAGGCTCTTGCAGGGTCTAGCAAGCTATTAACATAGCAGGGGATAAGAAAATCTTAAACAGAACTTGCAATAAAAGCCTAAATAGGGCTCTCTTTACAGGAAGTGTTTATGGAAGGCTGTGCAAGTCACATGCAGGGAGGTGTGACTAGGGTTCATAAACAAAGGGATTTAACTCCTAAATGGCAGAGGATTGAGCAGTGAGGCTGCAGGAGCATGTTCTATACACCAAAACTGCTTCATTAAGCTAAAGTTGTTCAGGTGACTATAGTGTCCCTTTAATGTTGGAGACATGACTTTAGTGTGTTCTGGCAGGTCATATTCTTTTATACTACAAAAGTACCTGCGGTTTGTTTTATGTTTTTTTTTTTTTAAACAGTTTTAGTGAAATATTCAATACATCATATATGTTTCTTAAACGGACACTAAAGGCACCCAGACAACTTCATCTGAATGAGGTGGTCTGGGTGGACTGTCCCTGTCACACTAAGTCCTGCAATCTAAAACATTGCTGTTTAGTAGATACTTTATGACAGCCACTAGAGGGTGCTTATGCAGCAATGGCTGAGTTTGACTCCGTTTTGCGACGTTCGTTGGATTCAGTTCTTCCCTGTAAGAAGCATGTGATTAGATGAGTGCAGCACTCACCACATGCTCTTCTCATCCACAATGCTTCTGTATGAGGAGCATTTGATTGGGATAAAAGCCACGGATGTGACACCTGCGGGACTACATCAAAGTGGAGCAGTGGCAGTACAGAGAGAGTCTCGGTGTTGAAAAAGGAAACCATGTTTCCCTTCTTTTATTTAATTTGGAGGAGCCTTGTATCTAAACAGGGAGGAGAACATTTTAGAGTTAGCAATACATGTTTATACGTTTAATTCTTATCTTGCATATATTAATGTTTGAGATAGGACCTAATTTTCTGTTGTGGAGAGAGGATCTCACAAAGTTCTATTGTGTATTTAGTCATAATTGAACTCACATAATTTTCTTGGGGTGCATCCAATAGCTGCAAATTTAGCTGAGGTCTCCCGATCTGAATCACCCAGCTGAAGGTAAAGTACCTTGTATCATACATGTCCTTGGCCAGCTCCTGTCTTTAGAACCTCAGAGCATCCCGTACTGTGTATTCTGTAGCTGTGCTGCAAGAAAACCAGTGCTCTAATCCTGCTCTCCTTGCTTTTTTCCAGGCCCCATTTCCTGACCTTCCTCTTGTATTCATTTGACAAATTTTGACCCTCAGCTTGTTCCTCAGAAGTAAGGCTCTTCATTGCCTACCCCCACATTTGGCTTTAGATTGACGATGGCTTCTTTTTGCTCCTCTTTGGTTTGATGTTCCGGTATCTGGGATGTCCTTTTCTTTTGTTCCATTTAATTAAGCCCCCATTCTATTGCAAACATCCTGGAAGCTAGTTCCTATCTACAAATCTTTCTTTGGAATGGTGAGTCGCACGGGTGTGTGGTCTACCTTCAGTGGGATTCCAGTTCTCCAATTTTGGGGGTAAATGCAAGGAGCATTACACCAGCGCACACAACACACTATATACAGACAGAGCACACATACATAAATTATAGCTAGTGCACACATTACACACAGCCAGCACACAGACACACTTCACACAGTCAGCACACATACACATACATGCTAAGTGGAAGCCCCAATCTTTCTAACTGAAATTATTATTTTTTTCTGAGTCAAGACATATAGACATTTAGACCCTTGGATAAGTAGATTTTTTTTTTTTTTTTACATTTCCTCAATCCTGCCATAAAGATATTCAATTATCTTTAGGGATTTAACAAAGTAGAAATATGGTGTTGTGTTGTTTGTTTTTACAAAGAGCAAAGGCACATTTTAAAAATGTACAGACTACATGGACTAACTAAACCTTATGAAATTTCTATGATAGTGTATGAATGTTGTCCTAAATATCTAAGGCCTCACAAAAAATTTTTATGTCCTAGTAATGCATACAGCTTTATTCATTGGTGCTTTTCTAACTCTTTAATGGTATTACAATTTCTCACCAGATTTATCTATCAATCCATCCTCTTATATATATCTTCTTCTTTGGCTGTAGTTTTCTACCTATTTGTTATCAGGTATGGAATTTCTCTCCCAGTATTTTTTTTATTTATTTTTTTACTGTTTTTGTCACGATTATCAAGTCAAGGATTAAAAAAATATATGGAGGAAAATCTGTGATGAATGACAGAATTTAATAAGATTACTTTTGTAAGCTCCATTTAAAAACATTGCAGTATGGTAGAAATATATATCTATATTAGGAATTTGTATTGGGAGGATTACAAATGAAATACAGACAATGAAACTGCTATATTTCTCATGTAATGTATTACAATAACTCATTTCCATATGCCCATTATAATGAAAAAATTTGATGTTATTACTTATTGCTTTTCATCATTTTGACTATATGGTGTTTTGTTGTTTCTCATTTACATTTGCTGAAAGATGGGGCTCTGAAACCATGCAATGATATCCATAGTGAAGAAATAACTTAAAATGAAAAGATTAGAGATAATACATTGCACGTATAATGTATTTAATAGATTTATAAATTTGTTTGCACTACAGTAGGTATTTTTAGACCACTTTGTTTTGTATAGCCTACAATGTTTTGTGCTTTTAGAAATCATACAGATCGTACCCCTAAATATTGGGACACTCTGAAAACCATAACCACTTCATTTTTATGTCATGATAAGTTATTACCATGGCTGACTTTAATCTTCCAGATGAGAACTGGAAGACCAAAACAGCTGCCTGTACCAGGAGCACACATATTCTAAACTCCCTACTGGAATTGTCTCTAAAACAAGTTGTTGAAGAACCAACTCGTAAGGAGGCCATACTAGATTTAGTGTTTAACCAATGGAGATTTAGTATCAGATATTGCTGCAGGGGAAAGTTTAGGATCTAGTGATTACCAGTCAGTGTGGTTTAATATAAGAAAAGTGACTGAGTCACACTACACAAAAACAAAAGTTTTAGCTTAAAACTGAATGAGGGTCACTGGCATAGGAAGACTACATCAACGACACTAGATTATGCCAGTGCTGGGTGGCAGTGATAGGCTGAGAGTAATCAGCTGATGCTCTTAGCCTATCACTACTACCTGTCATTGCCTAAACTAATGCAGAATCCCATGGACCCTCATTCAAGTTTAAATCATTCTGTTTAACACTAAATAGTGGAAAATTGCTAGGGGACCTCGGGCACCATTACCACTTCATTGAAATAAAAAGATTAAATGGTTACAGTCAGGGCTGCCATCCAAAATGTTGGGGCCCACCCACAGATCTGCCCACAGAACCCGCCCCTAAATCAACCCACAAGGATGCAGTGTGTAGTCAATGCACAGTGTGTGTTTAGTGGATGCAGTGTGTGTAAAGTGGCCAAAATGTAGATCAGCATCTGTTGTACAAGTCCCAGAATGCTTTGCTAGCTGTGGAACTACAATTTGCCCATTCTTGCAGGGCTTTATTTAGCACACAGCAGTGTATGTGTGTTTAAATGTAAGCATGTTTTTGTAAGGAGTATGTGTGTATGTGAATGTTGGTGTTTGGATGCAGGTGTGCATTTGTGTGTAGTCTATACACACACATACACATACAGATACACACACTGACATACATGCAAATACACACACACAGTTACACACACACAGAAACACACATTGACACATACTTACACACATGCATACTAAAGTGCACACTGACACAGATACACAAACATACACAGATGCCAACTGACACAGATACATAAAGACACACAGATACACACACAGACACACATACATATGAGATACAGACACTGAAATACATGCAAATATACAGACACACAGATACACACTCAGGTGCAAACTGACACACATATACATACAGACACACACATACACCTCAGATGCATACATTGACACTCTGATACAAACAGACACACAGATACACATACACTCAGAAGCACATTGACACAGATACATACAGCTACACACAGACACACACACAGACAGATACACAGAAAACCAAAATATAAATAAAATATATGGTTTAAAAAGTAGAGAAACAATAAAATAATCAAGTCTATGGGATTCACACCAAACAAAATTAACTTTAGTTGAGAATCTCTTAAAACAAAGATAGTGTGAGCGTTCCAGCAATAAAAAAAAAAAAAAGAAAGAAAGAAAGAAAATGGGTCATGCACATAATAAAATATCAGGTGGGGTGTGCAAGATAAAAAGGTACACAAGGTCACTAGAAAGCATGAACATAAAAGCTGCAGCACTGCTATAAAATAATGAAATATAATAAAACAAAAGACTACAGGCCTGTGTAAAAAAACAATAACATACACTCAAGTGCACACTGACACCCATATACAAACACACACACTGACAGATACACACAAACACTCTGGTACACATAGATACTGACACACTTTTTTTAAACCACCCTCCTGTTTCTTACCTTTTGGCTGCAGGAGGGTGGACTCTGGTTGGGGTTGGGGCTGATGTAAGTCTGGCTCTCTCTCCTCCTCTCACTCCCCAGTGCTTCCTCCCACGCAGGTGTTAGCTGGGAGGAAGTGAGCTCACATCCACATCACTGATCTGGCCCCTTTACAGATATGCCCATCGGTGGCCCTAAGTGCATTGGCTACCTGATGGGCTCCCTCCGGTAGTTCTGCCACTGCCAAAACACATACATATAGCAATACTCGCTATATATATATGTGTGCACATTGGGAATAGGGGCCTGGGTGCCTGGGCCCCCCAGGACCGCAGGGCCCATGACAACAGTAATGGTTACAGTGCCTAGAGTATCCTAGAGTATCCCATTTTATTGTTGTTGGTAATGTCATTGACTACAATCATACATACTGAGTAAGAATTTCAAAGAACTTAGCTTATCATTAGAATTTCATGTTCCACTGGCTCCAGTCAGAACTCATACATCTATCCTTCCAAGGCCAACAACATACTACCCTTATCTCTCTAAAAATGTATATACAATATTTATACTTCTGAACATACTTGAAAATGGAAGGAGATTAAATGGTTACAGTCAGGGCTGCCATCCAAAATGTTGGGGCCCACCCACAGATCTGCCCACAGAACCCGCCCCTAAATCAACCCACAAGGATGCAGTGTGTAGTCAATGCACAGTGTGTGTTTAGTGGATGCAGTGTGTGTAAAGTGGCCAAAATGTAGATCAGCATCTGTTGTACAAGTCCCAGAATGCTTTGCTAGCTGTGGAACTACAATTTGCCCATTCTTGCAGGGCTTTATTTAGCACACAGCAGTGTATGTGTGTTTAAATGTAAGCATGTTTTTGTAAGGAGTATGTGTGTATGTGAATGTTGGTGTTTGGATGCAGGTGTGCATTTGTGTGTAGTCTATACACACACATACACATACAGATACACACACTGACATACATGCAAATACACACACACAGTTACACACACACAGAAACACACATTGACACATACTTACACACATGCATACTAAAGTGCACACTGACACAGATACACAAACATACACAGATGCCAACTGACACAGATACATA
>OW240917.1:232841803-232853528 GCA_933207985.1 Pelobates cultripes | reverse complement strand
AGAGATGGAGAGGGGAGAACAGAGATGGGGAGGGGGGCAATAAAGAGATGGGGAGAAAGAGAGGGAAGAATGAGACACAGGGGGAGACAGAGACAGAGAGGGAAGAATGAGACACAGGGAGAAAGAGGGGGAATAGAGAGATGGGGAGGGGAGAAAGAGACAGAGAGGGAAGAATGAGACAGGGGGGGAATAGAGAGATGGGGAGGGGGGAGACAGAGAGGGAAGAATGAGACACGGGGAGAAAGAGGGGAAATAGAGAGATGGGGAGGGGGAGAAAGATGGGGCATAGAGAGATGGGCAAGGGGAGAAAGAGGGGGGACATAGAGATGGGGAAGGGGGAGAAAGAGGGGGCAATAAAGAGATGGGGAGAAAGAGAGGGAAGAATGAGACACAGGGGGAGACAGAGACAGAGAGGGAAGAATGAGACACAGGGGGAGACAGAGAGGGAAGAATGAGACACGGGGAGAAAGAGGGGGAATAGAGAGATGGGGAGGGGAGAAAGAGACAGAGAGGGAAGAATGAGACACAGGGGGAATAGAGAGATGGGGAGGGGGGAGACAGAGAGGGAAGAATGCCCCCCCTCCCCTGTCCGCAGGCACCGTGCGGGCAGGGGAGGAAGAGAGGACCTGGGAGCTCACCCTGCAGCTCCTCTGGGTCCTTCTTGCGCGAGCACAGAGCGTTGCCGCGGTTACCATGGCAACGTTACTGCTCTTGCGAGAGTCAACTCTAGCCCTGGAGCTACGGGCTAGAGTTCACTCTCAACACTGTAACCCCCATGGATTCCTGGTGGTCGCAGTGGTGAGAGTGAACTCTAGCCCCATAAACACACTGCCCCCACACACACACCATACACATTCACACACTGCCCCCATACACACCATACACATTTACACACATTGCCTCACACACACACATACACTGCCCACCCATATACACACAGACCCCCATACACAGCCCCCCATACTAACATTGCCACACACATACACTGCCCACACACCCTACACATTCACACACTACACCCCCACACACACACTGAACCTTTCACACACATTGCACCACTGCTCCTATTCCCTACTACAGCCTCATATCCCAGCAGACCCCAGGTAAGTTGTCAAACTGTTCTTAAACGGTTTGACTACTTACTCTGGAGCAGTAGTGGTTATTGTGCATGGATTATTTCTTTAAATAATCTACAAGTGCCCCAGTAGTCAGCCAGCCAACCCACAGGCTGGCCAGTAGCCAGCCAGTTAGCCAGCCCACAGGCCAGTAGGCAGCCCACAGGCCTACAGTAAGCCACAGGCTTACAGCCAGTAAGCCACAGCCTGCCAGCTGCAGTCAGCAAGCCCACAGCCTGCCGGCAGTAGCCAGCAAGCCCACAGCCTGCCAGCCGCAGCCAGCAAGCCCACAGACTGCCAGCCAGCAACAGTAATTAAGGTAAGAGGAGCCAACTTGGCTTAGGTATCAGCGAGCTATGTTGTGTTGCTATATTGTGAATAGGAACCAGAGTGTTGGAGAGACCACCCTCCAGGCCCCATTAGACTCTAGCCTCTGCTAGAAATCCCCTCCATGGCCCATTAGCCCTCAATTGTAGTTTCTACTGGGGCCTGGAGGCGACTGTTTCCAGCAAGGGATATCTAATGGACGCTGAGATGGCCTCTGTTAGAAAGACCCCCTTCCAAGCCTTTTAGACTCCATTGTAGTCTCTAATGGGGCTTGGAGGGGATTCTTTCTAACACACACTCTAAAGGACACTGAGATAGCCTCCGCTAGAAAGACCCCCCTCCATGGCCCATTAGCCCTCAATTGTAGTCTCTGCTGGGGCCTCGAAGGGCTTATTGCCCTTTTGTTCCTTGTGTCTAAAGATTGTGTAGGGTGTGGCTGGAGGCGGTGCATGGAGGCGGGACAAGGGTGGCGCTTGCTGCAGAGTATGGGTGGGGCCTGTAAGGGGGCCCTTGATTTATTTTGCCCGGGGGCCCTGAGGGTTCTCAGTCCGTCCCTGGATACAAAGCCCGGCTCCATTCCTTACCCACTATTGAGGAACCCTTCAGTAGGGTGGCGGTGGATATCATAGGACAACTAGCAAAACCCAGTCCCTCCGGCAAGAAATATGTCTTAACCGTGGTGGACTACGTCACCAGATACCCAGAGGCAGTGGCCTTAACGAACGTGCACGCGGAAACAGTAGCAGATGCCCTGATGCAAATATTCTCCCGCGTGGGACTTCCCTGGGAGATTATTTCGGATAGGGGCACTCAATTCACCGCCGAAGTCACACACCAGCTCTGGACGATATGTGGGGTACAACAGATCTTGAACTCCGCCTATCACCCCCAGTCCAATGAGCTCTGAACGATTTAACGGAACACTTAAACAGATGATCCGTACGTTCATAGCCACTCAGAAAGACTGGGAAAGATTCCTACCCCATTTACTTTTTGCATATAGGGAAGTACCCCAAGAGTCCACCGGGTTCTCCCCGTTTGAACTGCTATTCGGGAGGAGAGTGAGGGGCCCCCTTGATTTAATCCGTGAACACTGGGAGGGGGAAGGGACCATTAATGGTACACCCATCGTACCCTATGTACTAGAGTTTAGGAAACGCTTGGAGGCTCTGACCCAGACCGTACGCGACAACCTCCAGGCGGCCCAACAACGACAGCGCAGATGGTACGATAAGGGAGCCAGGGACCGCAGCTTTCAAATTGGGCAAAAAGTATTAATACAAGAACAAGCTGCAGGCTTCCTGGCAGGGCCCATACAAGGTGGTAGAACAGATATGTGATACCACCTATGTGATCGGTCCAGCCACAGGCGGCAAACGTTTGCTCCATGTGAATATGCTCAAGCCATACCATGAGCGTACCGAGGAGGTAACTGCGATCTGCGCGCCTGCTACAGAGGACTTTGATAATCTACCTCTCCCAGACCTCCTAGACCAAGAGGGCCAGAACGGAGACCTGGGAGAAGTACAGTTAGGGGTGATAGAACACTCTGACAGCCCCTGGGCCTCCCCAGTAGTGCTAGTACCGAAACGGGACGGGAGGGGACGACCCGTTTCTGTATAGACTACCGGAGGCTCAACGACAAAACGACCTCAGACGCTTACCCTATGCCCCGGATAGACGAGCTCCTAGATAAAATGGCCAGGGGCCAGTACCTCACCACAATCGACTTCCTAGGTACCGCAAGGTACTATCGCAAATTCGTGTCCAACTACAGCACCCTGGCCAAAGCCCTCTGCTCCATAAATGTATTACGGAAGCAGATCTAAATTTTGTTTATATATAAATCCATAGTATGGTAATATCAGTAATGTTTATGTTATGTCATCTATGTAAAAAAAAAAAAAACTCAATAAAGAATAATAATTAAAAAAAAGAGAGTGTGTGTAATGTTTTTGTGTGTAGGTTCAGTAGGTGTAGTGTGCATATAAAGTGTGTGTAGTGTTTTTGTGTGTAAGTGCAGGAGGTGTAGTGTGCATATAGGGGTATAAAGGGTGAGTAGTGTGTTTGTGTGTAAGTGCAGGAGATGTAGTGTGCATATAAGTGTGCATATAGGGGTATAGAGTGTGTGTAATGTTTTTGTGTGTAAGTGCAGGAGGTGTAGTGTGCATATAGTGGTATATAGTGTATGTGCAGTGTTAATGATTTTAATGCAGGGGTATAGAGTGTGTGTAGTGTGTTTGTGTAAGTATGTGTGGGGTTGTGTAAATAGGGGGTAGGATAGGGGCTTAAATAATTAATTCATTTATAATTTTAAAAACATAATCACTTTTACTCCCCCTTCTCTTTATTACATTGCATGTGGGAGAGGGTGCACGCAGATCCTTGGTGGTCCAGTGAGAGGAGGCACGCCGCACACAGATCTCTGGTGGTCCAGACAGCAGGTTATTTGGTCTGTACCTGCGCAGGGTACAGACCATGTCTCTGCCTTCCGTGAGCGCCAGTATTTCAGAACGTTGCCGAGGGTTACCATGGCAACGCTCTGATAATATCGGCACTCGCGAGAAGAATGAAAAAAAATGCCTTCCCTGCATCCACGGAACACTGACTCACTGCCCAATCACCCCTCTGGCCCATGAGGTGACAGAACACCCTCTTGGGGCCGGAGCTGCCCTGCATGGGCCGCTGGGAGATCCATTGATCTCTCCTCCGGCCTCGGTCAATGGCCATTCCGGGCCTGTGCATAATTAAGATTGCTGGAATATTTCATTAAATGCAAAATGTTGCAAATATCAGTTTGATTTACTAAAGTGTGAATTCAAAGGTTAAAATAGTCAAACTAGAACATTTTGATGTCTGTTTTGCTTTCATTTTTGGTACTCTGCCCTTAAATTTGAAATTCACTTTGAATTCTCACTTTAGTAAATAACCCTGCATATTTAAAAAACATGCATTTCAGTCTAGTAAGATTTAGATTTAGATTGCTGAGAATATTTTATTGCACAGATTCATACAGACAATATGTGGCACATATATCATCCTTGAAAACCGTATATTGACAAAGTAGGTGCTGGGCATAGAATTTAGTTAAATAATTATTCCTTCCTCTAGGTTCTAAATATAAAGATTAATGTAAGGCTTACCTTAGAGTAAAGGGACAGCAGAGTCATTATTTCTGATGATTTAATGGTTATCAAGCACTGGTAGTCAGGACAATACTTGATGGATTAGTAAAGCAACAACCTTTAGAAGAAGGTGCGATGCTCTTGACACAGTAGTGGTTTCATAAGGGACACAAATGAAAAGTGAAAGTTGTGGGTTTCATTTAGATATATTTATCCTATTTTTGACTTTACAAAATGCATGGATTTTTCCATGCTTAACCTGCAATTCTGAAATATCCTGATAAATTGCTAACAAGTGCAGAATTGTATGCAATATAACATAATACGTCCCTGCTGAAAATTATAATTTGACTTGCACACCCAGCATGGAGACAGAATCAAAGAGAGATTATAAATTGTATTTTTAAACAGTGCGAAAAAGTAAGACCACTCTAAAGCAGATGGCAGTATGGACAATCTTTCTGGGAGCTGACCCAGATGACTGTCAGAGAGAGTACTTGGGCTGTAACATCCCTCGTCTAGTGCTGTAATTAATGGCCGAGGTACCTGTAATTAATGGCTGTGGAAGAGTAGATTATACAAAACAAAAGACTTTGTGGCGGCAGATTAAGAAAAGCTGATAGAGCGAGATTTAAAAAAGAATGGAGAAACGGTAAGAGAGATTTGAAGGGGGAAAAAAATCAAGGCTCGGGCAAGAAGAATAAAAGGAAGTGGCAACACATAAATTATGTTAAAACAAATAATATAGTAATATATGTTCCTTACCCAGCGTCTTTACTTGTTGGTTAGTTTAGAATGTAAAATAGTGGGGACTCAGGTGGGCTGGCTTGCTGTAATGTAGCAGGTTTTTATTCTTTTTACGTTTTCTATGTTTTGAAACATAAAAGGGGCTTGATTTTCTGGTAAGTGAACAACATCTAAGATGCTACATGCATAAAAAGGGCTTGATTCTCTGGTAAGTGAAAAATATCTAAAATGCTACTTGCAATTCACTCTCCTAATTTAAATTTCTGAGAATATTTAACTGTACAAGTTCATACATGTCAAAAGTGGCACATACATCATCCTAGAAAAATGTATATTGACAATGTAGGTGCAGGGCATATAATTTAGTTAAATAATAATGTTTCCTTTGGGGACTAAATATAAAGACTAAATAATGTAATTAGGTTGAATACAAATGCAGTATCCACCAAGTTTAATCTTTAAATAAGTTCCCTTATTTATTGACTCAGAAAAAGGCTAAACATATAAATGATAGTAACGACCCAATGTCATCAATGACCAAATTTTATAACACTCTTTCCATTCTCTTTTCAGTCTCCCCTCCCACTCAGAAGTCAGATTGATAAATTGATACGTTCCTATATACCTTTAACAGCTATATAAGTAAATTCCTCTAAAAAGGGACACGATAAGCACTGAGAACTCTTAATCTCATTGAAGTGATCTGAAGTCGTCTGGGTGTAGTGTCCAGGTCCCCTTAACCCTGCAATATAAAATGTTTCAGATTCAGAGAAACTGCAATGTTTATAGTGCAGGGATAAGACTGCCTCTACTACTCCCTCCAGACAGTACTAAAGGTGCTTCCTGGCCTTTCACAAAGTTTAAGTCTGTGAAAGGGCTCTGGACATCCTCACACTTTGCATGAGGACATCTGTGGCAGAAATGCCTCTGCCTGCTTGCCAGCCTCCTGCCTCAGGACTATGGCCCCCTGCAATAGACCTGGCTAAAATACTTTTAAAAGGCTCTATTCGTGCAACAGACCTTTTTCTAGGTAACAATTCTAAACGCGGTGTTCTAATTGTCTGTTTGGGTGGCTGCTGTTCACATGAATGACCACGAGGTTGCGGCAATCTTGTTCGTAAGAACGTAGGCAGCGGTGTTTGGTCGTCAACTTCCTGGAACTAAAATCGGACACAGAAACTCCCGAACACCGTTGGACTTCCGACATCGCCTGTGTTCGGTTCTATACAACTTAGAAGGGCACTGTTCGGTGGAATCGTTCGTCTAGATGATGGGAACAAGCTTCAGGGTAAGAACATCGACTATGTTTGGTAGTTTGTTCAGTTTCTAAACAACCGAACTAGGCCGACCGCTGCCCGGATTCTCTGGAACTGTTTTGCGCATGGGACCATGCGTGCGGTCGGTTGGTCAAATTATGACTTCCAGGAGATTCCTGAACCCCTGAACCGATCTGGATGAGTTTTGGATATGTTGGTCACCCAGATCGGGGCTATTAGGGGATGTAACTTGTGTGGGGGTTTTGTGTGTTTAAAGGTATTTGGGGGGTTTTGTTAAAATGTATGTTTTCTCTAGCTGGAGATAATTGAGTATAGTACAGTCCTGACTCAATTATCTCCCAGGCACAGAGGAGGGATTATCTTGTTTTATGTTGGGGTGTCCTAAACCTGAGAGCCAATGTAATCGTGTGTATGTTGTTACTGTAGTCTCCTCTCAGGTCCTAAGGGAGTGCCCCTTGCATGGGGACCTGCATATAAGGATAGCTGTGGCAGCCAGTTTACCCTCAACACAGAGCCTCATCTTGTGCTTGTACGGGAAAGCTATACCAACTATAATATCTGCTCTTGGGATTGCTCTTTGGATTGCTATAATCACTAGCTCTTGTAACAGCTACACTGCAATACCTGCTATACTCTCTTGGAGGAGAGGTCTTCTCACTGGGAGCTGGATCCATGACTTGGGTCCAGGGTGAGAAGGGATGGCGAGACCCTAGCCAAGCTGTGGTGGCTAAGGGGCTATGGTGTTAATGGTGTCTGGTGCAGTGCTTATGGTACTCGGCGACAGTTAGGAAGCAGTGATTGGCAGAGGAATCCGGTCAGGGTGCCAGGCGGTCCATCACAACGTACAATGTCTTGAATATCCCCATAGAAAAGCATTGAGTAAATTATTTCCAATGGGGAAAGCATAATGGGTATGTGCCTGGTACAGCGCTGGTATGAGCATTAAGGTACCCCCAGCACCGTGACATTGGAGAGGGCAGAGAGCGATCTAGCGCTGAGGATCAGGTAAGTGACTAGGGAAGTTAACATTGCTTTTTAACCCTTTATTCACTGGCAAAGGGGGGGGGGTGCGTCACAGGGGCAGAGAGACATTATCATGTTAGGAATACAGTTTTTTATGGTTTACAAATGAGATGGAAACATTGCTCTCATCAGAAAAGAGGACTTTGGACCACTGAGCAACAGACCAGGTCTGTTTTTCTTTAGCCCAGGTAAGACGCTTCTGACGTTGTTTGTTGTTCAGGAGCGGATTGACAAGAGGAATACAACATCTGAAGCCCATGTCCAGGATCCGTCTGTGTGTGGTGGCTCTTGATGCACTGACTCAAGCCTCAGTCCACTCCTTGTGAAAGTCCCCAACACATTTGAATGGCCTTTCCTGACAATCCTCTACAGGCTGCGGTCATCCCTGCTGCTTGTGCACCTTATTCTTCCACACTTTTCCTTTCCACGTAACTTTCTATTAATGTGCTTTGATACAGCATTTTGGGAACAGCCAACTTCTTTTGCAATTAACTTTTGAGGCTTTCCCTCCAATGATGGTTTTCTGCACAACTGTCAGGCACTTATGACAAATCAAGGCTTGAACTATATTGCTTTGCATGTAATGCGTCTATCTCATATTAGTTTCCCCTTTTACGTTGCATTACTGAAATAAATTAACTTTTGCACGATATTCAAATCTTTCGAGTATCACCTGTACTTGTATATGATATTCTTATGAAAACATTGTTTTCCGTATAGTATGGTATTTACTGCAGCATTGCCTGTACCTTATATGTTTGTTAATATAGTAAAATCTAACAGGCACATCTAGGTCAACAAAAGGGAAGTAGAGAAACATAGAACGTCAGGTAGTGTTTAACTCCTTAAGGACGACGGCAATGCTATGCACTCCTGCAGAAGGTGGGTTTAAATGCTGCAGGGATTGCATAGCACGTCCTAGCGTTTTAGCCCTTCCTCTGGCCTGCCTCCTGAGCCATGCTGCCTGTCAACGTCTTGGGGTTTGCCTGTAAGCCATGATGGTGATCTGCAGCACATGACAGGTTGTAACCACGATTATTGTTATAATGTAACTGTTCTCTATTCTCCTCACTTAGATATGAGGCAAGAGAGGCAGTGAGTTCATTGCCTAAATGGTGCCAAAAGTAAAAAAAATAATAATTTATGTGCTGATCAAAGCATTAACCCTATGATCAGTCTGATTAGGTTGATTAGTACCTTGGTACTATTTATATATATTTTTTTATATTTTTGATCCTTTTTGTCAGCTGCAGCAGTATATTACTTTTTTAACCCCTTCACTGCTGACTGATCACTGTACTGTACTGTGATCATTGTAATAAGAGGAATCTCTGATCAATAAGAGGAATAAGATCATTGTAATAAGAGGAATCTCTGATTTTTTTAAAATCAATATTTCTATTTCACAGCTATTTGGCGTGCAATCAGTAGTTTTATTTGAATTTTTGGTTTGGTGTTTTACTACAGGTTGATGTGGGAATTGGGGGTGGATAGTGTGTATTAGGCAAATAATTAAATTATCCCCTTAGTTTAATGAATCCCCCTTAATATAGCTTGCTATTATACGGCAGATGAGGCCAATGCTATTCTGGCAGGCTCTGATAGTGAAACTCTCGCAAATGTTGACCCTATGACAGCCTATGAAATTGAGCACCTAAGTGAGTCCTCCAGTGAAGGTGTCCCACCTTCATCTACAAGAAGAAGCTTAGGATGCCCCGCAGTGCCAGAGGAAAAGGGGTACCTCAACATTTGACAGCCACCCGAAAAACCATTTCCTTCAACACCTGGCATCACAATAAGAGTAGATGTTTGTTAGCTAGTTAACTATTTTGTCAGACAACATATTTGAGCAGATGGTTGAGCAAATATACTTGTTTGCCATCCAGTAGCTTTCTGCGTATCCGGAGGCACATTGCAGTAGAAAAAAACATTTGTGACTAAATGGCTACTTCAAAATACTGGGCACACACACCATTTTGAATACCATGGGTTGTCTTGGTTTTCAAATGGTTCTCTATGATGGGGGTAATTCTCATTCTTGGGCTGCCACACTGTCTCAAAGGCAACATAGGCCCAACAAACCAATCTGGCAAATTTTAATGTGCAAAAACTGAAATGGGCAAGCTCTTTGACTCTGTAACTTTCCAAAACACCATAAAACCAGTACATGGTGGCATTGTTGTACACATTGGTCATCACAGCATACAATATCTGTATTTTATTGCAGTAAAAGCTAACAGTATTGGAACATTTACAGTTAAATTACCATGCAGAACTTGTATAATAATAATAATAATAATAATAATATATTTATTTCTCACAACTTAAGATTTTATATGAAATTTAATACTACATTTGTCCTGAACAAATAAGTGTGGGTGCACTTAATATGAAAGAAGTAAATAATGGTTGAACAAACATTCTAGCTTTTCTTTTGGTCAGAACTTGTACAATTTCCTCTGTCCTTAAGGGGTTAAACATCTCTTTAATAGTGGTGAGAACCGGCTATTGCTGAACTCCATCTTAGTGAAGATGTCTAGGAATAGCCCTTTGATGTCTGCCACCGTAAATGGATCTCCTCTGCCAACATCAGAGACATGTAAGGAGCTCCAGTAACATTCTGCAGTCCCAGCTCTGCTAGGGGACAAATAGTACATACAATTATCATTAACTTTCAAAAAGCAAGTAAATCATCTTTGCGAATGTGCATCTGCTGAATGCATTTTTCCTGATTTGTTGGTAAACTGTAGGTAAACTGGTACGTTGTGTATATTTCAAATCCTATACTTTGTATAGGATTCGGATGCAAAAGTACTAATTTTAATCTGGAGTGATTGCTGCAAATTCACTCAAGCTGACAGTAATCCTTGTTTTAGTAAATATGAGAATTGCCATTGTGATTGGAATTCGATAATTTAGTGAATAACCCTGACAAAATGGCAGTGAAACACTATTACAGGTTTGCATGATTCACAAAAATGTTTTAGTATTTATGCATCCTTCTTAATTGTCATTGGTTGTATTATGCTCAAAACTGCTCAATAAAGTACAATAAAATAAATGCACAGGTACAAACTATTCACCTATTTTGCAGTATTGCAGCTCCAACAATTTCTTGACTAAAATATTCCATCTACTTATAATAATGGAATTAGAAATATAATTATATACCTAATAACTAAACAGATAGAACAGTGTTGACAAGCCTTTGCACCCCCAACATTTATGAACTTCATATCCTATGGTGTTTTGTCAATCTTGGGATTAGCCAAGGTTAGGGAGACACTCATTTTCACGTCTTCTAGCCATAATGACCATGAAAGCTCCAACTCTGTGTCTTTTATTGGTGCAATGTACAATTCTAGAACATTCTCAGCATGGTAAATATTCACTAGTTAATTATTTTGTTAGATCTAGCCTAAAATCCAAAAATAGAATGTTTTGGGAATTCTAAAAAAAATTATAGTGCCCTTCCCCCCAGTTTGATAGTCATTCATCAGATTAGAAATTATCAGCATGTCAATCTAATATAATTTCAAAGATATTGAACATTTGTGCAGTCCTGAAAATGGGTCAGCTCTCCACCGACTGTTTTTTTTTTGTTTTTTTTAACTTTATTATCTTGGTTTCTTATAGGCTCTGTCATCTACTGGGTCTTTGCATAGTTTGAAAGTACCCCTGATGGTGAAATTGCCACTTGGGGTAAGGTGTCCCGGGGCTGCAGTGGCGGTGAGAAAATAAGCAGAAATGAAAAATAAGTACATAACCAATGTTTATGGAGGATTCTGCAAATCCACTGGAGCCTCCATGGATATTATCTCACTAGCAACAGCAGTGGAAAGTGACTTAACTTGACAGCTGTATCGCCCCATTTTGTCAGGTTTTGTCAACTTAGGAATTTACCATGAGATAAAGTAGTCCCTATCAATATAAAAGTAATTTCCAATGCAGTCTTCAAAAATCTGCATTAAATTACAGAATATATTGGGAAATAATTATACTTCCATTTGAAAATATTACAGTTTTTGTTACTTTAAAATGCTAGTATGGTCACTATGCTGGATGGTGGGAAATTGCATCTCACAGGCTCCGCTGTCCTGAATACATTTAC
>OW240917.1:232798677-232832277 GCA_933207985.1 Pelobates cultripes | reverse complement strand
GGTTGTGCTACACCGCGTGTATCGCCCACCTTCCTGACCCTATAGTATTAAAAACACCATTTAGGTCCCCCTGCTCCCCTAAATATATTAAAGTCTTACCTTTATTCCAGCCTGCTGCTGGCTCTGCCCATGATCTGCTTGCTTGACTGACATCATCAGAAGTGTTGTTCTGAGGCAATCACAATGCATTAGATTGGCTGAGATTGTCAAGGAGGCAGTTTAGGGGCAGAGTCAGCACAAGCCAAACACAGCCCTGGCCAATCAGCATCTCTTCATAGATACATTGCATTAATTAATTAATGCATCTCTATGAGGAAAGTTCAGTGTCTGCATGCAGGAGGGTGGAGATGCTGAATGGCAGTCACACCTCTAGTAGCCATCTGAGGAGTGGCCAGTGGAGGTATCCGTAGGCTGTAATGTAAACACTGTATTTACTCTAAAAAGATAGTGTTTACTGCAAAATAGCTGAAGGGAATGATTACCGTGTTTCCCCGAAAATAAACCCTACCCCGAAAATAAGCCCTAGTCGGATTTTCGGGGTGGGCTGCAATATAAGCCCTACCCCGAAAATAAGACCTAGGCATTGTACCTTTGCGGCGAGACTTCCTTCTTCTGCTGTAGGAGGAGCGTCACGCAACGTGATGATGACATTTTGCAGCGCCGTCAGTCTGCCTTCACGGATCTTCAGCGGAAGGATCCATTTCCGGGCGGTGAGGCTCCCAGTGGTCGGACTCGGCAAGGAATCTTTGAAATGTGAGTACCGCTAGATATTTTATGTCTGGGATTAATTGAATTTATTAAAGGGGGTGGGTGGGTGAATTAATTAAAGGGGGGGTGAATTAATTAAAGGGTGGGCTGGATTAATTAGAGGGGGGTGAATTAATTAAAGGGTGGGCTGGATTAATTAGAGGGGTGAATTAAAGGGTGGACTGGATTAATTAGAGGGGGTGAATTAATTAAAGGGGGGTGAATTAATTAAAGGGTGGACTGGATTAATTAGAGGGGGTGAATTAATTAAAGGGATGGTGAATTAATTAAAGGGTGGGCTGGATTAATTAGAGGGGGTGAATTAATTAAAGGGGTGGTGAATTAATTAAAGGGTGGGCTGGATTAATTAGAGGGGGTGAATTAATTAAAGGGGTGGTGAATTAATTAAAGGGTGGGCTGGATTAATTAGAGGGGGTGAATTAATTAAAGGGGTGGTGAATTAATTAAAGGGTGGGCTGGATTAATTAGAGGGGGGTGAATTAATTAAAGGGGTGGTGAATTAATTAAAGGGTGGGCTGGATTAATTAGAGGGGGTGAATTAATTAAAGGGTGGGCTGGATTAATTAGAGGGGGGTGAATAATTAATTCACCCCCCTTTAATTAATTCACCCCCCTCTAATTAATCCAGCCCACCCTTTAATTAATTCACCCCCCCTTTAATTAATTCACCCCCCCTTAATTAATTCACCCCCCTCTAATTAATTCACCACCCCTTTAATTAATTCACCCCCTCTAATTAATCCAGCCCACCCTTTAATTAATTCACCCCCCTTTAATTAAAAGGGTGGACTGGATTAATTAGAGGGGGTGAATTAATTAAAGGGTGGGCTGGATTAATTAGAGGGGGTGGATTAATAAGAGGGGGGTGGATTTATTAAAGGGGGGGTGGATTAATTAAAGGGGGGGTTCAATGTACATACCGGTACCGTAAATAAATAAGCCCTACCCTGAAAATAAGCCCTAGTGTGTTTTTTGTGACTAAAATTAATATAAGACCCGGTCTTATTTTCGGAGAAACACGGTATACTCACCAGAACAAATACAATAAGCTGTAGTTGATCTGGTGACTATATTGTCCCTGCTATATTGTTAATGCTGTACTCCAGTTGTAGACTACTGGTGGAGGCAAGAACACTTCACACAATTTCCCCTGAAATTGTAGCCTTTCTAGTTATTATTATTGCCATTTATATAGCGCCAACTTATTCCGTAGCACTTTACAATATTATGAGAGGGGGGATTTAACTATAAATAGGACAATTACAAGAAAACTTACAGGAACGATATGTTTAAGAGGACCCTGCTCACACAAGCTTACAGTCTATAAGAAGAGGGGTATAAAACCCATTAGGACAGGAAATAGCAATCATACGGTGGGAGTGAAGCAGAGCTGGAGGAGAGAGTAGAGTGCTGCCCTTTAGGAGTGAGCAAGAGACAAGTATGTGAGGTAGATGTTTCTCTGGGAGGCCATACATTTTCCTAAAAATATGGGTTTTATCATACATTTGCTTGGGGTCAGTGCTTTGAAAGCGTTTTGCTTGACATTTTGACTATAGCAAAGGTGGAAAAATATAGTCTCTTACAAAAGCTAACATGACGGAAAGTATCACTTGGAAAATTTATTGTGAGTGCAAGTATTTCATTCAGTTCATCAGTCTTCTTGGTTGACATAATTGTGCTGAAGAAGACATTTCTTGAATCCTTTGAGGACAGAGCACCTGTCTTGTGGCTCTATAGGTCACCAGAAACACACATAAGTATTCATCTGCATCCAAATCTTCTGTCATCTGACATCTTTAGGTGCAGAATGAATTTCCTACTCACTGTCAGAAAGCCACAAAATAAATAATCCGCAGGAAATGTCACCTTATATCAGAAGCTAGTAAGCAAATGGAATATTGTAAGCTAAACTGAAGGACACTTTCAGGGTACAGGAAGTAGCAGGGCCTTAAGATACTGTGTGAAAAAATAATTAGCTTTTATTAATTTTTTTTGTTCCTGGCATATTCTATTTATTAGCCAGTTTGAAAGAAAAACATCATGGCATCCCATAAAATAGAATTTAAAAAAATATGGAACAATAATCAGTTCTCCAAGGGTTCAGTACAAATAAGTTAGTTCCTGTTAAACTTATTTTTTTTATCACTTTTAATTCTTTATTTTTTCATTTAAAAACATTTTTATTTTTTTTGCAATTCACATATAGAGCACTACATGACAAGGAAAACGCAATATGTATGATCTCATAGGTTTTAACAAACTGTTCGTTAGATAAAACGTTACGAGCATCAGACCTACAGTGAATTGAATTTTATGGGTGTTTGTAGTGGTCGAATGTGGAATGGAGCAGTTGCATCTGCAAGTAGTTAGTGAGGTGGGTGAATTGTGTGTCTTACTCCCCTAATCGTGTTCGGCTAATTAGCGACAAAGCGTGACAATATAAAAAGGGGGGATAAGTGCGTCGCGGGACCTACTTTGCACCTTAAATGTGTTGCGGTGACAGGCGGGGGGAGGATGCGTCTGTCTAGCCTTTTGGCCTATCCATGTGAGAGTGATGAATGGTCTGTGTATATGTATGTATATGCTGGCTAGCGCTCATGAGAGTGAACTAAACTGTAACGCAAACGAAATAGAACTAGGTGAGGTGAAATGGTAACTTCAAGTAAAATGTGAGAAAGCAAAGTCCCCAGTTCGGCTTCAGGTGGTAACTGCAGCATACGCTCCTTGTGCAGGCTGTCAAAGGGAGTCGCCCAGCTGGATCCCAGCGGTGGGTGGTAGGTGGTGCTGCTCGGGTTGTCTCTAGTGTTAGGGAGTCCCGCGGGAGCCCAAGGGAGTCCAGGAGGGCCGATGCTTCTGCTAGATTGTGCACTGTGCTGAGAGTCTCCATGGAGAACCACCAACGTGCAGTTTAGGCACCATCTGTATGGCATGTCGCGGCTCAGAAGGAGGGTCGTGAACTGTTTCAGCGATTGTCTCCACGCCATTGTGCTTCCTGAGATGTCGTTGAAAAACTTAAGTGCCTGACCTTCAAATGGGTCTTTTTCTCGGACTGCCGCTAGTATTGCTGCTTTGTCTCTGGTGTTTGTTAGTTGGACCACCAGGTCCCTCTGAGCTGCAGCCTGGGCCCTCTTTGGTTTGGGGATGCGAAAGCAGGGCTCCCAAGAGTCTTCTTGTCATATGTGGTAGTTCTGCCGTCGTCACTTGCTCTAAGACTTCCATAGCCGCTAGCTTCCTGTCCTGCACCTCTTGTTGCCTTCTAAGCGCTAGGATAAACACAGACACTGTTTATTTTTATTTCAGTGGGCTAGGCTGTGGTGTTTATTTAAAGCTTAAAAGGGGCATACCACCATAACTTGTTAACGGTAACATATTCAAATAAACATTTTCACTTTACTTCCAAAACTTTTAACTTTTACCATCACTTAATTGCCAGTCAGTCATAGCTAACCCTTTATATACAACCATTTAACACATATTCTTGCCCAGAACTTGAACCTGAGGATGACATTGCCCCACCGCCTCAGCTGAGGTAGAACTACCCCTGCTGAGGTCCCCCATGTCACGTATTCATCCGCTTATAAAAATGTGATTAATGGAATTTACTGTTAAGACAGGAAAAGTTGTGCCGAACAATATTACTGTCCTGACAGGAAAAGTTGTGGCGAGCAGCAATCAAATCCACAGGAGGGTTTGTGTTGAGCAGAAATTATGCAAATGGGAACCTGGTAACTGCCTTTGGGGTCAAAGATCCAGAGAAGGGGTATTTAGGCCCAATTCTCAGCCTGTTCAGTGCCCTGTCTTGGTTTCCCTTGTGGTTGTCCAAGAGCGCGTTATTGATTCTGGTAATTCTGGTTATTTGACTTTGGCATTGTTTTTGACTTCCCTGTTTTCTGGCATCCCTAACGCCTGGCTTTTCCTTATCGTGGTGTCTCTTTCTGTATCCCTTGACCTTGGCTATTCCTTGGTATGTTAGTCCGGCCATTCTAAGGTCCAGTATACGTTACCCATCAGTCCTCTGTGTTACACAATTCTACGTGCTGGATCAAACTGTACTCCTGACATTACGACAGGGCCTGTAGAATTGTGTAAGCACATAGCTGCTTGTGAAAGGAAACTAGAGGAGAAGGTTTACTGCATGGATCAACCCAGGCTTTCAGTTTGCTTCTTACCCGTACAGCGCATCTGCAACCTGCGGCTGCTCCTACTGTCTTACCACCGCCTCATGTACCTCCGCCTATAGTATACAAGGCACCAACTATCTCTCTATCTCCTCCTCTGCATTTTGATGGTAATTTCCAAGAATGCAGGGATTCCTTAATCAAATAGAGTATCATTTTGAGGCCTCACCAGGATCTTTTCCCACAGACAGAGCTAAAATTGGTTACCTGATGAATCAATTAAAAGGTAAAGTTTTAGCTTGGGCCAATCCCTTATGGGAGAGTAATAGGAGTGTGGCACACAATTACCAGGAGTTTATTACGGAATTCAAACTTACGTTTGAACCTTTAGGCAGAGAGGATGATGCCTCAACTGCCCTGATGCATATCAGACAAGGGAACCAGTCTATCTCGGAATATGCCATAGAATTTCGTACCCCAGCTTCCGAGGTAGACTGGACTAACAGTGGGTTAATCTCTGCATTTAAAAAAGGGACTATCTGAAACTACGCTTGATGAGATTGCTGCCAAAGATTTACCCATAAAGCTTAATGAATTTATCACTTTTGTCATGCAGATTGATAATAGATTGAGAACCAGAGAAGCTACTAGAAACAAGACCAGACACATGAATATGCCTTTAGCACCCCACTTCTCCAAACCTATTGTCCCTGAATTTCCTGTACAGTCCGAACCCAAACCCATGCAGTTGGGGGTCACTAGATGGAAGCAGAAAGACAATATAGGAGAAAAGAATGTCTATACTGCGGTAGGAATGGACATATGAGAATCAATTGTCCCATATGTCCGGAAAACTACCGCACCTAAGCACCTTAAGGGGACAGGTCTTTGGTGTAATGGAAACGTCCTCTGGAAAGGATAAAAATAGATTTCTCCTTGATATTTCTATTGCCTTTGAAAAGAAGAACGTTTTATGCAAAACGCTGATGGATTCAGGTGCCGCTGGAAACTTAATTGACGTTCAATTTGTTAAAGGTAATACTATACCTATCAAGGAGAGACTATCACCCCTAGCTGTTGAAGCTATTGATGGGAGACCACTCTCACAACCATTGATAACGCATGAAACCTTACACAGTATTTCCATTGGTGCCTTACATAAGGAAGAGATTACATTTCAGGCTATTGCATCTCCTTCCTGTCCGATCATATTAGGCTTTCCATGGTTTAACAAGCATAACCCTCATATTGACTGGGCTAATGGGGAAATATTAGAATAGGGTAAGGATTGCTATGAAAGGTGTATATTGAATGTCGCCAAAAGAGTGGGCACTGTTGAATTACCCACTAGTACACCTCAAAACCCAGAAATCCCTATACAGTACCAAGACAAAGAAGTATTTAGCAAAAGTCAGTCGAATACTGTACCTCCTCACAGACCATATGACTGTTCAATTAATTTACTACCCGGCGCTATGCCACCTAAGGGAGCAGTCTATGCTCTGTCACCTCAGGAGAGTAGAGTAATGGAGGTATATATTAAGGATTCATTGAATAAAGGCCACATATGAAAATCATCCTCGACTGCTGGGGCAGGATTCTTTTTTGTATCTAAAAAGGACGGGGAGTTGCGCCCATGCATCGATTACAGAGCATTGAACAAAATCACCATTAAGAACGCCTACCCCATTCCTCTTATTGCTGAATTATTTGATAGACTCCAAGGCGCTGAAGTGTTTACTAAGCTTGACCTTAGAAGCGCTTACAATTTAGTCAAGGAAAACCATGAGTGGAAGACTGCATTTAATACCAGAAGTGGACACTGAATGAATATCTAGTGATGCCATTCGGGTTGTGCAACGCTCCAGCGGTTTTCCAAGATTTCATAAATGATGTACTCAGGGATTACATTTACTTGTTTGTCTTGGTCTATCTGGATGATATCCTTATTTATTCTCCTGACATTCAGACTCACCACGATCACGTGAGACAAGTTCTGCAGACTTTGTTAAAAAAAAAATCTACTTTATTGTAAATTAGAAAAATGCATCTTTGACCAATCTGAAGTACAGTTTTTAGGATATAATATCTCAGCCTCGGGGTTTCAGATGGATCCTAAAAAGTTGGAATCGGTTCTACAGTGGCCTTTACCCACTGGGTTGAAAGCCATTTAAAGGTTCGTTGGTTTTGCCAATGATTACAGAAGGTTTATAAAGGGATTTTCTTCAGTAATAGCCCCCATCACCAATATGATACGTAAGGGGGTTAAGCAGTACGATATGGTTTAAGGAGGCTATAGAGGCCTTTGAAACTCTCAAACAGCGGCTTGCCTCCGCCGACATATTGATACATCCTGACACCAGTAAACCTTTCATACTGGAGGTTGATGCATCAGAGACAGGGGTACTAAATTGTATCCTTGTGGTTACTTCTCTAGAATGTTGCCTCCTGCCAAGTGCAATTATGATATTGGCAATAGGGAATTGTTGGCCATTATTCTAGCTCTCAAGGAGTGATGACCTCTTTTAGAGGATTCCAAAGACCCCCTTTTGATCATTACTGATCACAAAAACCTGGCTTACATAGGAGATGCTCAATGATTGTCTTCTAGACAAGCTAGGTGGTCTCTGTTTCTTTCTCGCTTTAATTTTCTTATTACTTATAGACCTGGTTCTAAGAACGTCAAGGCCAACGCCTTATCCAAAAAGTTTGATACGGAGTCTATACAAGAGCAAGAAAAGTCCCATATCATTCCCCCGGAATGTATCATTGCTTCCACTATCCTTTCATTGTCCTCTCCGCTGCTTGGCTCCATCATGGAGGCTCAGTCTCAGGCGCCCTGCGGTAAACCTCAGGACAGATTGTTTGTTCCACTAGGGAAGAGGGTTAATATCATGAAGGTGTTTCACGACAACGTATCTGCCAACCACCCGGGTATTAATAAGTCCACTTCTGCTATCATGAGATCATTTTAGTGGGATTTCCTCAGCAAGGATGTTAAGGAGTATGTGCAGGCCTGTTCTGTTTGTGTGGTTTCTAAAGTTCCTCATAAACTTCCTTCTGGCTTTTTACAACCTCTTCCCATTCCTGAGGTTCCGTGGTCCCACTTGTCCATGGACTTGATTGTTGAACTTCCTAATTCTACGATTTCTAGAATGGCTCATTTTATCCCACTCAAGAAATTGCAGTCATCTCAAGACCTAGTACTAATCTTTATACGAGAAATTGTCCGTCTGCATGGAATGCCTCACAATATAGTATCAGATAGAGGTTCTCAGTTTGTGTCCCGGTTTTGGAGGGCTTTCAATAAACAATAGGGGATTGAATTGTCTTTTTCATCCTGATAAATGGCGAGGTGCCAACCCTGTTTAACAGGTGGGTGAGAAGGTTTGGTTATCGTCACGAAACATCAGGCTTAAAGTCCCTAGCATGAAATTTGCTCCCAGGTTCACTGGGCCTTTTCGTGTCCTTACAAGACTCAATCCCATTTCATACTCTCTGGCCCTTCCAGCCTCATTGAAAATTCCTAACAGATTTCATGTGATAACTTGGATAGGATATATGATTGGATAGCTCGAGACAAGGTGCTACAGCTATTAAAGAAAATTAATGTAAATAACGCTTTGGGGCCTGACGGTATCCACCCAAGAGTACTTAAGGAGCTAAGTGGGGAAATAAGTGAACCTCTGTAGTTAATTTTTCAAGATTCTTTTGTTTCAGGTATTGTACCGGTGGATTGGAGGAAGGCAGATGTTGTTCCTATATTTAAAAAGGGTTCAAAATCCCTGCCTGGAAATTATAGACCTGTGAGCTTAACTTCTGTGACTGGGAAACTATTTGAACGGCTATTAAGGGATAATATTCAGGAATTCATTGGGAAGAACTGTGTTATTGGCAATAATCAGCATGGTTTTATGAAACATAGGTCATGTCAAACTAACCTAATTGCATTCTACGAAGAAGTAAGTAGAAGTATAGATCAGGGTGTTGCAGTGGATGTGATCTACTTGGATTTTGCCAAGGCATTTGATACCGTTCCTCACAATAGGTTAGTCTTCAAACTAAAAGAAATTGGTCTAGATGAATATTCTTGTTCTTGGGTAGAACATTGGCTTAAGGATAGAGTACAACGAGTTGTCATTAATGGTAAATTTTCAAGCTGGACAAAAGTGGTAAGTGGTGTCCCTCAGGGTTCTGTTTTGGGACCGCTTCTATTTATATATTTATACATGATCTTGAAATGGGCATTGAAAGCCATGTATCAGTGTTTGCAGATGACACAAAACTTTGTAAAGTAATAAAATGTGAGCAGGATATTGCCTTGCTGCAGAGGGATTTGGATAGATTGGGGGACTGGGCACTAAAATGGGAGATGAAATTTAACATGGAGAAATGCAAAGTTATGCACTTCAGGGTTAAGAATGCACAAGCAATTTACACCCTAAATGGTAGTGAACAAGGGATAACCACACACGAAAAGGATTTGGGAATTGTTACAGACAACAAATTAGGCAGTAATATGCAATGTCAATCTGCCGTTGCTAAGGCCAGTAGGGTTTTGTCATGTATAAATAGGGGCATAAATTCTCGAGATGAAAATATAATTTTGCCTCTTTATAAATCGCTGGTAAGACCACACCTTGAATATGCTGTGCAATTTTGGGCACCTGTTCTAAAGAAGGATATCATGGCACTAGAAAAAGTGCAGAGACGAGCTACAAAATTGATAAAAGGAATGGAGCATTTTAGTTATGAAGAAAGGTTAAAAAATGTAAATCTCTTTAGTTTGGAAAAACGGCGCCTGAGAGGGGATATGATAACATATACAAATATATTCGGGGCCAGTACAAACCATTATCTGGAAATCTATTCATAAACAGGGCTATACATAGGACACGAGGTCACACATTTAGGCTGGAAGAAAGGAGATTTCATCTAAGGCAAAGAAAAGGTTTTTTTTACAGTAAGAGCAATAAGGATATGGAATTCTCTGCCTGAAGAGGTGGTTTCATCAGAGTCCATACAGATGTTTAAACTGCAATTGGATAAATACTTGCAAAAACATAAAAGATACAGGGATATAATGTCTAATTAGTGGGGTAATAGCTGCTTGATCCAAGGAGACATCTGACTGCTATTTTGGGGTCAAGAAGGATTTTTTTCCTAGTGTGTTGCAAAATTGGAAGTGCTTCAGACTGGGTTTCTTGCCTTCTTTTGGATCAACAGCAAAAACATATGTGAGGAAGGCTGAACTTGATGGACGCAAGCCTCTTTTCAGCTATGTAACTATGTCTCCTTACTCAAACCTCTTATTTGCAATAAGTATACTGTCCCAAGTGTCCCTCCTCCTCCCTTGGTTGTTACTTGACAGGAAGAGTATGAGGTCTCTTCCATAATTGATTCCAAGTTTTCTCGGGGCACTTTGCAGTACTTGGTGCATTGGAAAGGTAATGGACCGGCCGATCGTTCTTGGGTTCCGGCATCTGATATACATGTGTTATGGGCAAATGCAAATATTACAAGTTTTAGAATGAAATATTGTATTTCTTAAACTGTGTACTTTGTCTTTTAGAGATATTGCAAACTGACAAGGTGTTAGAAATGGAACATATTGTTTTTCATGACTGTTTCTTTAAGCAATAACCACAGTGCATAGTATGTTTGTGCCATTTTGTCCCAGACGAATTACAATAACAATAATGCATAAACAAGCTTCAAGGCTATGCTACGACTCTTTCAGTACACAATATACTGTGGTAACCCCAAGTTAATGGAACTTCCCCAAATCCGGGAATCTCCCACGACTGTACACTTACGACTTAGTATAACCTATTCAGACTTTAAGATGCCATCTTGAACTAAGTCAGGAAAATTTCCATGACGTTTGCACCCTTTAGTTATGGCCTTGTATGTTTGCCAAATTAAGGGAGGTCCTAAAATGAATAAAGTAAATGAACTACGGTAACCCTAAAATGGAGACACCTAAGGTATAAATAGGTGTACTTTTAAATATTAAGGACAGAGGAGAGACTTGGAGACAGACGCTGCTCCATCTTAAAATGACAGAGAGGCTGACATGATGACATGTTCAGAAGGGTATGTTAACCTATTAATGATATTTGCAAGCATGTAATTTAATCTTATAAACTCTGCTATAATGGATTTTATATTTTTATATAATAAATATCCAAAAGACAAAACTATTGCTTCCAAGACAATCCTTATTTTATATTGTATTCTCAATTATTTATATATGGTAAATAGAGGATCTCTTACTAACTATATAAAATTATGGCTAAGATATCTGTATGGTTAGCCCTACTAAGTTCTATGCTTTAAGACATTATAGTGGTAAATAAGGGAACCACCCGCGGTTACACATGCTGGACGCAAGATTCGCTATTTTCATGCCAAATTTCCTCTCAAGCCTGGTCCTGCCCGCCCGGTCGGCGTTCTTCATGTGAGGGCTAATGTCACGTATTCATCCGCTTATAAAAATGTGAATAATGGAATTTACTGTTCAGAAAGGGAAAAGTTGTGCTGAACAATGTTACTGTCCTGACAGGAAAAGTTGTGGCGAGCAGCAATCAAATCCACAGGAGGGTTGTGCTGAGCAGCAATTATGCAAATGTGAATCTGGCAACTGCCTTTGGGGTCAGAGGCCTATTACAGCCTATCAGATCCAGAGGGGGGGAGAGGGGGGTATTTAGTCCCAGTTCTCATCCTGCTCAGTGCCCTGTCGTGGTTTCCCTTGTGGTTGTCCGAGAGCGCGTTATTGATTCTGGTAATTCTGGTTATTTATTTGACTTTGGCATTGTTTTTGACTTCCCTGTTTTCTGGCATCCCAGACCCCTGGCTTTTCCTTATCGTTGTGTCTCTTTCTGTATCACTTGACCTCGGCTATTCCTGACTATTCTTTGGTACGTTACTCTGGCCATTCTAAGGTCCGGTATACGTTACCTATCAGTCCTCTGTGTTACACAATTCTACGGGCTGGATCATACTGTAATCCTGACACCCCACAGCCAAGGCCCTTTCTATCATGTTTAGCAGATCCAGATTAAAAATATCCACAATGATATTTGACAAATGAACCCGGTCTTTACTAAACAGGCCCCTTTCTTTCTGATCCAATTCTAAATGCCTGTACGAAAATCCACCCAGCCATGGCAAAATTCTTGACATTGCTAAATTCAACTTTCTACGCACTCTCTCTAGCGTTTTTAACTCCCGGTTTACTAACCATCGCCAGCGCTAATCCTCCCCTCTCACCATGACGCAAGCTGCATTTGTACCAACTCTAATCATGCGAACTGCAAGAAGGGGAATACTCTAATCTCCCGAACGGAACCCGTATGGGTACTTCTCTTCCTAATCAGTAAACTCACGAATCGCCGTTAACAGCCGAAACCATATATCTCCCAAGTGGCTAATAATTCCATCCGGCAGTCGCTATTCGTGTAGTAAATTCCCCTCCAATAACGAGACCAAGCTCCGCATTGAGGGTAAAACATGAACTGGGTTTACTGTGGGCTACCCGCCCGTATTTATGCAGGTCTCCCACTTGGTGGACACTCCCCTAGGGGACCAAATGGGAGACTGTAACAGCAGATGGACATACAGGATTTCAGGACACACAGGCACATAATATTCCCAGCATGCATCATGGTTTCCTCCCCTCTGCCCTGGAGATAATTGATAAGTAATTCAATTATCTCCAAGGACAGAGGCAAATTGCCATTTTAGATACAACCAAACAAACACATAAAAATATATAACTTTACAATTGCCGAACATTTCTCATTCGTGTAACATATCCCCAGATAGCCTGGATCTGAGTGCATATTATTGGTGAATAGCGCTCAGATCCAATACGCACAGTTCAATCGCCATGGAGTCAAAGTCTATTACAGTCTTTCAGTATGCGATTGACTCCATGGGAAGGCTATCTGGGTTAAGTCCATTTGTGCGGTTCAAACTCCCAAACAGCCAGTGTTCGTATGCTTTTGTCAAAAGAGAAGGGAGGTCGGTGGCTTTAACGGTGTTCGGTGGAAAAAGTGTCAGTTTTCAGTTCCATAGAATCTGTGCGGAACACCGCTGGTCTTTCGCCTGTTTTAAAATGGCTGCCGCCTCGTGGTCGACATACGAACGACGACCACCCTGTATTCGGTTTTCATTGAAAGGGGTCTGTAGTTAACCACAACGTTCTAATTGGGATCAAGAGGTTAACCAGCAGCACACTTCTCTTCTGGGTGGCCGTCTGTTCGGTAGTTTTGTTCGGCAGGAAAGTCAAATAAACGAACAGGGGCATACGGACAGGTAATTCCACGAAAAGAGGTAAAACAGATGAACCAGCAATCCCAGTCTATACAGATGGATCTGTCACATACATAATAACACCTATATCATTACCCTCTATATGAATTATTAAAATATCTGGAGCAGGCCAAGTTGATGTCCATTCTAATATGAGCTCAATTAACTGATGAATTCGCAGACCACCTACACCTTTCCAATATATTGCGACGTCATCACGATTGAAGTCCAAACTCAGTCCCTATATCCTTGGTGTCACGGGTGGCGGTACGGAAACCGGGACCCCTGAGTGCCTGCTGTGGAGATGAGCGGAGTCTTCAGCATGGAAGTGGATTACAGGGCCCGGTGCAGGGTAACCGCACGCCCCCTGGTGTTGAGCACCAGCGTTTGTGCGGCCACAAACCAGAACCCTGATGCAGCTACAGCGGATCCCAGGAACTAGGAGCTTGAAATGCAGACCTCCCAGGCACTGGATAGGGGGTTCTGCAGCAGACATGTATCCAGTACAGAAACAAGGCAAGGCTAGGATAGTCACCAAACATGAAAACAAGACAGAACTAATAGAACCCAGAACCAGAGAAGGATAGAAAGCTAAACCCAGCACATGTACACAAGACATGAGGAAAACAAGAACAGGGCAGGACAGGACTGTACATGAACTGGGATTACAAAATAAAACAAGACAAGATATAATAGGCAAAACAAGAGGAGACATAACCAAGCACTATATATGAAAAGTATGGGGATTTAGTTACATTATATGATCATACATTGCATAAGCCTGCCACAACGCCAATGTACCCCATATTCGGCAGGTCCTACACTGCCTAATGTCCGCTAAAAGAACCATACTGAACCACAATAGCACTTACCTGCAAGAAAGGGCAGAGTCTTGAAACACTGCTGCAGGTCCAGACTGAAACAAAAGGAAAATGGAAAACAAACGGGTGTGGCAACATAAAGCAAACATTTAAAGGAAACCTGGACACTGGGAATTCCAGGGACGGAATAAAAGAATCAACCCAGAAACCCAGCATAAAGAAAACCAGACATGGAATTGAAAACCAAAAAAAACAAGAAAAACTAAACAAGAATAGTAAAAAGAGTACTGGATACCAGAAGCCATCACCAGACTGATCCGCAGAACAAGGCATGATGTGACACTTGGTCCTGCTCTTTGCATAGCCCGTTTTACAAAGGAATGAAAGGGGTAAAAACTTACCTTTTTCCAGCGCTGGGCGGAGAGCTCTCCTCCTTCTCTCCTCATTCTCTCCGCCCCGTCGGCTGAATGCACACGCGCGGCAAGAGCTGCGCGCGCATTCAGCCGGTCACATAGGAAAGCATTCATAATGCTTTCCTATGGACGCTGGCGTGCTCTCACTGTGAAAATCACAGTGAGAAGCACGCAAGCGCCTCTAGTGGCTGTCAATGAGACAGCCACTAGAGGAAATAGGGGAAGGCTTAACTCATTCATAAACATAGCAGTTTCTCTGAAACTGCTATGTTTATGAAAAAATGGGTTAACCCTAGAAGGACCTGGCACCCAGACCACTTCATTAAGCTGAAGTGGTCTGGGTGCCTAGAGTGGTCCTTTAAGGGGTTAAACAGGTTTTGAAGATTGCAACCAAATATCTACCTGTGACTTCCTTATAACCACATGACATTTGCACCGTCGTTATTCGGCATGTGCTATAAACCTTAAACTTAAATAAGACACGGACACGTTTTATACTGTTGGAGTATAAAGTCCACAGCTTTATTAATTATTAAATATATGAATAAATTAACATATTTAGGGTCATTGTCATAACTGACATTATGTTACTATCCCCCCGCACAATACCCCTGACAATGACCCTACCACTTGAACAATAAATAACTTCCAAATAACAATAAACTTGAAACACCCGGCCTACCAAAGAGGCCCCATATCATAAGGATAACTGTAGGGGTGTACACCCCCAGGTTCGTAGCCACCGAAGAGCTAGAACCTACCAACACTTGTTTCCGTCCGGCCTACTCCAGCCTAGACCTTGGCCTGTCCAGTTTCAATTCCACGAAAACTTCCAACTTAACTACGCCCTGTTCCGCCACAGCACCTGGCTTGACTCCCTTAAGACCATGTGCGACCCCCACCACACTTAAACAGGGCCTGGGCTATGCCCTCTTGAAACCCCCAAGTTCAGTAGGTCACTCCCTACATCCGACAAATACACTCCGTCCCTCCTAAAGTATCCCGGCAACATGCTCTCTAACTCCCGGTGCCGTACCACTACTCCCCCCAACCGTCTGATAAAAACTGCCATAGTCTTATTGACTTTACCCCTACATCAGGCTACTGCAGCTGGGTCCCTGGCATGCCGCCATGTAATGCGAGGCACCATCTCCGCCCACACCAACACCACACCACACCAGGGACCAGCTCCTGCAGCCGATCCATGTCCCTCTTCATTCTCCGTACCAGTTCTCATTGGGGGATCAACCCTAGGTCGTTCCCCCCACCGTAAACCAAAACTACATCTGGGACCGGTCCGTCCGCTACCTTTCTAAACAATACACTACTTAAACTCTGCCAACTAAACCCCCGAAAACCAACCCATGATATGGCCACCCATTCCAGAGGAAAGCCCAGCTGTGCTCCTTTACTTCGAACTGCAGCCCTCTTCTGTGCCCAGTAAACGAGTGGCCAATCAGCCAAACCTTCCAACATGAAAAGAGACAAAATTAGTTACACAGCAGAGCCAACTTCCACCTTTTTGCGGCCCCCTATCCCTTCCAATTTGCACCAACCCGTCCGGCCTCACGTACGAGCGGAATCGCATGGATTCCCACCTCCCAATTTGCTTAATCCGCTCGTCCCCCAAACCTAAAGGTGCCGCCTCTGTTGCCGCCCCGATACGGAACGAGTGCGACCCAAACTGCATGGGCTGCAAACCCAGCCTCCTTAAACCTAAATAAAAAACCTGTATGAACTGAAAATGGGACAGCGCCGTGCCGTCGGCGTGTAAGAAATACAACCCTTGATGCTTGGACGGATGCCCAAGTACCCCGCGGCACAAGCCACCGGGTACGCCCCTGACCCTGGTAACTCGTACAGCACCACCGAGCAGCCTTTGCCAAAAATATCCGTTTTAGATCGGCCCAGCCTGATCCGCACTCTGTCGTTACCTACCTCCACGTCTTCAAGCTGTAAGCCGCCAACCCCCGCCTTGTTAGCACTGACCAACTCCCCAATCCTAAAAGCCCCAAAAAACGCCCAGACAAATGCTCCCGAAAACAGTGCTACCTCAAATGGCGAAGGACACAGCCCAGGCAATGTCCCTACCAACCCCTGTAGTACCGCGAACGACACCGGTCTTCTCGTGTCCGCCGACTTCTTCCCCCTCCGAAAACCCCGTACTGCTTGTCGTACCAAAAAATGCTTTGTTATGTGTTCCCACCCATGAAACTTAAACAAAAAGGCCAAGGCTGACATATGTCTGTCCACCATGGCTGGTGATGCCCGTTTCGCAAACAAACGACACAGTAACCACAAAAACACGTCCAACCGATGACCAGCCGAAAGATCACCACCTACCTGCTCTACTGTTTCCTCCCACTCCTTCCAAACCTTAACATAAGATTACCAAGTGCTCGGCGCCAAAAATTCCTTATATATTCCCCAAGCACGATGTCCCGAGTTGCCACATCTCGTCCGGGCAGGCCTGCCCTTGCTCCCGTGCGTCCGGTGCTGCTTCCCGAAAATGTTCCCACTGAAAACGAGAGAGCGCATCAGCCACTACATTCGAAAATCCCGGGATGTGCCTAGCCCTGAATACTAAATTGAAAGACATGCAAAGAAGTACCAACTGCCGTAGTAAGCATAAGACTGGGAGGGAAGATGCCGACAAACTGTCGATTGCCTGCACCACAGCCATGTTATCCTAATAGAAAACGACTCGTTTGTTCGCCAACTCCGACCTCCACAACGCCACCGCAACCACTACAGGGAAGAATTCCAAAAACGCCAGATTTTTCATCAACGGGCTCGCTTTCCATGCCTCTGGCCACGCCTCGGCGCACCATTGTCCCGACAAATATGCCCCGAACCCGACGCTGCCAGAAGCGTCTGTAAACAGCCCTATGGTTTCCGAAAAAACACCCTGCCATTGAAGTCCCGCAGAAACCGATCCCACACCACTAAGTCCGCCCTCATGTCCGCCGAAACCCTGATGTAATGCGACGGCACCTGCACCCCGCTTATTGCTCGCGCCAACCGTCTGCAGAAAACCCTCCCCATGGGTATAACCCTGCACGCAAAGAAAAGGCTCCCCACCAAAGACTGTAGCCTCCGTAGCGTCACTTTTTTAGCCCTCCCGACTGTGGCTACCAACTGCCTCATATTCTGCAATTTGTCCAAAGGTAATCTACATTCCCCTTTTTCGGAATCAATTTCTAAACCCAGAAAGCTGAGGCACGTGGTGGGCCCCACGGTCTTGTCGTCAGCCAAGGGAACCCCTATAGACTGCGCTACCCACTGGAATATCTCCAATTTCTGTTTGCACCGGTCCGATTCCCGTGGGCCGACGCATAGAAAATCGTCTAGGTAGTGCACTACCGCGCCCCCCGCCGATTCCTGCCGTACTACCCATTCCAAAAATGTGCTAAACTTTTCAAAATAGGCGCATGATATGGAACATCCCATTCGTAAGAACAGGTCCACGAAGAACCCCCCCTCAAAGCAACACCCCAATAGGTGATGACACTTCGGGTGTATGTGAAGCAGCCGGAAAGCTGCTTCCACATCTACCTTTGCCATCAACGCCCCTCGCCCCGTTCTCTGGACCAACTCGACTGCGAACAGCGCCCTGGGCTCCTTTCCACGATTACGCTAGCTGGGATACAAAATGCCCTCAGCCAATTCCCAAAGGTCTTCGGTATCTTACGATACCTCCGCCTTTTCTAAACTTCCTCCTTCTTGGCATCCTTCTTGTCCTCTTCCTTTAAGTCCAAGAATTCCTCTAGGGGAAGCGGAGAAAAGATTTCCACGAACTCCCCTTTCCAAATTTTTTATTTTATGTCTGACTTCAAATGACAACCCAGGGGGCCCGCAAAGGACACGTGTACGTTTTGACGTGCCGCATCTGGGATATCGCTACACCCGACCGCCTGCTCGTCCCCCCTTCGGCCGTCCCGGACAACGCTGCTGCTTCACCTGTCTAACCAACGCTTGTCCCGTGCGCCAACGCTCCGGTCGACCTAACCACCTTGTCTAGAGACCATACCCTCCCGACTCCCCCCACCCCCGACCATGACTCCAAAAGTGTTTTTAGATAGCCTAGCAACTAGCAATTGCCCAGAGTGTTGTGTAGACATGGACTCACCGCTGGAAACCCAGGCCGCGGGGTTGCTGACCTTCCGTCCACCTTTTCAGGCTCCGGAGTATCCGCCCTTCCTCCCTACGTTACTTTACGTTGCCCCAACCTTCGCTCCGCCGTGCTGGCCTACTTTCCCTGCTCCTTGCGGTACGCTGCTGTCCCTGTGAACTTCCGCCCGATGACCCAGATGCGCTGCGCTGACTCCTCATCCTCTTGTCCTTCGAACAGGACCTCCTCCTCCTCACCCTGTAACTGGATCTCGAACCGCTGTGTCTGCTGTGGGATGGGCTCCTGTCCCTACTCCACTGCCTCTTTGCCGTCCTCCTGATGCTGCTGTGCCTGGCGCTATCACTGCACTCACTTCTGCAATCCCTCCTGCCCACATTCCTGCTTCTGTGCCATCCGTCAGAGCAGCCTGAGGGGCCCTCTGCTGATACTCCCATCATCCCCTTCCTGTGCTGCACCCAGTGTCTCTCCCCTGTCCGCTGCGCCTGGCCTGCCTCTGGCCGCCTCGCCTGGCAATGGTTCCTCCAGCCCCCCCGGCAGCTTACGTTAACACCTGCCGCCCTTTGCATGTTCTTGCTCCCCTTCTGTCACCTCCCTGGCAATATCTCCATTCCTGGCCCCTTCCATGGCCACCTCTGTACTTGCCCTGCTTACCGGGCCACCCCTAGGTGGTTAGGGGGCTGCCTGTGTGGAGCAGCTCCTTGTCCCACCACCCCCCTGTCCCTCAGTATCATCCCTGGTAACAGACTCACCGGGACGCCTCACGGTTCCACTGCCATCCACGTGGTCTGCCGCCTTCCTGGCCGCCATCCCGGCAGTGCAGGATTCCTTCTCATGCGCCGGTTTACAGCCGGCCGCCATCTTGCGGGGGGTGCTCTTTGCTGCCGGCCCCCACTTTACGGCCGCCCTCGCCCGACCGGCGCCGCGTCAAACAGACGGCACCGGTCGCACTCCTTTAACCTCCGACCATCTTGCCGGATGCCGACCGACTCCTCCAACGCCTGGATGCGGGTGCCATGCCCGGGCTCAGCCGCTGGCGCGGTCGTGCTCTCCGCGCCATCCTTCGTTCCGCTGATGCTGGAGGAGGAACAGCAGCACCCAGTTGCTCGTACAACCACGCCAGCCCTCGGTCCTTCACCGCCGTCCGTACTCCCGCGAGGATCTCTTCCAAAGACACCATGGACCTGCAGAAAAAGAAAAAGAAGAACCTCGCCGACCAGTCACAACTAACAAGTGAGGCTCCGATTAGAATGGCCACTTTCTAAAATGGCCACTATTTAATTACCCATACCCCACCCCCAAGCTCCAATAGCTTAATCCAACCCCTTCAACTAATTACACCTGCCCACTCTCTGACTCTGTCAAGGCCCACTCCCCCACTTCATTGTTCCATGGGCTTCATTCTTGAACTGTAAACCTGAATCTACTGAAAGAAACCAACTCACTGATCCTAAATGCTGCAAAAAAGGCTAATGACAAGGCTGCTGAAACAAATATACTTTGAATTGTGAATAACAAACAGTGTATAAAACATCAAGCAAATCTAACACTGAATAAGTTATGGGACGCCCAACGTCAGCAACTCGAACCCCTTTAAAATATTTTTTTAATAACTGTTTAATCACAAATGCATTCACTACTACTAGCTAACCTAAAAGCCGCAAAAAATATGTTACACGTGCGCAGTATATGGGGGTGTCTGTGCATTATATGGGGCGTGACTGCGCAGTATATGGGGGGTGTCTGCAGTATATGGGGGGGAGTCTGTGCAGCATATGGGGGGTGTCTGTGCAGTATATTGAGGGGTGTCTGTGCAGTATATGGGGGGGTCTGTGAAGTATATGGGGGTGACTGCAGTATATAGGGGGTTTCTGCGCAGTATATGGTGGTTTTCTGCGCAGTATATGGGGGGTGTTTGTGCAGTATATTGGGGGTCTGTGCTGTATATTGGGTGGGGACTGTGCAGTATATTGCAGTATATTGGGGCGGTCTGTGCAGTGTATTGGGGGGGCTGTGCGTTAGATTGGGGGGGCTGTGCGTTAGATGTGGGAGGCAGTGTATTAGATGGGGGGCTGTACGTTAGATGTGGGGGGGCTCTGCGGTAGATGTGGGGGCAGTGTATTAGATGGGGGGCTGTTCAGTACTGTGGCCTGTGTGTAATATGGGGAGCTGTGCAGTACGTGTGGCCTGTGTGTTAGATGTGTACAACCCTAGTTTCACAAAAAAATATTTATTTCCAAGATCTCATATGCCATGGCATCTAGTCACTCACCAGGGAAGGATAAGAAACTGCACCTCAGCCAGAGGGACTGCCCCACTTCTGCAACCAAATCCGTCTGTCACTGAATTCTGTAATCTCCGTCTCTTTGTGCATTGTGTATGTATAGTACTCCAAATTCTTATATTTAATACGGTGTGTCTCCCACAATCTTTGTGTCTGTCTGCTGTATATATGTGGCACCGTATCTCCTAAACACTGCTTACACTGTGACCGTATCGCCTACACACTGTGACCGTGCCACCTAAACACTGCGTATACTGTGACCGTATCTCCTAAACACTGCTCGTGCTGTGACCGTATCTCCTAAACACTGCTTACACTGTGACTGTATCGCCTACACACTGCTTACACTGTGACCGTGCCACCTAAACACTGCTTATACTGTGACCGTATCTCCTAAACACTGCTCATGCTGTGACCGTATCTCCTAAACACAGCTTACACTGTGACTGTATCGCCTACACACTGCTTACACTGTGACCGTGCCACCTAAACACTGCTTATACTGTAACCGTATCTCCTAAACACTGCTCATACTGTGACCGTATCTCCTAGTTTTAGTGTTTGCAGTTTCATTAAGTTAACCACTATCCTCAATCTTCTGTTCTGTGTTTTTTTAGATTTGTGGGAAGGTGATCCTCTCAATTTTACACTCCTTTACCGATGGTTCCAGTGCCAGAGACAAACCCACCACCATTAACCTCGACCTACAGAAAACTTCCATATGACTGCTTCGGAGCACATGCTGCAGACATGACGTAACCTTCAGCTTCCAATGATTAAGAAACGTGGACGGCCCAGATAGAGAGAGACTATTATATTATAAAGATACTGGCTTCCTTATGCCATACAGCCTTTCTTTACAGGTGATTAAACATTCTCCATGCTGGGTACCACACTGTGGCTTTTCTTACCCAGTTTGAAAATGGAGTTTTATATTTTTTTCACTATACATATAAAGTGTAAACTGCATATTAACTTTGAAGAAATAAAGTATATTGCTGATACCTTGACATGCTATTTGTGCTACAAATAATAACAGCACTTGCTGCGTCCCATGACATCACTGCAATTCAAAAGCGGGGGTAATGAGATGGTGGATTTCACACAAAGAAAACACAAAAAAACAAAGAAACCTCACAGATTGGAGTGCCCTTTTGGCGTTATAGATGTTTTAAGACACTATAAAAATGTAGATATAGGGCAAAGACTCTTTGTTTTAAAGGAAAACTATAGTGCTGGGAATATCAAACCGTGTTTCTAACATTAGTTCCCTCTTCAACCTTTTTGGCAGTTACCTGATTGTTGGGTCAGGCTCCGCCAACATCAGGTCCCTCCAGCGCACACATTTGGGCTTCCCCATCGGAAAGCATTACCTCAATGCCTTTCTATAGAGTTTTTAAAGACGCTGGTTGTCCTCATGCAAAGTGTGAGGATGTCCAGTGTCATTTTGCGTAGTTGGACTCCGATAAGGACCGGAAGCGCCTCTAGTGGCTGTCTGGTAGACAGCCAATAGAGGATGAGATAACCTTGCAAGGTAATTATTGCAGTTCCTCAGAAACTGCAATATTTCACATTGCAGGGTTAAGGGGACATAGCTGCACCCAAACCACTTCAACGAGATATAGTGGTCTTGGTGCCTATAGTGTCCCTTTAAAGAGCAACTTACTCTGCTTATTGCTATCTTTTAAAAGTCATCACAGTTATAAACAAAACTATGCATAGGCAGTGACAAGAGGACCTATGTGCAACATACATTTGCGTGGGTTGTTACAAAGCCATATTTCCTAACAGTCCTGGATTGGTTGGTAGAGTCCCAGTTTGGGGTTGCTCTCCAGTGTGCCACAATAATTACCAGGTTAACATTAATTCCAGACACACATTTCACTGCACTTACAAATTACTGTAGATTTCAAAATTGTTAAGCATTTGAATCATTTTAAATGTGGCAAGATAAAAAAAAAGTCAAACAATATTTATTAATTTCTAATTTTACAAAAAATTGAAAAAGTATGTTGTCCATTAATTAATTACATAATAATTGCACATGTTGCCTATTATTAGATATTGTTAGCCGCTCTTTACTCTTAAGAAGCCTCATACTCCTGACAAGGGCTTGGGTAATGCTGTGATGAGATTTTCCAATAGTCTCTAGAGCAGAGACTCAAGGAGGTTTGCTCCTTCCCTCTGGAGCTGTAAAAAGTAAACATATAGTTAAAACTCACCAAATCGTAACCAGAAAGCATATTACAATCTACATATTTTATATTATTACACACTACAATTTCCATGTTGAGGATTAGAGGCGTAGAATAGAAAGAATGATAGAGCGCTTTCAATTTTGACTTAAATCATCTCTGCGATGCCTACAAATTAAGACAAAACAGGAACAACTTTATCTTAAGTTTTTTTCCTAATCTTGACAAAAGGCAGAGCTACCTAAGGTCCCTTATGCATGCACGTGAGTAGAGCGCTTCCGTTGGCTGCTGGCAGATGAAGCGCCAGGAGCTGAAGAGGAAAGATACATACAAAGGACAATTTAAGTCAAGTAAAAACTACCTTCACCTGCCCTCCATGGCCACTGGAATACAAATCGAATATGCAAAATATAAATAAAATATCATAAAAATATTAAGTGCTTTAGGGGTCTGTCGTAATCTCAGAATTGGGTCTAATGCAACAGAGGGTTCCGTTTTATGAACCTGGTGAATTCCTGCTGATTTACCTGTTATAGATGATACTTGTTAAACAGAACGATGGTCTTCATCCTAAACTCTGACAGCATATGTAAAATATAGAAAATGCACTTAGTGTATCATGCTTTTAACCCCTTAAGGACACATGACATGTCTGACATGTCATGATTCCCTTTTATTCCAGAAGTTTGGCCCTTAAGGGGTTAAACCGCCTCCCTCATCAAACTCTGAAACTTGATCTGAAATAGAGAAAAAAGTCTTACATATAATGATTTCAACCTAATCAAACTGGGGCACTACATCTGTAAAGTGACATGGACAAATAACCCTAGATTTCACCTTTGATGGATCCCGATAAGTATAAGCAGTTTTTTATGATACAGTCACAGTGTGAGCAGTGTTTAGGCGATATGGTCACAGTGTAAGCAGTGTGTTCTTGGCACGGTCACAGTGTAAGCAGTGTTTAGGAGATATGGTCACAATATGAGCAGTGTTTAGGCGATACGGTTACAGTATAAGCAGTGTTTAGGAGATACAGTCACAATATAAGCAGTGTTTAGGAGATACGGTCACAGTGTAAGCAGTGTTTAGGTGATATGGTCACAGTGTAAGCAGTGTGTAGTTGGCATGGTCACAGTATGAACAGTGTTTAGCAGATACGGTCACAGTATGAGCAGTGTTTAGGCGATACGGTCACAGTATAAGCAGTGTTTAGGCGACATGGTTACAGTGTAAGCAGTGTGTAGTTGGCACGGTCACAGTGTAAGCAGTGTTTAGGAGATATGGTCACAGTGTAAGCAGTGTTTAGGAGATACGGTCACAGTATAAGCAGTGTTTAGGAGAGACGGTCACAGTATAAGCAGTGTTTAGGAGAGACGTCACAGTGTAAGCAGTGTTTAGGCGATACGGTCACAGTATAAGCAGTGTTTAGGAGATACGGTCACAGTGTAAGCAGTGTTTAGGCGATACGGTCACAGTATAAGCAGTGTTTAGGAGATACGGTCACAGTATGAGCAGTGTTTAGGAGATACGGTCACAGTATGAGCAGTGTTTAGGCAATACGGTCACAGTATAAGCAGTGTTTAGGAGATACGGTCACAGTATAAGCAGTGTTTAGGTGATACGGTTACAGTATGAGCAGTGTTTAGGTGGTACGGTCACAGTATAAGTAATGTTTAGGAGATACGCTCACAGTGTGAGCAGTGTTTAGGCGATATGGTCACAGTGTAAGCAGTGTGTAGTTGGCATGGTCACAGTATGAACAGTGTTTAGCAGATACGGTCACAGTATGAGCAGTGTTTAGGCGATACGGTCACAGTATAAGCAGTGTTTAGGCGACATGGTTACAGTGTAAGCAGTGTGTAGTTGGCACGGTCACAGTGTAAGCAGTGTTTAGGAGATATGGTCACAGTGTAAGCAGTGTTTAGGAGATACGGTCACAGTATAAGCAGTGTTTAGGAGAGACGTCACAGCAGTGTTTAGGCGATACGGTCACGTATAAGCAGTGTTTAGGAGATACGGTCACAGTGTAAGCAGTGTTTAGGCGATACGGTCACAGTATAAGCAGTGTTTTGGAGATACGGTCACAGTATGAGCAGTGTTTAGGAGATACGGTCACAGTATGAGCAGTGTTTAGGCAATACGGTCACAGTATAAGCAGTGTTTAGGAGATACGGTCACAGTATAAGCAGTGTTTAGGTGATACGGTCACAGTATGAGCAGTGTTTAGGTGGTACGGTCACAGTATAAGTAATGTTTAGGAGATACGCTCACAGTATGAGCAGTGTTTAGGAGATACGGTTACAGTATAAGCAGTGTTTAGGTGATACTGCCACACAGTCAGAGTGTTTAGGAGATACGCTCACAGTATAAGTTTTCAGTGCAGTGTTAGGCAGTGTTTACGTTCACAATGTAAGCAGTGTTTAGGAATACGGTCACAGTATAAGCAGTGTTTAGGTGATACGGTCACAGTGTAAGCAGTGTTTAGGTGATACAGTCAGAGTGTTTAGGAGATACGCTCACAGTATAAGCATTGTTTAGGAGATACGTTCACAATGTAAGCAGTGTTTAGGAGATACGGTCACAGTATAAGCAGTGTTTAGGTGAATCGGTCACAGTGTTTAGCAGATACGGTCACAGTTTAAGCAGTGTTTAAGAGATACGGTCACAGTATAAGCAGTGTTTAGGTGATACGGTCACAATGTAAGCAGTGTTTAGGAGATACGGTCACAGTTTAAGCAGTGTTTAGGTGATACTGTTGTAGAATTATTAGGCCTCTATAAATCTGTAAGGCCCCTTTAAATCCTCTTGCTAAACCTCTAAGAGGCCCCCATAGTTTTACAAGAAAGCTTTGTCTATAGAACATAAAATTTGCATGCCAGCAAGAAATAGCTTTGATAAAATGTGTATTTACTAAAAGCCTTGAAACCTAACCTTGAGAAACTAACCGTGCCAGCTACACTCTAAATGGATGGCTGCCAAAGCACCCCTCCCATCGAGTGAACACCTCGTGCTAACAAGATGGCGCCTACATCTTGTGTCCACTCCCGTGTCAAGGATGACATCACCTCTTGATAGGAGGGTACCTAACTAACCACTTAACACCTGGACCAATCAATAGTGTCTATTTGCTGTTATCTTGATTTTCTTCAATGATGTAATAATGCCTTTAAAAGGGTCTGCGCACCCATTTTCTGTCAGAAGCCATTAAACTTCTCTGAAGTTCTTTCATTACCCTGAACTTTGTCTCAGTGTGAATTTACTTCTGCGTGCACGCAACTTTATTATCTTTAATTTGGACAGGAACAGATAGTCATTCAAACTAATTGGTTTGCAGTAAATTATATACGACAAATTGGCGCTTTCAACGTGGGGCTCTGGGCTATGTCCTGTCTGGGCAGCTGTCCAAGAAGACGCTGGGGGGGCTGAATCCTGGGGGAAGGAAAAGAGCCTGATCACCTCTGAATACACGGTAGAGATTGCTGCAGCACCTAGCCGGTATGTTCCTACCCCTGTGATTGACCTATCCCAGTGTCTGTGACTGCTGCCGAGAGGACATCAAAGTCAGGTAATAACTTGCCCAGAGTCTTTGTATTGTTAATGATACCTAGTTTACCTGCATGTTGACTATCTGTTGCCTGGGTGTGTTTGTATTGGTATGTGTTTAACTTAGTACCCGGGGAGTGTAAGTGCCTGTTTAACTCCTTTTAGGTACCACGTGCCTGTGGTAGTAAGGAAAAAGGGGGGTGGACCTGTGGAAGTTTTCCTGGGGGTCCTCTATTGCCTGTTTAACTCTTTTAGGAGCCACGTGGCTGTGGCTGTAAGGAAAAAGAGTAGGGGGAATCTGTGGAGGATGATGTAGACTCATTGCTTCCTGGGGGTTCCCCAGAGTGTCATTTTGACCGCTTAGCTTCTTGGTAAAATTCCAGCCTCGAGCGCTGAGGCAGGTAAGATTCCAATTCTTTAGGCTATACAGGATTCGGGTTGGAAGCTGTTGCTGTTTCCTGTGGCTGCTGGTAGTGAGACTTGCGGGTGGGTCCGCAACAGGGACACTACGAGGTTGAGGGAGGTGGCTTTTGGCCACACGAGTAAAGGCAAGGGATAAAACTGTTGAACTTATTTGAACTGTGATGCATGCACTGTATTTACACTGAAATGTTATTGTCTTAATTGTCTGTCACACAGATTCCTGTGTTTACTTCTATCTTACTCACTGTACTATTTACACTTTCCCCTCCTATTTCTCTTTCTCTTTGTTGAGAGAAGTGATTGGTCACACACTTCTCGCCACGCTCCAATCCGCGGCTACCACGGGTAGGCGGAATCAGTGACTAGTCTACGTTTTGGGAAGACGTACTTAAAGAGCTTGCTCTTAAAGTAGCAGTCGAGCACGGTAGACATTCTGTTCCTTTCTCTCTCTATATCTGGGACGCCTTATATAGGGAGGATGGGACAGAAGTTAGATAAACCCAGTAAGGGTTGGTTAGCATGTGATCTAGTGGAAGACAGAGAAGGAGAAGAGATGGTTAAGAAAGTAGGAAGATTGCTAAAGTATGTGGAATTACCGTACCTCCGTGCGGCAGATTGCAGCCAGAGAGCTGGCGTAAGTTACTGATAGAGAAGCAAGGGAAGCTGTCGGACCACGATTTGGTTTGTACAGCAGAAGCCTGGTACCGAGTAGCAAGAGCTATTCAGCAAAAGGGATAGGTTGAGGAAGAAATTGATCACAAAGGTTTAAGATTGTTTGTGTATTATAATAATTGTGTTACTGGATGCTGATGGATCCCTATTCTCCCCCCCCATCAGTCCTACAGATCTCGTCACCCTCATCCTCTCTCTGCAGCTCCCTGCACCTCCAGTCCGTTTCTCCCGTCAAAGATTTCTGGTTTCCAAACGTATAAGTCTCTGTCCTTCTGTCCTGCAGGCATCCATCACCTTTACTCCAGATGGACAAGTGGAACTATCCACCCCTCTATCTGTCTCAGACACCTCAGCTTTTTGCTCCTTACCCCTGATGCTACATCTAGAAGAGCCTCATGGGGATGCAAAAGACCTAAGGACTAATTTCCCTGATTCACTAAAGACTGATGTTCCCAAGAAGCTGTGGTCCACAGGCCCGGAGGACATAGGCCATCTAAAGGTCCCGCCTGTGGTGGTAAAGCTCATCCCAGGCGTAAAATTGCCACGAAAATCACAGTATCCTTTGAAACCAGCTCAAGCTGCAGCCATTACAATTCAAATTCAAGCACTCCTGGAGAAGGGTGCTCTTGTCAAATGTGAATCACCATGCAATACTCCATTATTTCCAGTAAAGAAAAAGACTCCAAAAGGCGAACCAGAAAAGTACAGATTGGTCCAAGACCTCAGAGCGGTAAATGAAGCCACAGTTTTGGACACTCCAATAGTGCCCAACCCACACACTCTCCTTTCCGGCGTTCCACCCTCTGCCAAGTACTTCACTGTCATTGATCTGGCCAATGCCTTCTTCAGTGTTCCCCTGGATCCAACTTGCCAATATCTGTTTGCTTTCACACATGAAAAACAACAGTACACATGGACTGTCATGCCCCAAGGGGCACAAAATTCACCAAGTCAATTTGCGAAGGCCATGTGCTCTATCCTTGATCCATGGCAATCTGACCACCCTGAGGTCGTCCTGCTTCAATATGTGGATGATTTGCTGCTTTGTGGAGATGATATACCCACAACAGAACAATGCTCACTTAATCTTCTTTGCTACCTAGCAGAACAAGGATGTAAAGCTTCACGTCTCAAGCTGCAATTCTGCCAACCTACTGTTATCTTCCTTGGCCATTGTCTGTCTCAGGGAACCAGACATCTTACCCGTGACCGAGTTAGAGCGGTACTGGACATTCCACCTCCAAGGACCTCGAAGTCACTACACGCCTTCCTAGGCCTCATTTCCTATTGCCGAGCATGGATCCCTGAAGCCTCGCTCCTTATGCAACCTCTTTATGATGCTCTCAAGTCAGACCCATTTTGCTTGTCCACAGAAGCCCTTGACAACTTCTGTTCTCTCAAACGTGCTATTGCTTCTGCTCCTGCTCTTGGCCTACCAGACTATACCAAACCCTTCAAATTGTTTGTTTCTGAAAGACAAGGCCATGCAACAGGAGTACTCACTCAGGCCCATGGTCCTGGAGGCCGCCAAAGGCCTATTGGATTTTTCTCCTGCCAACTGGATATTGTGGCCAGAGGACGTCCCTCTTGCCTTCGGGCCGTCTTTGCTGCCAGAGAGCTCATTGAAAGAACTGGGGATCTTGTCCTTGGCCACCCCCTGGTTGTCTTGGCCCCTCATGATATTTCTGCCATAGTCAACCAGGTCCAACTTAAGCATGTTACTCCTGCTAGGCATCTTCGCCTTCAATGTCACCTTTTGTTGCCTGACAACATTACCCTTCAAAGATGTCAAGTTCTCAATCCGTCCACTCTTCTGCCACTCCCTGAGGGGGGTGTATACTACGGATTCATCATGGACGAAACTTATGTTTTTCTTCTCACTGGCACCATCAAGAAGGAAATGCATCCCAACCTATCCTTTCATGATGGACAAGCACTCCTTCATGACGGAGCAAGACATGCCTTCTGTACCATGTGGTACAAACCAAACATCACTCCTGAACCCTGCTATGAAGATGAACTCTATAATCTGGTCGAAGTAAAACTCACTGCAAAAGACTTCTACTGTGATTCTGAAGGCAACAGTATGGTCTTGATTCATCTACCTCCGGAACTCAAGCATTTGTACTGTCATTGGGACACTGCCATTCCACATGTCCCTGTGACCAAGTTGAAAACAATATCATGGAATGATCTTGGGCCTATGGCAAAAGCATGGGCCACTATGGACGAATCACAGCTACAGGAAAATGGTGTTGTCAAATATCCAACAACTGACCACCTAAAAGCATGGCCACGTCATTTCCTGGAGAATGAGTTCCAAGATTTAACCATAGTGAATGACTACGACCCAGATACACCTCATGACTGTTTTGAACAGATGAAAATGGAAACAACACATCTACCAACTGTGCATGAAGACCCATTGGTAGATCCCGATCTCACCCTGTTTGTGGACGGCTCAAGATATGCTGATGAAGAAGGAAGATACCATACAGGATATGCCGTAACCACAACAGATGAAATTGTCAAATCATCATCTTTACCATCAACTATGTCTGCACAAGAAGCTGAATTGCAAGCCCTGACTTCAGCATGCAAGATCTCTGAAGGAAAGCGCGCCAATATCTACACGGATTCAAGATATGCACTGGGCGTGGCTCACGACTTCGGATTAATTTGGAAAACAAGAGGATTTCTTACCACCGCCGGTACACCAATCAAGCACGGTTCCGCGATCAAGGAGCTGATGGACGCCCTCCTACTCCCAGAAGAAGTGGCTATTTTGAAGATAAAAGCACATGGGAAGTTGGACTCAGATGAAGCAAAGGGCAACCATCTAGCTGATCAGGCTGCAAAACAAGCTGCAAAAGAACCACAGGAAGTGGAAAGAAGAGTGTCCGGAAATGAAGAAACTCCCATATTTACTCTGCAGACTCTTCCAACTGACCTGAAAATCCTGCTGGAACAACAGGCTACAGTTGCCCCTGAAGAAATACAGAAGTGGAAACAGAAAGGGGCAGTTCTGAAGGATGGAGTGTACTCCAACAACCTCAATTTCTGCCTCCCTAAGAATTTGTACCCAGCAGTCGTACAATGGGCACACGGACCTGCACATTTATCAAAGGATCTAATGAATGCTCTTGTACAAAAATACTACCTCACTGTCCCCATATGAGATTCTATTTGGGACTGCACCTAGGCTAGGTTGCTATTTTCCCCAACAACTACAACTTCAAACTGATGTTTTAGTAGATTATGTAACTGAACTCGCAAATGCTTTGAACAAAATCCATGTCCAAGTTTTCTCTAAAATTCCAGATCCTGATTCTGACACAGGCAACCACAGTCTGCTCCCCGGTGACTGGGTTCTGGTCAAGAAATTTGTGCGAAAACACACCCTGGAACCAAGATTTGACGGACCGTTCCAAGTTCTCCTGATCTCCCCTACCTCTGTCAAATTGGCCGGAAGGCCTAACTGGATCCACGCTTCCCATTGCAAGAAGACACCTGCCCCAGAGGAAGCTAACTCTATGCAACCATGTGCCTCTGGTACATTATCTCCTTAGTTGGCCTCCTTAAAGCCCAGCAGGTGGCCATCACCAAAGATGCTAGTGGGTACACTTTCTGGTATAATTCATCATGTACCCATGTGGCTACATTCACTTTTGATTACTGTGATATTGTAGAATGCCCATTCCCTAAGTCACAGATTCAAGCCATTTATAAAGATATCCCACAAGCAAAAGACCCTTACGTTTGTGTAGTAAATGAACAATGGGGTTATGACTGTAACTACTGGGGGGCTGCGGGATGGAATACTGGGCCTGCCTGGGGTTATAAACCCAAAAGTGCTTTATCTAAGATAGACAATCAGGGTAGATCCCTCCTTCAAAGAATGACTTTGAGAAAGCCTGGAGGAAGTACCCCTATGAAATTAATGTTAAATATTGAACATCCTGGCCCCGAGGATGCAGACCGATATGTAATGGGAATGTATTGGAAGAAAGGTTCCTAAAACAAATTAGGTCATTTCTACCTCAGAGATATGCACCACTCTCCAGAGTGGCAAGGGGCTGATCATATGGTCCCAAATCCGCTAAAACCACATATCCAGTCCTTTAAAGATATGATGACCATCGCTAACCCCACTTTTGAAGATACCATGGCCGCTGAAACTGGATTCAATGACATTAATTTGTGGTTAGAATGGATGAGGTATAATGCCAACAAACATAATAAAACAGCATGTTATGTATGTGGCGGTGCCCGACCCCACCTTGGCACTGTCCCCCTAACTCTCCCTTTAGAGATAGAAGATTGCTTCTTAAGCCTTTTGCCTACCAATATGACTTTAATAGGTCCCTCTGCATGGCATGGACGGCAGAATACCCTCTCTTAGTTGAAAATGTTAAGCCACCAGATGGAATCACAGTCTATAGAGGTAATTACACTTGTTATGCCATGTATGACGGGATTGGTAAATTCATGGGTAATTTTTCTAAAGGTTATTGAGCCACTTACAGAACTGTTCCTATACGCCTGTTGCAACACCATACCAGGTCATTGGGGGATATTTACTGGTTATGTGGGGATCTACAGTTAAGATCTAGGCTGGAAACTGAGTGGTGGGGTGAGTGTACCCTGGCCAAAGTTATCATGCCCATTCATATTATTTCTGATAATCATCATGACACATACGACCCTCCACATACATCAGCCAGAGTAAGGCCCGAAATCCCAGTAAAAGGCAGTTTTGACCCCCACATTTACATAGATGCCATTGGGGTGCCTAGGGGGGTACCTAATGAATTTAAAGCTAGAGATGAAGTAGCTGCAGGTTTTGAATCACTTTTTACCATAGTCACTGCCAACAAAAACCTTAATTGGATTAATTATATCTATTACAACCAATAGCGCTTCGTGAACTACACCAGGGATGCCCTCCAGGGCTTGGCCGAGCAATTACAGGCCACATCCCAAATGACCTTCCAGAACAGACTGGCCTTAGACATGATCTTAGCCGAAAAAGGGGGGTCTGTAAAATACTTCCCGACACTATGACTTGTTGCACTTACATTCCAGAAAACACAGGTCCTAATGGTAAAGTCACTCTGGCCATAGCTAAATTAAATAGACTCTCAGAAGAGTTAAAGAGAAACTCTGGTGTTACTGATCCCTGGGAAAAATGGTTTGGTTGGATGACTGGTTGGCAGAGAGCTTTAGTCCAGATTGGTATTGCCTTACTAATTTTTCTTTTTATTCTCACTCTTCTCATTTGTTGTGTCCTCCCATGCCTAAGGAAATTCCTGCAGAAAACTGTAGACCAAGCAACACCAACCTTCACTCATCTGACAATCGATGATCAAGACCTCACCTCACCCTGTATTCCGCTACAAACTCTCCCTTATACTGATGAAGTGCAGAAAGTCTAGGAAGGGACAGTACAGGGACAGCGTCCGTCTTTATGGGTGGACTGCCGTACGGAGAAGTAGTGGATAAGCCACTATGGGTTACCAGCGGAGTGAAGAGTGTTCCTGAACCGTACTGACGGATGTGCTGCAGCCTGTTAGGGTCAAGAGAGGGATAGACTTGCACTTTGCATTAACACTAAGTCAGCGGTCATGGGGTTTCTGTGTCTTTGGGCTAATACTTCTTCTGATACTAGCAAATAAAGTTTTGTCTTTTAGCAAATAACATTTTAGGGGGGACTGTTGTAGAATTATTAGGCCTCTATAAATCTGTAAGGCCCCTTTAAATCCTCTTGCTATACCTCTAAGAGGCCCCATAGTTTTACAAGAAAGCTTTGTCTATAGAACATAGAATTTGCATGTCAGCAAGAAATAGCTTTGATAAAATGTGTATTTACTAAAAGCCTTGAAACCTAACCTTGAGAAACTAACCGTGCCAGCTACACT
>OW240917.1:232697404-232798577 GCA_933207985.1 Pelobates cultripes | reverse complement strand
ACAGCACCCTCAGACGGACAGCACCCTCACTCCCATATATATATATATATATATATATATATATATATATAAAATAACCCTCAGTGAGTTATCAGACAAAGACAATTAGAAACCTAGAATGTGACGGCAGATAAAAACACCCTCACACACAGCACCCCTCTTACACAAACACACTGCGCACCTCACACATACAATACGTCCAAATATATTCTAAATATATATACACACACACACTACAGCACCCCTCACACTGCACCACTACACACATAACGCTCCAGATACACGCTAGATCCCTTACCATATATGCACTCTTAATCCTCTATACACACACACACACACACACAATCTTCTATACACACTCTGGGTCCTTTACACACACACACTACATTCCTTGTAAGCAAACACATACAACATTCTCTAAACACACCCTCTCTACAACCCCTACACACACTACGTAACCTATACACACACACTACTGCCTGTATGTACACACTCGCTACATCCCCTATAACACTATGCCCCTATACACGCACTCTCTACAACCCCTAGCCACATATTACACCACAAAATTGACCTATTTACACAGTACCACACCACACTCTACACACACGCAATCCCACAAGCATGCGCCAAACACATGCACCATACACTTTCCTGGCCCTTTTGTCCTCTGGTATCCCACTTGTGGAGACACCAGAGACAATTTAAAAGCTAACACAGCGAAAGCATGTTATTACATTTGCTTGCGCTGCGCAGAACAAATTCAGGGCCTTTTTCTAATGCTAGAGCTCTTCAGCGGGGCTCTGTGCATTGAACCAACATGCTCACTTTGAGAGGGGGCGTGTTGTCATTAGTGATGACAAAACACACCCTCTCTGGCCCCGCCCCCTTCTTGGGGGGCCGCTCTAATTGAAAAATGCCCGGGCCTAATTTTTTTCCCAGTCCGGCCCTGGCTGGGAGGCACGCATTGCCACACACGGATACACACAATAACACAGATATGAACACACATACACTCACTTACATACAGACAAATGTACACATACAAAGTGGCACATACAAACACACAGGTACATATACACACTTACACACAAATAAGTAGCAATTAACATGGTTTTAGCTATAGTTTAAGTTCACTTCCTCCCGGCAGTTACACACACTGTTATATATACATACACAGTTACAGATAAATATACACACACACACACACTGTTACACATATACAAGATTTTAATACACACTTACAATTTATGTGGCTGGCTGCTCTTGCTACAGTAGTATGCTGGGCAATGTGATAGAGCAGATGTAAATTTTTGCTGCCACGCAATCTGAGTCCCGCGCCATTTTCTTCCATTCTGAGCCCATACAGAGCAGCCCGCCACCCCTTCCTCCTACCTGGGGTTCCTGGTGCTAGCCACCCATGCTGCCCCCTCTCCTGTTTCCCTGTGCTTTGTCTTGGAGCCAGGAAGAAATGAAGTTTAATTACTGCCTTTCAACACACGAACGCTCAGGGGAACAGGCAGCTTTGCCGCAGGTCAATTTCAAAGGCCGAATGTTTGACAGCCTTGATTTAAAAAAGCTTATTCAAAAATGTTAAATAAAGGCCTAAGTGACATAAAGCTGATTTTTTTTTTTTTTTTACTGGTCAGCATAAATGTAGTATATGTTTGAAAGGGATAGTTCAGTGTGCTTTGCAGGAAGAGGGCAGTAACGTGTCCTCTACCATATTCAATGTCATTAATAATCCCTGAAAAAAGCACACTCAATGGACTTCTTAATAAGCTTGAGAACACTATTAGTAAATACACAATCAACGTTTTAGTCCCATCTGGAATTTCATCAGGATAATGACATAAATGTAATTATGTCAATAATGCCATCGTATTGATCTCTTAAAACTTGCATCTAGATCAGGGGTAGGCAACTTTCGGCACTCCAGATGTTGCGAACTACATCTCCCATAATGCTCTGGGGAGATGTAGGCCACAACATCAGAAGTGCCGAAGGTTGCCTACCCCTGATCTAGATGATAACTGTCTCCAGCTTGACTGGTCACCTTAGTTGGTACGAAAATATTGCATGTATTTTATATAGCATCTCACAGTGCCTTAGTATCTTTAATGTCATAGGACAGGGATAGGCAACCTTTGGCACTCCAGATGTTGTGGCCTACATCCCCCATAATGCTCTTATACCCATAATGCTGGCAAAGCATCATGGGAGATGTAGTCCAAAGAATCTGGAGTGCCGAAGGTTGCCTATGGCTGTCATAGGAGCATAAACACCTCTGGAATAACCATCAAGAATTCCCATAGGGGCAAATTTGTGGCTTTATTTTTCTCAGCAATGTATGCAATGTATGCTTTGTTAATGTAATAGAAACAATTATTGAATAAATTGTTACATTATTTTAAAGGAAAGGCAACTGAAACATACCCTGCACGCTACGGAACAGCAACACAAGAAGCAACTAGAGAGCTTGTCAGCTGTGATTGTGAATTTAGAGCAAGAGTTACAGGAGGTGAGAGACGGGGTACGATCCCAGCTCCAAAAGCACAGGATACTCCTGAATACCAATATGAGGCTGGAACAAGAAATCTCGGCTTACAGGTGTCTGTTGGAAAAAGAGGAATCCAGGTAATTAATTTTGTGCAATTTTAATTCAGACTACAAATAATTTTATGATTACATGAGTACTGATTCCAGAACTTTGACTGACACAGGATATTACGGTCATAGAGTTCTTATAAATGATCTCTATGACACGACAACTCTAGGAGACTCTCTCTGCTCCAATAACAACCTTTAAAATACTTTGACAGGGTGAAAGGGACACTATAGTCACCAAAACAACTTTAGCTTAATGAAGCAGTTTTGGTGTATAGATCAAGCTCAATTCTCTGCCATTTAGGAGTTAAATAACTTTGTTTATGCAGCCCTAGTCACACCTCTTTGCATGTGACTTACACAGGCTTCATAAACACTTCCTGTAACGAGTCATCTAATGTTTACGCTTCCTTTATTGCAAATTCCATTTAATTTAGATTTTTTTTTTTTTTTTTTATCTCCTGCACTGTTAATAGCTTGCTAGACCATGCAGGGGCCTTGTACATGTAATTAAAGTTCAATTTACAAAGCAGGAAATAAAACTTTTAAAGTAAGTAACATCAATTGAAAATGAAACAGTTTTTGTTTTTATGCAGCTTGTGCCAGTAACAGCCAGGGGAGGTGTGTTTAGAGCTGCATAAACAGAAATAAAGGTGATTTAACTACTAAATGGCAGTGAAATTTCAGAGGCATGATCTATACACCAAAACTGCTTTATTAAGCTAAAGTTGTTTTGGTGCCTATAGTGTAGTGCAAGGGTAGGCAACCTTTTAGCAGCACTGTGCCGATATAGAATTGTGACGTCCCGTAGCATGCCGATCCTATGTTTTTTAAATTTAAAGTGTGTATGTTGCCGTATTCTACTTGTGTTATTAATACTGTAATTGCTTTGTATCATTGTATTTGTGCATATATGAGCTATTAGATTGAATATGTTCATTAGTAGTTTATGGTATCGTGTATGATACATATAAATGTGGGCTGTGTATGAAGGCTGCTTGTGGAATTGTGTGTGGATATGTCACATTGTGTGTTTGGTAGTGTGTGGGCTGTTTGGGGTATTGCATGTGAGAGGCTTAATGTGGAGTTGTGTGCATGTATGTGGATTGTTAGCGGGTTATGTTTGTGCCGATTGTGTGTATGTGTGTGTGTGGGCTGTTCGTATTATTTGTATGAGGGGAGGGTTATTTTGCATTTTTATGTATATCTAGCAGTGTGGGTGGCTTCCCTGGGTTCCAGGCTGGCCAGGTACAGGTCAAGGACATGAGCAATAACAGCAGCTGTAGGCTGCTCTACTACATTGTGGATTCCCATTCACAAGTGCTGGGAGGAAGTGATCTGAGATCACTTCCTCTATGTGCTGCAATGCATAAATTGAGGATTGTCCTTCACCACCTTTTCGTATTAGCAAATATCTGAAGTTTTATTGGGACTCCTGATAGGCCACAGCCTGCTTGGCTCTAGCAGCCTTGAGTGCCGTAAAAAGACACCTTGAGTGCCGTGCATGGCACTAGTGCCGTAGGTTGCCTACCCCTGGTGTAGTGTATAGAGTCGGATTTCAGGAACAGCTGGGTAACTACTTTTTAACCAAATGCTTTCATGCATGTTTATTTTTATGGAATTAGGATGACATTAATTTAGCATTTTATTATCATAATATTGGATGGGTTAACAGTGGTAGCAGTTTTAACCCCTTAAAACCGGATGGCGTACTATTACACCCTATTCTAAGCGGCTCTAAACACCGCAGGGCTTAATAGTATGCCCTCTGGTTTGTTGTTACTTACCTGGTCGCCAGCGAACCCACGCCGGCGATCGCGGTTGGGGAGACTCACCTGGGATCCCAGGGAGTCCCCCACGGCGGATCCTTCCTCCTGCGGCCCCCCCCAGGCCATGTGAGAGTGAGGTCCTTGCAAGGCCGGGTTAACTGGCTGCTGCAATGCCAGCAGGGGGACTGCCTGTAATGACAGTTAGTCCCCCTGCTGGCTGGAAATGAAATAAAATTAAATTAAAATCAGTGTAAAAAAAATAATTATATATATGATCTAAGTATATATAGACACATATACCTACACACACATACACTGCCTAGGTGTATTTTACTATTAATATATATATAATTATATATATATATATATATATATATATATATATATATATATATCAAATTACACGTAGACTGATACTGATTAAATATATATATATAATTATTGTTATATATATATTTATATATTATATAAAAAAATATGTAAATACGTTAAAAAATTAAATTAAAAAAAGAATTAAAAATAAATAATTAAAAAATATATAGATGTGTGTTATTTCGTTCTAACTGTATTGTGATATTAATATATATATATTTATATCAAAATACACGTAGAATGAAATAATATATATATCTATATACATAAATATATACGTATATATCACTATATATATACCTATATATAAATAAAAATATTAAAAAAAATTATATATAGGGTGACTCAAGGGGGGGGTTTCTATCTTTCCTCTCTTTATGGGGTATTAGCTCCTTTTCTCTTTAGTATAAGCTACTCGATATTAGTTTGGGCGCGCCCCATTAGTTGCTATTAACCCTGCCCTTTCCAGATACTCTAGGACACTGCTCTAAGACTATCCTTTTGCTATCCAATTACCCAGCTGGGTCCTTTCCTAGAATGGATTTAGACTAACCTGTTTTGTTACCCATTTATTATTTTAGGTGTATTTTTACACCTTTATTAAGTCAAACATACCTTGCAGGATTAGCCTCTCCCAGGCTTTTACAAATTTGGTGGTTAACTTATAATCAATACACTATTTTAGTGTATGGTAATAGTATTTGGACTATATACCATTTTAGCATTTTTTTCTAATAAAGGTTGTTTATCCTCTTCTATGTGACTATTTACATTATGAGGTACTTTGAATGAGGCTAGGCATTCCACCCACTTTTTTGTGAGTGGACTGTCTGCCCCATTTTTCATCTTTTTTTATATATATATATATATATATACATATATATACACATACGTATATATATATACATATATTAATTCTACATATATATTTATGTAATATTTTTACATAATTAGGTATCTTAATTAATTACAATTAGCGGGACCTGCCTGACAACCCATGCCGAAAGTATAGGGAATTTAATTTGCTAGCACTATATTTAACCCTATAACTTTCCAAGACACCATAAAACCTGTACATGGGGGGTACTGTTTTACTCGGGAGACTTCGCTGAACACAAATATTAGTGTTTCAAAACAGTAAAATGTATTACAACGATGATATCGCCAGTAAAAGTGAAGTTTTTTGCATTTTTCACGCACAAACAGCACTTACACGGACAATATTATTGCTGTGATACTGTTTACTGTTTTGAAACACAAATATTTGTGTTCAGCGAAGTCTCCCGAGTACAACAGTACCCCTCATGTACAGGTTTTATGGTGTTTTCAAAAGTTACAGCGTCAAATATAAGGTTTGTGTTTCATTTTTTTCACATTAAAATTCGCCAGATTGGTTACGTTGCCTTTGAGACCCTATGGTAGCCCAAGAATGAAAATTACCCCTATGATGGCATACCATTTGCAATAGTAGACAACCCAATGTATTGCAAATGGGGTATGTCCATTTTTTTTAGTAGCCACAAACACTGGCCAAAATTGGCATTTTTTGCATTTTTCACACACAAACAAATACTAACGCTAACTTTGGCCAGTGTTTGTGACCAAATGCCTACTTCCTTTCTATCCTTCTGCTCCTAGCAGCTGGTGATGTCTCTCCAAACCCCGGTCCCCTCTCAAAAAACTCAGCACCTACTAACCCAAGGATCCACACTAATCTCATACCAATCTCTTGTTCCTCTAAATCCCCCTTCAATACTGCCCTCTGGAACGCACGCTCTGTCTGCAATATAACTAAATCCACTGCTGTCCATGACTACTTCATCTCTCATTCAATAGATCTACTAGCCTTAACAGAAACCTGGCTCTCCCCCTCTGACACTGCCACCCCTGCATCTTTGTCCTTCGGTGGTCTCCAACTTACTCACACCCCAAGAAACTCTGAATGTAAAGGTGGTGGTGTTGGGTTTCTCCTCTCCCCTCACTGCTCTTTTAAACCTCTTCCCACCCCCCCTTCCCTCTCTTTCCCATCATTTGAAATACACTCTATTCGCCTTTTCAAACCTTTCGCTGCTAACATTGCTGTTATTTACCGTCCCCCTGGTTCCCCTCTTCTCTTCCTTGACCATTTTGCTGGCTGGCTACCCTATTTCCTCTCTTCTAACATCCCATCCCTAATTCTCGGGGACTTCAATATTCCTATAAACCCACCTTTGACCTCTGCAGCCAATAAACTACTTTCAATTACTTCCTCCCTCGGGCTATCACAGTGGGCAAATTCTCCCACCCATGTAGCTGGCAATACCCTTGACCTAATCTTCACTTATGCATGTACAGTATCTAATATCTGCAACACTCCTTATCCTCTCTCTGATCACCACCTCTTATCGTTTGCTCTCACTTACCCTCTCACCCAACAACCTCCGCCTAACCAGCCTCAACTCAGGAGGGACCTTAATTCTCTTGATCTCCAACAGTTGTCAGCTGACATTGATTCACAACTGCTATCCATCCCTTCCCTATCCTGTCCTTCACTGGCCATCTCCATATATAACTCTACTCTTACATCTGCCTTGAACACTGCAGCACCACTCCAAACAAGCACCTCAAGGAGGACCCGCCCCCAACCATGGCATACTAAATCAACGCGCTACCTGCAAAGATGCTCCCGGTGTGCTGAACGCTCCTGGAGGAAGTCTCGCACCCAGTCAGACTTTCTCCATTATAGATTCATACTGTGTTCATACAGTGCAGCCCTTGCCCTTGCCAAACAGTCCTATTTTTCCTCTCTCATTAGTTCATGTTCCCGCAACCCCAGGCGTCTCTTTGACACCTTTAATTCTCTTCTTCGCCCCGCTGTGGCCACCCCCCAAACCAACCTTACTGCTGACAACTTTGCATGTTACTTCACTGACAAAATTGAACAGCTAAGGAAAGAATTCTCCCCTCCTTGCCTTTCTGTTTCTCAATCACACATTGATCATGCCTTTCCTACCCTTCAGACATTCTCCCCAGCCACTGACCAAGAGGTGGCTGCTCTTCTTTGCTCCTCTCGCCCCACCACTTGCCCGCTCGATCCTGTCCCGTCTCACCTTATCAGATCTCTCTCCGCTTGTCTCGTGCCTTCTCTAACACACATCTTCAACTGCTCGCTCTCTTCTGGCATCGTCCCTGCTGACCTTAAGCATGCCACTGTAGTACCTATACTAAAAAAACCATCCCTTGACCCGTCCACCCCCTCTAACTACCGTCCCATATCCCTGCTCCCTTTTTCCTCAAAGCTTCTGGAAAGACTCGTCTTTACCCGTGTGTCTAATTTCCTCAATTCCAACTCTCTTCTTGACCCCCTTCAATCTGGCTTCCGCCCTCTCCACTCTACAGAGACTGCCCTTATCAAAGTCACTAACGACCTAATCGCAGCTAAATCCAAAGGCCACTACTCCATACTAATTCTTCTTGACCTCTCGGCGGCCTTTGACACCGTTGATCATGCTCTCCTTCTTCAAACTCTGCAATCGCTTGGTCTCTGTGACTCTGTCCTCTCGTGGTTTTCCTCTTATCTCTCCCAACGCTCATTCAGTGTCTCTTTTTCTAATGATACCTCCTCCCCTCGCCCTGTCTCGGTTGGAGTCCCCCAAGGCTCCGTCCTTGGTCCCCTTCTATTTTCTCTTTATACTGCCTCTCTTGGCAAACTTATTACCTCATTTGGTTTCCACTACCACCTGTATGCTGATGACACCCAGCTATATCTCTCCTCCCCGGACCTCTCCCCTGCTGTCCTGCAACGTGTCACTGCTTGCCTTTCTTCCATCTCTGACTGGATGTCCTCCCGCTTTCTGAAACTCAATCTCTCAAAAACTGAGCTCCTTGTCTTTCCTCCTCCTAATACTGATCCTCCTCTTTCGCTCTCCCTTCAAGTTTGTGGTACCAACATCAGCGCATCCTTGCAAGCGCGCTGTCTTGGCGTCATACTTGACTCTGGTCTCACCTTTGAGTCTCACATCCAGCATGTTGCCAAATCCTGTAGATTCCATCTCAAAAACATAGCCCGCATCCGCCCCTTTCTTGCACCAGATACTACCAAGGAGCTTGTCCATGCTCTAATAATTTCCCGCATGGATTATTGTAACCCTCTCCTGCTTGGTCTTCCCAAAAGCCGTACTGCACCCCTACAGTCTGTAATGAATGCTGCTGCTAGACTGATTTTCCTCTCTAGTCGTTTCTCCCACACCTCACCCCTCTGCCAGTCCTTACATTGGCTTCCTGTGTGCTATAGGAGTCAATTCAAGGCACTAACTCACACCTATAAAGCACTGAACAACTCTAGCCCCTCCTATATCTCCTCACTGATCCACAGGTATGTCCCTTCTCGGTCTCTCCGCTCTGCCCGTGACCGCCTCCTGTCCGTTGTCCGCACCCGTACGGCCAACTCGCGCTTGCAGGACTTCTCGCGGGCAGCTCCCTTCCTATGGAATAGCCTGCCTACCGCCATCCGACTCTCCCCTAGTCTTGCATCTTTTAAGAAGTGCCTTAAAACCCATCTCTTTAGGAAAGCCTATGGCCTCCAAGACTAACCCCTACCTCACTTACCTGTCTCTTGCCCTCCCCTAAAGGGCAGCCCACTTTTTTTTTGATTGCACACTCCTGTCCTAATGTGTCTTACACCCCACCTCCTATAGAATGTAAGCTCGATTGAGCAGGGTACTCTTCAACCTATTGTTCCTGTAAGTTTATTTGTAATTGACCTATTTATTGTTAAATCCCCTTTCATAATATTGTAAAGCACTACGGAATCTGTTGGCGCTATATAAATGGCAATAATAAATAAATAAATAAATAAAAAAGACTAGACATACCCCATTTGCAATACCTTGGGTTGACTACTATTGCAAATGGTATGCCATTATGGGTGTAAATTTAATTCCTGGGCTACTATACAGTCTCAAAGGCAACGTAACCAATCTGGCGAATTTCAATTTTAAATGTAACGTGCTATATTTGACCCTGTAACTTCCCATAGCATCATAAAACCTGTACATGGGGGGTACTGTTTTACACGTGAGACTTTGCTGAATACAAATATGTGTATTTTATTGCAGTAAAAGCAAACAGTATTATGATATTGACAGTTAAAATGTCATGTAGAACTAAAAAAAATAACAAATTTTCTTATCGTCTCCCATTTTTTTTCATATTAAATTATGTTTCATAGCTAAATATTTGATATTAAATGAAAGCCCTGTTTCCCCTGAATAAAATTATATATAATAAGGGTGGGTGCATTTACTATGAAAGCGGTGAATTACGGTTGGACAGACACACAAATGCCAGGTTTTGTTTACGTTTTGTTTTGTTCACAATGTGTACATTTGGCTCAGTCCATAAGGGGTTAAATATATCCCCTCACTTACGACTCACAGCTAACATGCACATTATTTCCCCTACGCCCCTCAGACTACTGTACATGTATAGAATAGACTAAATAAGCATGCGTGGTCAGCTACGGGCTGCAAATGCCATGTATTTCCTCATATGCTAATAGAATGGTGTTATTATGGGTCATATTTCAATTTAAAAAAAAAAAACACTCTGAGCACCATAACAACTTAATCTTAATAAAGTTGTCATTGTGCGAGGAGGTCCTGGTTGCAGCCTTATATGAAGTGGCTAAACTGTTAAAAACTGTTAACCCCAAAGTCTGCAAACCAGCAACCAATTACTCTGCCTTTGCACTTCTTCTCAATGTCAGAGGCTTCAGTCAGGAAGCCTTAGATGACAGGGTGCCACAGATAGACTGAGAGCGTCACTGGAACCTGATTGAAGTACCAGGATGAGCAATTAGGTGCCGGTTTGTAGACTTTGGATTTTAGTTTGTTAATGGTTTCACCTGTTCAGGTAAGATAGTACCTGGGTCTTTCTCGCACCATAACAACTATAATAATATGTTATTATTATTGGTATTTATATAGCGCCAACTAAATCCGCAGCGCTTTACAAAATTATGAAGGGGGGGACATTTACAATAAATGAGACAATTACACAGTGACACAGGAACAATAGGTAGATGAGGGCCCTGCTCAAACGAGTCTAGAGGAGGTGGGGTACAAAAACACAACAGGACAGCAAGGACGACAGCTACCAAACAAGGTGGAAAAGTAGCAGAACTGGAGGTGAGAGTAGAGTGTGGCTCTTTATGAGAGCAAGAGGCAGATATGGATAGATATGTTACTCTGGGAGTCCATAGGCATTTCTGAACAGACGTGTTTTGAGGGATTTTTTAAACAATTGAAGAGCCTGATGGGGGTAGGCAGGCTGTTCCAAAGGAATTGAGGAGCCCACGAGAAGTCCTGCATATTAAGTTGTTATGGTGCGCATAGTGGCCCATTAAATGCGCATTTTGTGGGCAAAATTAGATATTTTTTTTCGATTTTAACTAAATAAATAAATCAGCGTTGAGGATTGATACTTAATTCTTACACTCTTCCAGGATATATGGTACTAAATATCTTCAGGAACAAAAATCATCTACAAGCAAAACAGGATTTTCTTTGCCTGCAGGTAAGCGTTAATCAAGAAACTACCATAATGCCTTAAACATAGATCTGATGCTCCAGAACATGCTGAAAAGGGCCATGTTCTGTGAATTTTAGAAAGTGTGAGCTGAACTCTATCCCTAAAATGTTATGATGGCTCTCCAAACTCAAGATTAACAGGGTCAATGAGAAATACGTTTACATGTGCCAACAACATTCCTAAAATTGGTCAGGCGCTATTAAAAAACATGTCTTTGTGTCGTCATAAATCTTTAGAAAATTAATTTATGAGCAGTTTCCTGAGTTTAAATGCCTTAAAAACAATGATATGTTCCATAAAATGTGTTTTCATACCATTGCTTCTAAAAATTAACAGCCACATTTCCCATTTGTTAGAATATCAAGTTGAGTTTTTGTAGAGCATTTTTGATGGTACCATGGGACTTTTTTTCAAAATACATATGCCCCAGAGAAATTGAAGATATTATTTGCTCGTGTAGTATTAGTGAGTGAGAAATGTTTTGGGTATTGCCCGATGCAAACAATACAAAACAGGTACTAGGGGTAACATTTTCATTATATTCAAGGAACACTCTAAGCACCAAAACATTAACTTGAATGAAATGGTTCTAATGCACAGATTGTGCCTCTGCAGTCTCACTGCTCAATTCTCTGCCATTTAGGAGTTAAGTAACAAATACCCTGCATGTGACTCGCGCAGCCTCTCTACAAATTTCCTGCAAAAGAGTTTAATTGTTTTTAACCTCCCCTTATTGCATAGTGTGTTTAAAGGGACACTGAGCCATAGAATTTTTTTGGAGGGTGAAGGAGGATTAATCCAAGTAGGTAGACTACTGTAGAATTAGGAATACGAAAATGTATTCCTAATGCTACAGTGTGCCTTTAATTTTAAATGTATTAATTTGTGCTAATTGTCTCGTTAATTGCCTTCAAGATCTTGCAGGGGCCTCATGTGTGATTAAAGTTCAAATAACGAAGCAGAAGATTAAAAAAAAAAAAAATGTTTGTAAAAAATTTTGTCAAAGAGAAAATTTTCCTGGAAAGGAAATTAATAAAAAGTATTAATAAAAAAATGTTAAAAAACTTCTAAAGTAAACACACTGTGTGTGGTTTAGGCTGCATAAACAGAAACAATTGTTTTAACTAAATGGCAGACAATTTAACAGTGAGACTGCGGGGTCATGATCTATACACCAAAACTGCTTCATTAAGCTAAAGCTGCTTTGGTGCTTAAAGTATTCCTTTAATCCCTCCATGCTTAATTCCCCAGACCTTTTTTTACCATAGAACTGGATAATGAAGTATGAATCACATCTGCTGTAAGCTGTATTGTAGCTATCTACAGTCAATCGTAATATAATTTTTTAATTACATTATTTATGATGTTTTTTTACCATGGTCTCCGCAGGGACTTCGTTTGTTAGATGAGTAAGTTAGGTGACAAAAGTTACTCCCAACAAGATCTCAGATCTGAGCTGTTGGGCAGTTATGTTGAAATACTCTAGGGAATCATTGTATTGTAATACAGGTCTATACTGTGCTGTATAAAGAAGAGGAAAGATCAGCACACTTTAGGGATGTGCATTGGCAAAAATTTTGTTTCTGTTCGGACTTCTGAAATTCGGGGCTTTCGGCAGTTCCCTAACCCTACTCCTAACCCTAACCCTAACCCCCAACCCTACCCTTTCCCCTAACCCTTCCCCTAATCCCACCCCTAGCCCAACCCTAACCCTACCCTGCCACTAACCCCCAACCCTACCCCAAATCCTAACCCTACCCTAACCCCAACCTTCCTCTACTCCTAACCCTAGTAGGGTTAGGGGTAGGGATGGGTTTAGGGCTATGGTTAGGAGTACGCTTAGGGGTAGGGTTAGGGTTAGATTCCTGTCATCATTCCCTTAATTTTCCCTCCCTCTCCTGTTTTGCCACTTTTCAGAAACCCAAAGCATTTCGGCACTTCCGAAATTCAGCAATTCGGGACTTCAGTAATTCGGTTCAGTTCGGCACTTCCTGACTTCTGCAATTCGGGACTTCAGCAATTTGGTTCAGTTCGGCACTTCCTAAATTCGTCAATTCGGGACTTTGGCAATTCGGTTCGGTTCAGCACTTCCGAAATTCGGCATTTCGAAAATACGCCACTTCGGCAATTCGGCGATTCGGAAGCATCCGAATGTCCGAATTGCCGAAATTCATCCGAATTTGAATTCATACCGAAACAAATTGCACATGTCTAACACACTTTGTGAAAAGCATTTTAAGCTTGTATAGACAGCTATAGCATAGAGGTTTGTTTAGGTGTGACAGATAAGGCATGTTTATCCCTTTTGTTGCATTTTGTCTCATTTTAAATCTATCTACAGAAAATGGATACCAGCTTCCTGATAGAAAGGCCACTCAGTTTTATGGGACCCAGAACGAAATTGGAAGAAAACAGCTACTTGCAGGTAATAGTACATAAAATATATATATCATTGGTTATAATTTTCTACCTTTTTTGTTGCATAATCATTTTTTCCAAATTCTCCTTCCCCCCACAAATGTGTGTCTCTTAAATTTATGCTGTTAATTTAAAAAAAAAATCATTGTTCAATTGTTTCTCTTAGCCTTTAAACATGTAACTTGAATTATGGCTATCTTCAGCCTTAAATCAAGTTAAAAAGTATAGGAAGCCGTTTAGCATTTTGTTAGTACCACCAGGAAGACAAGACCATGAAGTAAAAGAATCCCTATATAAACATAACAATATGAAAACAGTAAAAATAAAAAGTCACATATAGACAGAAGATGTATATAGTGCTAAAACACATGTTGACAAAATGGCATATGCTCTTGAGATACATCTATAGTTTAAAGGGACACTGCAGTCACCAAAACAACTTTATCTTAAAGGGAAACTATAGTGCCAGGAAAACAAACTAGTTTTCCCGGCACTCTATCTTCTCCCTCCGTCAAGGTCCCCTCCCCTCCCATGGTGCAGAAGGGGTTAAAAACTTACCTAGGTCCAGCGCTGATGTCCCTCGGCGCTGGCTCAGATCCGCCTTCACTCTGCAATGGCCGAGCTCGCATTAGGAATTCCCTATAGGAAAGCATTAATTAATAGCGTGAGAACGTCCAGCATCATTTAGGCGACCAAAAGTCGCCTAACCACCCGGAAGTCCGAGGAGGATTTAACCCTAGTATAAAACCCTAGTATATATTTTTAAAAACTGCGATAATTACCTGCTCAGGCTTACGGACGCTGGGACAGTGCACCCAGACCACTTCAATGAGCTGAAGTGGACTGGGTGCCTATAGTGTCCCTATAATGAAGCAGTTTTGGTGTATAGATCATGTTTCACTGCCCAACTGCCATTTAGGAGTTAAATCACTTTTGTTTCTGTTTATGCAGCCCTAGCCACACCTTCTCTGGCTGTGACTGACACAGCCTGCATGAAAACAAAATGGTTTTACATTCAATCAGATATAACTTACTTTAAAAGTTTTTAATCCCCTGACACACAATAGGCTCCTGCAAGGTCTAGCAAGCTATTAACAGAGCAGGAGATAAGAAAGTCTAAATTAAACAGAATCTGCACTAAAGGAAGTGTAAACACTAGATATCTTTACAGGAAGTGTTTAGGGGGGATATGCAAGACACATGTAGGGAGGTGTGCCTAGGGCTGGATAAACAAAGCGATTTAACTTCTAAATGGCAGAGAATTGAGCAGTGACACTGCAAGGCTGTGATCTATACGCCAAAACTGCTTCAGTTGTGTCCCTTTAATAACCCTTTAAGGACCAAACTTCTGGAATAAAAGGGAATCATAACATGTCACACATGTCATGTGTCCTTAAGGGGTTAAATAGATTTGGCACATATCTATTAAAAAAGCGCCCAAAATGCTAATTGTAATTATAATCAAGAAATAACATTGCCAGGATTATATTTTCAGAATTACTGACAACCATATTTGAATAATAAACACGCTCAATAAAGTTTTAGAGTAAATGTACCCCATTTACATTTTTATGTCTTTATATTATTTTGCTGTATGTGCAACAATGTCCAGTAATGACATCACCGTGTCAGCATTCTATTTAATATTAAACTGTGTTCTGAAATCTAGATACAGCTGTTGTGAAGCAACCCTTACAGAAACATTTTGAAACAATGCCAGTGGAAGTGCAAAACGGCCTCATCGAGTACACAAATAGTAAGGAGTACAAAAGTATTTGGACACCTTTATCATATTGCTATCTAGAGCTGCTGATTCTCTCCTCTTTTATCTCAGCGGTTTTACTGTTAAATAGACATGTGCAATTTGTTTCGTTCTGAATGTACATTCGTGCGAATTTCATTGCTATTCGGACATTTGGATGCTTACGAATGTCCGAAGTGCTGAGGTTCTGAAACGCAGAAGTGATGAAGTTCAGTAGTTCAGAAGTGCCAAAGCTCCGAAGTGATTCGGATTTCTGAAAAGTGGCAAAACAAGAGAGAGGGAGGGAAAATTACGTGAATGATGACAGGAATCTTGACCAATAAGTGAATTCCTTTTGTGCAATGTAATGCTTGCTTGCCCAATCCGGTTTTACTATTCCCTGTCCAATGAAATTAGCAAATTTTTGTGATTGATGTTAGAGGACAGCCAATTAATGGTGATTTTGTCACTGACACTTGGCCAATGAAGGCACACACAGTCATTAAGGTGGGATAGTATATAAATCAGGCTGTTAGGGTGTTGGCTTGCATTCGTGTGACCAGACTAGTTGTGATAGCACAAGAGACTGAGAGAGATAAATTACATTACATTTATTGTACTTTACTTGTTGCAAACTTGGAGAGCCACATTGCTTTTAAGTGTGTGTTCCAGGGAGAGAGCGTGAGTTTTGCTTTTTTTTTCCTTCTGCATTTTGTTTCTTTTTTTGAAGAAGGGGGGGGAGTGGGAGAGTGTGTGGCTGTGCTCATTACCAGGTTGTCTCTCTGCTGCACTGTGACTTTGCTGCAGTGATTAATTTTGTGTTTTTTAGTTTTCTATTATTTAATTTAAATAAAAATGTAATAAAACAAAAGAAACCATAATGGTACGTCCATGTCCTCCACACATTCTCCCCTCTCTCACACACTCTCACTTGCTTGTTCACACACAAATTGCTTTCTCTCTGCTCTCACACTCTGCTCCACAAAACTCTCCACAAAGATGGTGTCACAGGGGTCGGATTATATAGTGTGCAAAGTGTTGCTTGCTGATTGGCTGCACTATCTGTGCATTGAAAATATAATTTTGTAAATTTTATACATACTAAACTAACACTACTAATTATTAACTAAACACAGACCACTTCTTTAAGATTAAGTGGTTTGGGTGCTGCTGTGGTCCACTATGCAATGTAAAACAGCTGCTTAAGAAAAAAACAACACACAAATGTTTATTTTTAAAAAACATTCCGAACTGCCGAATGCTTGAAACGAATGACATGCCAAATGCCTGAAATGAATGCCCGAATGCAGTGTGCCCGATCCGAATACCATTCGGCAGTTCCGAAGTGCCAAACTGAACTGAATGCCATTGCTCAGACAAATTTTCTTACTTACCCAAATTTCCGAACGAAACAAATTTTTTGCCCATGCACATCCCTAGTGTTAAATAATAATTATACATTTAGTATATATTACAACACATATGATAAAATGGATCACTGAACCGATTTTACAAAATAAAAAATTTGGTTGCCTTCTAATCCTAAATTAAATCCTCTATATAATGTTAAAGGAGCACAATAGCCTTAGGAATACAAATGTGTATTCCTAATTCTACCCTGGTGGCTCCCAACTGCAGGTAGTAAAAAAATAATAATAATAATAAAAAAAGGTATTTTAGCTTAGCTTTTCTCTCTCTCAGTGACAGTCTCTGTTGCTTGCCCTGCTTCCTTGGCTGAGTTAATCAAGATCGATGGTCTCAGCCAATCCAGTGCTTTCCCATAGGAAAGTATCAGGAAGCTACCTTGCATGCGCGGCAAAACGATGTGCTGTACCAATTACCGTATATACTTGAGTATAAGACGAGTTTTTCGGCCCCTTTTTTGTGCTGAAAACCCCCCACTCATCTTATACTCTAGTCACTGTCTGTATTATGGCAACTTACATTGCCATAATACAGACCAGGACCGCCGGGCTCATTACAAACCCGGCGGTCCTGTTGGGGGCTGGCAGTGAGCTGTAACTTACCTTTCCTGCAGCTCCTGTCAGCTCCCTTCTCCTGCGTTCCGGTCAGCTCCCTTCTCCTCCACTGTAAGTCTCGCGAGAGCCGTGCGGCACTTAGACCGCGAGACTTACAGTGGAGGAAAAGGGAGCTGACCGGAACGCAGGAAAAGGGATCGGACAGGAGCTGCAGGAAAGGTAAGTTACAGCTCGCTGCCAGCCCCCCTCCTACACAGCCCATGCCACTGGACCACCAGGGAATGAGAGCCCCCCTCCCTGGCCATTTATCAAGCAGGGAGGGGGGACAAAAAAATATAAATAAAAATTTAAATAATAATATAATAAAAAATTTAATAATATTAAAATAAAATAAAAATAATAATAATAATAAAAAAATGTATATTAAAATAATAATAATAATTAAAAAATAATAATAAAAATGCCCACCCCCCACCAAGGTTACACACTCTGCATCACACACACACACTGCATTCATAAACACACACACACACACTGCAGTCATACAAACACACACACTGCATTCATACAGACACACTGCATTCACACACACACACACACTGCATTCACAAACACACTGCATTCACACACACACACTGCATTCATACACACACACACTGCATTCACATACACACACTGCATTCATACACACACACTGCATTCACACGCACACACTGCTTTCATACACACACACACTGCATTCACACACACACACACACACACTGCATTCACATACACACACTGCATTCATACACACACACTGCATTCACACGCACACACTGCATTCATACACACACACTGCATTCATACACACACACACTGCATTCATACACACACACTGCATTCATACACACACACTGTATTATATACACACACACTACACACACTGCATTCATACACAAACACTCTGCATTATATACACACACACAATGCATTCATTATATACACAAAATAAATATTCAATTCATGTAATTTTTGGGGGATCTAATTTTATTTAGAAATCTTCCAGTAGCTGCTGCATTTCCCACCCTAGTCTTATACCCGAGTCAATACGTTTTCCCAATTAGGGATCTCGACTTATGTTTGGGTCGACTTATACTCGAGTATATACGGTAGATGGTCTACAAGAGGTAACCTGATAGAAATAGCAGATTTTTACCCTGCTATTTCAGGGGAAATGCCTCTAGTGGATGTCTAAGTAACAGCCACTAGAGGCATTTAAACCGTGCAATGAAAACATTGCTGTTCTGCAGAAGTGGTCTTTTTGCCTATAGTATCCCTTTAAGAAATACAGTACTGCTAGTTATGCAGTGACTAAGAATTAATTAGCCGTCTCCATTATTCTTGCATTCATTCATTTCATTTTAGGTAATTACTTACTCACTAAACACAGAATTCTGGTGACGTTAACACCAAATTCCAAAATTTTGCCGAGTTTTTTTGAGTATTTTTCCAGATCAGCACTTGCCTGCATTTAGCAATTAAATTCTCTACAATTCAGTGTCTGCAATTTGTTTTTTGATTCGCTACAATTCTGTATTTAGTGAATAAATGTCATTGTATCAATTTTAGAACAATGAAATGCTATGTTTCAAACACTCAATATATAATTACAGTTTGTGTTCTAATATACACACATACAAGGTATTGACTAAGTTAGGAATTGCATACATTGTTCAAGAAATTTCTAATTTTAAGGCAAAACAAGTCATGCCCCCTGATGCTGAGCCAGCATTATGGCTGTTAGAATATTATGGGAGATGTGGTCCAAATCATCTGTAGTGCAAAAGGTTGTCTACCCCTGATCTATAGTTACAGCTTGGGTGTGTTAGCCTGAAGTTTTCAAATCAGTACAATAAAAAAAAAAAAAAAAACATTTTTGTGTTATTTACTGAAATGGGAATTGTTGGGAATCCAAAGTAAATGTCAATGTTAGGCCAAAATAACCAGAACGTTCAGTTTAACTATTTTGGCCTTTAACCCTTCACTATGCATGTATCAGTGTGTATGTCCAAAGCAGCAACATTGCTGCAATGTGAGAGTGACATGGTATGCGCAGTATCATTGTAATGTAGTAATATATACAAGATATACACGTTTCAGCTACCAACTGAGAGCTTTCATCAGGACAACAAAGAAAAGATTTATATTTTGTAATATTAAGTGCCTGGAGTGCAGTTTTATCTTGTTTATTTGTACAATTTTTGCCAAACCTGGGCTTCATTGGTTCTAACCAGGAGCGCACGTTTTTGGACTTTATATAAACTAAATACAGTATATATATATATATATATATATATATATATACACATAGTATATGCCTACACATGCCTTTTTATTTTTTGGCTGGGCAGTCTCAATTTTCAGGTCCTGTCCTGTTTTAGTTCCCTGGCATCCTGCTATTAGGGACCTTAGGGAACTGTCCCCAACAAGCATAGCACGTGTGCATCAAAAGATACGCTTGCGCTATGTTTAGGGCACTAGGACCATGCAGGGAGCACTGAGACGGTGCTCCCTGCAGGATCTGCCCTCAGTGGGCCGGATGAGTGATGGAGGGGCAGTCTGGCATGCATTCATGCCAGGCTGACCTGCCATTTACTTGTGCAGACCTGCCACCTTTCACACCTTTTGGGGGTGGAGCTAGTGGCACAGTTACATCACTGGCCCTTTCCCTTTGCATACCCTTCAACCAGCGATTTTCAGAACGGAATGGAATATTTGGGGACAAATGTCTATGTTACATATTCAGGAATATTATATATTTACAACACTGTTTTCCTTAACTTCATTATATGGTAAATGATTTGTTAAAAGTTTTTCTGTCCAACTAAAATTTTTGTTGTTGTTATCCATGCATAATGAAAAGAAAAATACATGTCAACATTACTTTTGGAATCTGGGGTTTGTTTTTACATAAACCACTTGGTAGCAAAGGGTTTAATTTGAAAATCACTTTGAATTAGTGATAATTCTCATTTATTGAATAGACCTCTGTGTTTGTACGTGAGCAGGTATTTACTGAACCAAGAGATGAGTAGAATTGACAATTCAGTCACAAATGAAAGGCAAAAAAATCTGAAGAAAAAAAATTGCTCAACAGTTATTTTTCAGGCTTGAAGATATGGGAATAAATTTAGCCACTCTCTTGCCAAATGCCCTCAGTTTCCAGTTTACTAAATAACAACAATATATTAGGTTTTGCAAAGCTTCCGGCTAATTATCTTGAAAATTTCTTCCTACAGACTCAAGTGTACAGAAATGCACCGTGGTTAATCAAAAACACAGAACAAAGCAGGCAATATTTAATGGAAATATTGCAGAGGAAGGTGCCGAAGCCAGCGGCAGAATTCAGTAAGTATCTTTTTTTCGTTGGCAATTAAAATTGCATTAAACGTATAATTACGAAATATATCATAATATGAATTATACTACATTATAGCTCACTACTTACAAAATGTGAGGCATCCTCTATTATGAACCCTGTGCCAAATTTTTATGTAGCTCAAAGTAACATGTGAAGTCATTTGTATAGGAGACCACTGGTTGCCTGACAATCGGTCAGCTGCTCCCTTGTTGGTGCCAGATGAATAGTAAAGAGTAGATTGCCTGCAAGGAGAAAATATATAGTTTTTTCTTAAAATTCTCAATGCATTTTCAATACAATACATTGAATGGTTTAAGTCATTTCCAGGCTGGCATGTCCCTTTAAGAATTAGATTTTATGGAGATCCATGCTGGATAGCAGATGAGCCATTTGGACAATAATATAGTCAAACCAAAAGAAGTTAACTTTTTATTTCAGGGACTTTCCTCCTAGCAGGGTTCTCTTATTCCAGAAATTATCTGTAATGTATAAAAAGATACAGTGGTGTAGGCAAAATATTTTACTCATCTATAAAGTCTATTTATCTATATACATATCATACAGTATATGTGCAAATGGAAATATGTGGCCAACTGGATTATACTTAAAGGGTTACTCCAACCACCATGACCATTTCAGCTAGTTACAACCTGGCACAAGTGACTTTCACAGCCTAGAACTCTGTACCTGCAAGGGATAGCATGTATTTTACCTCCCTCACCAAGTTGAACCCTCCTGCCTCCCTATACCCGTAGTAATACTTGGTTTGTTAGTTGTTTAAAGCCTAATCTATCTCTCCCAATGTCCCACCACTTGGAGGCTAAGATTGCACGTGTGCTTTATGAGCCAGTGAAACGTTCCAATAAAAAAAAATCTAAAAAAAAAAACAAAAAAAAACTTGGAAACTGGTTCAATTAAAATTTTAAAATTTAGGGCAAACTAGGCAAATTACAAAAAAACTCCAATTTATAGTTTCAACTTGGCTGTTTTGAGCTTCTAATTTTTTTAAAATTACTTTAGATTCACAGTTATTAATACATGGCCCATGTATTAAAACCTTTCAATATATTACATTTATAAAACAAAGAATTAAACATTATATTCACCATTTGTTGATTTTTTGTTTGTTTTTTCAGATCGGAGAAAGTGGATGAAATTATTAAAGAGTGGGAAGGTTCATTTTTCAAGGACAATCCCAAATTAAGAAAAAAATCTGTATCTTTGAGGTTTGATCTCCACCTGGCCGCTGCTGATGAAGCATGTGTGGAAACCAAACCAGATGAACTACCCGACATAGAGGTCCGGTTAATAATGAAAAGATCCTGTAGCATTCCATCAATGAGTCCATGAGTGATCTACAACTATACCATGAATATTACATTAAAAAGAAATTAACATCATAACATTTTAGAATAAGGAGTCATTTTAATAAGAATGATAGAAACCATAATCTGCTTAAATATCTTAGGTAAACCCTAAATATTACATTAAATTAGAAAGACTGCTTTGAAGCAGTGATGATTTACTTAAAGGGACACTATAGTCACCTGAACAACTTTAGCTTAATGAAGCAGTTTTGGTGTATATAACCAGCAGCCTCACTGCTCAATCCTCTGCCATTTAGGAGTTAAGTCCCTTTGTTTATGAACCCTAGTCCCACCTCCCTGCATGTGACTTGCACAGCCTTCCATAAACACTTCCTGTAAAGAGAGCCCTATTTAGGCTTTCTTTATTGCAAGTTCTGTTTAATTAAGATTTTCTTATCCCCTGCTATGTTAATAGCTTGCTAGACCCTGCAAGAGCCTCCTGTATGTGATTAAAGTTCAATTTAGAGATTTAGATACAATTATTTAAGGTCAATTACATCTGTTTGAAAGTGAAACCAGTTGTTTTTTTCATGCAGGCTCTGTCAATCATAGCCAGTGGAGGTGTGGCTAGGGCTGTATAAACAGAAACAAAGTGATTTAACTCCTAAATGACAATGAATTGAGCAGTGAAATTGCAGGGGAATGATCTATACACTAAAACTGCTTTATTTAGCTAAAGTAATTTAGGTGACTATAGTGTTCCTTTAACTCTAGGTTCATTTTTGAACAAAAGTTATAAAATAAGGGGAAACCTACTTAAAGTGGCACTGACATTCCACCCAATCAGCAGCAGACCCTCCCTCCCAGGAAGTGTCTGCTGGCTGTGAGGTTCCAGGTCAAAGTTTACTCAATGATGACGTGTAGGGGGCGGACCGGAAATTGGATATGTTCGCCCAACGCGAACATGCTATTGTTCGCCGGTGGACAGTTCGCGAACAGTTCGGCGGACAGTTCGCGACATCTCTACCCACAATGTGACAGTGCCACTTTAAAATAACGGACATTAATGAAAAATTTTGAATCATTAGTCTATTGAAATAATTATGATTAAATGTTCCAATAAAAGATTTTTTAAGGTCTTTTATAAATACTGCCTGAAAATATAGATCAATATAAGCAGGGAGAAAAATGGAGAGCAAAAATTCTGATACATTTAATTTACGAGAATGCAATTATTTGTAGAATATAACATAATAAAATTGTCTTTATTTTTAAATATTTGGTACAGGGTTTTGAAGATTGTGTATACGTTGCACATGCGTCCCTATGCAAGTTGGCAAGATAACTCATTTAGTTAATGTTATAACTGTATCAGCTGTTTAAACCTCAAAGTCTTCTGTTTGGAATCTGATGTTGATGCAATTAAAGGAACACTCTGACATTACGGCCTGTTTAGATGCAGTCCTCCCAGAAGTAAGTTCCCTGATGCTCCAGTCGCACTCTAGCCGCCAGACCTCCGCAACTGTGATCAACTTTACAGATGATCTCAGCCAATCCAATGCTTCCTCATAGTGAAGTGCTGGAGTCTAGTGCACATGCACGGCTATTGTTGCACTGCCCCAATCAGCATCTCCTCATGCATCTCTATTGGGAGTATACAACATCACCATGCAGAGCATGGAGATGCTGAACTACGGTACTGCATAGATTGCAGGACTGTAACCAGGAAGCCCATCTAGTGGCTCCCAGAGTGACAGCTACTAGAGTCGACATTAGGCAGCAATGTAAACGCTGCACTTTGCACATGAACCACTGCATTAATGTGTAGTGGTTCTGGTGCTTAGAGTGTCCTGTTAAATTAAAGGAACACTATTGTGTTAGGAATACAAAGCTGTATTCCCAAGACTACGGTGTCCTTCCAGGCTCTGCGGCGTTCCGTCTATGAAAGGGTTAAACACTCTGTTATAGACTACCTAATTCCAGCGCAAGGTTCCTTGCCACAGGATTGGGCTCCTCCAACACCAGCGCAATACAGGAATCTAATGTGCATGCGTGGCGAGTGACGCAAGCATTGGGCCTTCCCTATAGTAAAGCACTGACACAATGGTTTCCTATGGGGTTTTTGAAGATGCTGGACGCCCTCATGCAAAGTGCGGAGTTGTCCAGCATCGTTTTATGGAGTTAAACTGTGAAACTGCAGTAAGCACCTCTATTGACTGTCTGGTAGTCAACAACTAGAGGCCGTTTTAAAACTGCAATGTTTTACATTGCAGGATTAAGGGGACAGGGACACTGCACCCACCACTTCAGTGAGACGAAATTGTCTGGGTGCCTATAGTGTCCCTTTAAGTAATATCTTTTATTTATCTGCTGATGATTGGGCTAAATCTGAAAGTGTTTTGTTTGTGAATTATTATTTTTATATACGTCTAGTGCATACATATCGTGTCCTGTTTAAAACCACAGTTTAAATTAATTGAATCTAATCCATGCTATGCAAAGATCTGTGTTGTCCTTGAATGTAAATATTTAATCAATATATTTGACATCCACAAAGCCTTATTTATTTTACTACATTATTGCCACACTTCTCTTCAAAGAAAAGTACTAAAAGGTATTTCTGTGGTTCTATGCAATGTTTTACTTTAAAATATTTTGTTACACGCCACACCGAACCACAAAAAAAATATATTATTTCCATTGCAATTTTTCTTATAAACTTTCAACATATTCTGCAGAACTGACAACAGAGAAATTGAACACATTTGCAACCACACAAACAAATTTGACATGCAGGTTGAAAAGGGCCATGCTAAAACAAGCTTACATTAGAAATGAAATTGGATTACCAAACTCTAAAGGTATAAATGCAATATACTGATATATACAAATGAATAACACACGTGTTCACCATAGTGGGAGGGGGTTAAAAATAAAATAAAATTTACCCTAATACAGGAATAGATTGTAAGAAGATCCCTTGTTCTCCTTTACATACATATACAAAAATACAATCTAAAAATGGAAATAGAGAGAAATAGCAGGTAATGGTGTAGAATCAATGTCACCAAACAAAGTGCTGAGTAGAATTGCACTCACAAAATAATCTTTGACTGCAGGCACATAAAATATTAAAGATGGAAGGAACTCAGTCCTCTTCTCTTTCTTCCTTAAAAGGGGTTTAAAACAGAGAGACACAGAACATAGTGCATCAATAAAAATAAGATGTATGTAATTTATTATAGATTGCATTCACAGGATATTTGTAAAATTCAGCTTATCACAATGAAGTCTCTGAACTGACTGTAACGCTTCCAGATGTTCCTTCCGATCAGCAAACAGAATAGGATAGCCGAAAAAATATACAAACAAACATTCTTGAAAATGTAGAAAGAAATGGAGTTCTGCGCACCCAGTTTGGTTGTGCACACCCAGGTGCTACTGCCATTTATTTGAGCACACAGGATAAACAGACGTTCTGGGCACAAACTTGATTTCAATTCATTCTGTTTATCCTGTGTCCTCAAATTAATGGCAGTAGCACCTGGGTGTGCACAACCAAACTGGATGCGCAGAACTCCATTTCTTTCTACATTTGCTGAAATACTGTTGGAACTACAGTAGGCGACTCTGCAGCTCAGGTTTTATTACTTTTTTTGTACCAAAACTGTGTAGGCAGATAGTGCCTCTACCTCATTCTATGCATAGTGAGCCAATGTTCTTGAAATGCAACTCACTCTGATAATTGGCCTAGCCATCAGTTGAATTCAAAGAATTCTGAGAATTATATGCTATCAACAAAGGTTAAGTGTTAAGTTAAAGGGATCCTATAGTGCCAGGAAAACCAACCCGTTTTTTCAGAGTCCCAACACCCGCTGGGATGAAGGGGTTAAAGCCACTTACCTTCAGCCACTTACCTTAATCCAGCGCCGGGTTCCCTCTGCGCTGGTGACCTCTCCTCTCCCTGTCGACTTCAGAGCCGCGCGTGCATTCAAACCGCCCACAGGAAAGCATTACTCAATGCTTTCCTATGGACGTCCAACTGGAGTTCAATTTTCACACTGAGAATCGCGGAAGCGCCTCTAGTGGTTGTCAGGGAGACAGTCACTAGAGGCTGGATTAACCCTCAGTGTAACAAAGCAGTTTCTCTGAAACTGCTATGTTTACAGCTGCAGGGTTAACATCTGGCGGACCTGGTACCTAGACCACTTCATTGAGGTGAAGCGGTCTGAGTGCCTAAAGTGGTCCTTTAAGTGTTAAGATCCATTAAGATCACTGAATTAGTCAGACAACAAATAAGCTAAAGACAACAAGAGTAAAAATATTTGCATTGTGATCAAACCCTAATGAAGCATTTACTGGCGCAAATAGTGATGCAGATGTTAGCAAATAACATACTTACTTACCACTGCAGGACCTCGGCAAAGAATTGCTCCTGTGGGTAGAGCTCAGCCAGGGCTAATGTACTTTACATGGCATGTCCTGGCTATGCTTGGCATGGCCTGGCATGTCATTCAAATGAAAAAATAAAAATAAAAAGCAGAATCCAAACCTAACTTACTGTTAGCTATTAGGTTGCACAAAAATATCAGAAGTCACAGTTCCACATTAAAAGGTGTATCTATTGTTGTTTTGTTTTTTGCTGTGTTTTGTTTACTTGCTAAAAAGTATGCAAAAAGATTCTAAAAATGGAACCTAAATCTGTAAACCAGGGCGCTGAACAAAATCAATTTATCAGTCAAGAGCGGCTTCAACACTTATGTGGGCCCAGCCACACACCAGTATGTGCTCCACTTAGATACTGGTGTTTGGCTGTAACATCTTGGCACTCGGTATTATTATTATTATTGGTATTTATATAGCGCCAGCATATTCCGTAGCACTTTACAATATTACCAATGGGACAATTTAACAATAAATGAGACAATTACAAAAACTTACAGAAACAATAGGTTGAAGAGGGCCCTGCTCGAACGAGCTTAGTCTATAGTATATTTGTTTACTTGCTCTCTGTCTTTATAGCACAATGTGGATATGTATTTAAATCGGATGCCCAATATTTATTTATATATTGTGCCTTGGGAAGAGACTGAAGTGGTCTGCAAAGCTTACACTCTAAATCTACTTATTATGCGCACAACATAACTTTACATTTTTTTTGTATTCATGAAAGTGAACCACAAATATATTTACTGATTTTAGTAGGGAAAAATCTTAGCTGAGCATAGCCCTCACCGCCATCTGTCTCTGTAATCCAGAGCGAGTAAGTGTTCCATTCACCCGTAGTGTCGGACTTGTCATCAACAATAATTATGGACACTAATAATAAATTCTAAAATAGGAAATAGAATGTTAAAAAGCAGAAAACTTGTATATCTATGGAATCTGGATTTTCTTTAAACTCTTCTAAATAGTGATTAAAAAAACAAACAACTAAATAAAGAACAGTTGTCTTGGCAACAGTTATTTATATAAACTAAAATAATATAAAATAAAAAATAAAAAAAAATAAAAAATTGTAGTGCAATGAACAAACCTGTCCAAATATTCCTTCTGATATATTGGATATTGTGCAATGAGTTTTTCCCTAGAAATTTTATCTCATGGACGTTCTCCCTTACACGGCTCAATGACGGCTGGAGGGAATTGGCTTTATCTATGGAGGATCCCGCTGTTTCCTCCATAGACCTCAATGCTATATTCTTTAGTCTACTGAAGAACCAGGAGCTGACAGATTCAGGTAAGTTGAGCTCACCATTTCCTGCCCTCTCTGGCCACTGGACCCCCAGGGGCAATGTCACCGTCGGGGGTCTTTGCAAATTCTGCAATATAAAAATGATCTAAGTCAGTTTTAATTTCTCATATATGGCCTAAAATTACACATTAGCACCCCAACCAGGCCCACTGCACTTATCGTTTATATTTAAGACTTTTTTTTGTTTATTTTTTTGAAAAATGATACCAAAGTGCATTATATCATAATACCAAAACCTTTTTTCTTGATTTACCTTACCTTAAATAATAATTCCTTGTTATAAAAAAGAATGTATGAAGAAAAAAAAAGTTTACCTATATTTAAACAGATTTTTAGTTAATAAGTCACATAGGAAAACACGAGGAACCTAGGACATATCCAACTGTAATATATATTCCAATATGTTGTATTCTGCAGTTTATCACAGATTAGAATCATATTATAATATAGATAGACCTGGTAAATTGAATATTATTGAAATAACACATAGTATATTAGATTTTTTTTAAATAAATGAGTATTTTATAACTGTAACATGTATATTGCAAAGGCATGCTTTTTTTTTTTTAAACCTCTTCAGCATGGTTGATGCGAACAGATTATATATATATTCTGTTATTTAATTATAAGAATTAGATGATGACTCATAGCACCTGATAGGATGGTAGGTAGTACATGAAGATGGTGTACCTATAGAGAAGAGCTTCAGGTAAGTATATCTACCGTTCATTCTCCCCCAAATGCCACCATGCAATCTGACGTCATCTGGGGAAAGTCTATGCAAACGCGTACGTTTGCTTTAATATATCCAATGTTTTGTTGTACATTAAACATTTTTAGTTCTGAAACTATCCAAAATTCTACTCAAACTTTGGACTAGGATTGTTTATATTTTTCATCCACACCTTGTTCATTTCTTTTTTTATATATATAAGCTTATACTTTTCTTTTTCATTAGCTTTCATGGGCTATCAAACTATTAATTTAGTCTGTTGTGAATTCATATCCTTGTTCAAGGGCTATGTATCTTTGTGTTCATCCAGCATAATGAATGTACATAATGAGGTGTGTTAATTTAATTATGTATACTGAAACTTTTGAGAGGTTGCTGTTTAGTAACTAGGCACTGTGAACAACCTAACCACTACAACTTGCAGTAGTACTGATGTTACCTAGGGGTGCCTACAAAGTAGATGCCCGGATGTTTTAGAACTACAAAACCCATGATGCTTTGCAAGCCTTTAGAATGGCAAAGCATTGTGGCAGTTGTATTTCTAAAAGATCTGTGTATCTGACATGTTGGCACCCCCGACCCAAAGTGTCTGTATGCCATCCTCAGGTTTAATGTTAAAATGTTTAGGAACAGTCAGATACAAACCAGGGTTTTTACAAGTACCTAGAGATTGCCCTCTTCCAAGATTAACATGTTCCCAGCACACTCAGACAATCAATTTCATCTAGGTTGGACGCAATTGACAATGATAATGTGTTAATTCCATATTATTGATGTGGAGGGGGTGGAATCCATGCGCTGAGGACATCTTCAGTTTATGCCACACCATTCGTAAACAATTTAACACTAAACAGGGGGACTGCGCCCAGATACTCTAGCCAATAGAACCACAGCAGCAAGTTGTAGAATTTATATTGCTATATAATACTAATTTTCATGTCAATGCACCTTGATCTTTGGTTAGCCAGAGTTACCAACAGGCAACAGTAGTAAGCAATGAAAAACACAATCACATGTCATCTAACAGAACTAAGAATATTGCCTCCTTTTAAAGAAACATGAATCAATAAAGTATTGTGTTATTTTAAGCATTCCTGGACTGCTGGTTTTATCGTCTTGTTTTATCTTTGTTTTTATGTTGATCTTTGCAAAATATTATCCATATATTGCGGTGTCTGATCTCATTGATAGGATTTGCTTAGACTAACTCTTTGTGGTGTAACATACTAGTTACAGTCACACCAGGCAGGATGAGATATCTCCCCAAACTTCTTCAACCTTTCCCCAGATTTCTTATTCTTCTCCACCTCTCTTGTCTGGTGTGGTGTTTCTGTCTTCTCTCCAAGTTCTCATTCCCATCTGTTCTCTGCCACCATTCTTTCATGTCTGATGCTTCTGTCTCTTTCCTCATCAGTTTGCTTTCTGTCTTCCTCATTTTGCCCTCCTGCTCAGAGAAGTGTAAAAGGGTTACTTCAACCAAAAGCAGTATTTAATACGAAAAAAAAAGATCTGCGATCTCAGGTCAAAGCCCAGTTCTCCCTACTGGCCTATTTGCCTTTGGTGATGCCATCCCCTCTCTAGATTGGAAGGGACATCTTGAAGACCAGACTTACAGGAGTCTGTGCCGCTACCTCTTAAGGTGTATCTATCGATGTGAGACAAGAAAAAAATCTATTAAGACTTAACTTTTATATAGTTAAATTAAAATTACTGTATGTGCAATAGAATATAAAAGAATTTAAATACAAAAATAAACGGATACGTTTCTCACTTATTTTTGTGATGGGCAGAGGTTCCGGGTACCCAAAGTATATCCGATAGAAACAATATGTATTATATTGTCACTATGTTATGCTTCCAATATTTAGAACAGAAGTAGCTACAGTATGCGGTAGTAACAGACTGACACCTATGGTATACATCGTGTGCTACCCGAGCCCCTATCAGCTGAGAAGTGGAGAGGAAAAGAAAAATATATGTATATATGTAGAGAGAATGGTAAATAGACTGATCTTTGTATTTCGAGGGCACCCCTTACCCAAAAGATCTACTTTCACACTAAGCCACCCATCATGCCCAGACCTAGAAAAAATGAAAGGCTAAATGATAAAGTGGAAGTAGAGAACTAATCCGTAGTCTAAAACAGAGGTAGCTACAGTATCAGTTGCCACGGCTAGATATGCGGTAGTTACAGACTGACACCTATGGTATGCTTAGTGTGCTACCCGAGCCCCTGACGCGCGCGTTTTGCCAGTTGACTCATCAGAGGGGAACTGAGCACAGGTAAGTATCAGTGATTTTAAATGTAATATCGTTGCTAATTAGTCAAAGTGGATTTGACTTGTCCAATGGTAATGAGGGGAGGTGTGTCTCTAACAACTCTGAAAATGGAATTAACCCTTAATGATACTATTCAAACTATGTCGGTAAATGCTGATGGATAAAATGGAAAGAAATAAAGAGAAAATGTAAAGATATAATATTGATTTATGTTCTCACAATATACAATGAAATGAAATAAAGTGAAATAATATAAGAAGGATACATAATAAAATGGGGGTTTATATGATAATATGGAGCTGGATAGCGAAATAATTCAGTAGAAGGGTATCCGGTGTGTAATAAATTACTCCAAGTGATGGAATATAAGGCTATGTTACATTAGTATCATATTAATTGATTGTCTTTTACTGCTACCAGATGACCATGTTGTAACATTCAGACTTAAAATCACTGATACTTACCTGTGCTCGGTTCCCCTCTGATGAGCCAACTGGCGAAACGCGCACGTCAGGGTATACCATAAGTGTCAGTCTGTTACTACCACATATCTAGCCGCGGCAACTGATACTGTAGCTACCTCTGTTCTAAATATTGGAAGCATAACATAGTGACAATATAATACATATTGTTTCTATCGGATACACTTTGAGTACTCGGAACCTCTGCCCATCACAAAAATAAGTGAGAAACGTATCCGTTTATTTTTTGTATTTAAATTATTTTATATTCTATTGCACATAATTTTAATTTAACTATATAAAATTAAGTCGTAATAGATTTTTTTCGTGTCTCACATCGATAGATACACCTTTAGGGTTTATTTTTGTTTTGTTTTTTTTCTTTCATTGAATTAACTATTTAGGGGTTACCCCCATTTTTTTTTTCTTGAAACCTTAAGTGTATCTATTTCTACTCTCCTTCTATCGCCCTGCTCAAATTTTCTTTTGAATTGACTGCCTGGAACTCTTGTGCCGGTGGGGGACCATGGCAGTAAAGTTATTTGATTCTATATATTTCCAAAGGAAACACGGCACATACTAACTCCAAGAACCAAGACCACTTTAAATCATTGAGGTGATCCAGGTGCTTGGAGTAACCCTTACGATTCAACAGCAGGTTACCCATTTGGGGTAATCTCTTCATTCCTCACAGATGGATGGTGAAAGAGGCCAAGCAAATGTATGGTTCTAGGGCCCCTTTTTAACCCTCTGACCCTAGGTGTTGCCAGACAAAATGGAGGTTCTGCTAGTGGCAGAGCGTCTATGAGGCAAGCAATTGGGACATGCTATTGATTACACTGAGTCACATATTCCCATAAGGTTGCCAGCTGCCACTTTTAAAATAATGGTGTAGGCACATTTTCACAATGTAAATTGATTGAGAGAAAGGGATGTACATCATTAATAAAATCATTAAGTTTTATTAACTGTAATACATTTTTTAAAACCTGGAATAGAACATATGATGACTGTTGTCCTTTAATTATTTGCCATCTTGGAATCACATCTATGACGCTGACACTTATTAAAAACAAACAAACATATTTTAAGGACTGCTTTCAACCTTTTACAGCCCTGAAGAGTAAGGGTTTGTGGCATACTTTGAGGTGGGTTTTAGACATATCAGTGTGCCGTGGCATATTGTTTGTAAAACACTGATTTAGGAATACAAGTTTATATTCATTCTATAGTGTTCCTTTAAAGCAAGGGGTCCTAAAACAACGGCCCGCTGGCTGAATCCGGCCCGCCAGGGTCCTGAACCCAGCCCAGGGGCCCGGTCAGCGCTGTGGCCGTGCAATACAGCGACCGGGCCCCTTTACAAAATTGCAGCCGCAAAGTAGTGCTGTGAGGAAGTGACGGTCGGTGGTCCTTTACTCCCAGCTCCCTCCATGCGGGAGGGAAGAAAGACAGGCCGTGAGGACGGGAGAGCCACGCCGACTCCCATCAGCCACAGCCACACTCCTGCAAAAAAAAGAGAGAAAAATTTGCTGTGTGTATGTATGTCAGTGTTTGTATGTATGTCAGTATGTGTCTATCTGTATGTAAGTATGTATGTCTGTCTGTGTGCATTTATTTCAGCATGTATGTCTGTCTGTGTGCATGTATTTCAGTATGTATGTCTGTGTGTGTGTATGTATGTATGTGTATATCTGTATGTATGTCATTATGTGTGTATGTATGTCTGTCTGTGTGTATGTATTTCAGTATGTAAGTATGTCTGTGTGAGTGTATATGTATGTGTATGTGTTTGTATGTATGTGTGTATGTATTTAAGTATGTATGCATGTATGTATGTCTGTGTTTCTGTGTGTTTGTATGTATGTCTCTGTATGTATGTCTGTGTGTGTATGCCAGTATGTGTCTGTCTGTGTGTCTGTCTGTATGTATGTCAGTGTGTATGTATGTATGTATGTGTATGTATTTTAGTATGTATGTATGTCTGTGTATGTATGTATGTATGTGTGTATATCTATGTCAGTGTCTGTCTGCGTGTATGTATGTCAGTATGTGTCTATCTGTGTGTGTATTTCTGTGTGTATGTATTTCAGTATGTATGCCTGTGTGTATGTCAGTATGTGTTTGTATGTATTTATATGTATGTGTATGTATTTCAGTATGTCTGTGTCTGTCTATCTGTGTGTATGTGTGTCAGTATGTATGTGTTTGTATGTATGTCAGTATGTGTATGTCTGTCTGTATTTCAGTATGTATGTATATGTATGTGTGTATGTATGTCCTTATGCGTGTTTGTGTCTGTATGTATGTTAGTATGTGTCTGTGTCAGTATGTATAGGAATTCGTTCAAATTTTTTTTCAACCTATAGTCAGGCCCCCAACAGTGTCTGAGGGATGGTGAACTGGCCCCCTGTTTGAAAAGTTTGAGGACCACTGCTTTAAAGTGTCCCTGTTTGTCAATTTTAAATGTTTTTCCATGGTAAGGCAAATCAAGAAAGGGTTTTAATTACTTGCTTGCTATAGAACAATGGGTGTTGATCCATTTTCTATATTTATTTCTTTCCCCACCCCCGAATTATAAAATACAAAGAGTGAACCAAAGAAATATAAACATGGCACCAATTATATGAAAATAGAAAATAAATAAATACTGTCACATGATTTTCTCTCTTTATATATTTATTTTCCAATGCTTTTATTGAATTAAAAAAATAAATATATATATATATATTTTTTTTATTATTATACATTTTTTTAAAGGGGAAAGATACCTCCAACATCAATGTATTTGTTCATTTGACAACTGAACCATGGAAACATGTAATTTTACTATTTTTATAAACTGCTCTCTTTTCCCAGGCCTCAAACAAGTTTCATACATCAGACACAAATGTAGATTCCACAAACTCCGCCCCCCAATCAGCCGTTCTGTTGTAGAACTACGTCTCCCGTGATCCTTTGCCAGACTTCATCGCAGTCGTTCAACAACAGCGAGGATTCGCAGATTCGTCAGATTCAATAATTTGCACTATACGCTAGACAAAAAGAAAAAAATTAGCTAAAATATACAGTAAGCAAAAAAAAAAATTGCCTCCAAAATTATAATTGCCACACGTAAAAAAAAATATATATATATTTTTTTTTAAATTGACGTTAACGTTTTTGTTAGCTTGCGTCGTCGGTAGCAGTGTGCTTGCCGTGTCGAATGTGCGGCAGCGGAAGTGGAGGCTGAGAGGGAGCGATAGCTGGTGGTTCCTGTGAGAGGAACAAAGGAGGAGGAGAGCGGAGAGCGGGCGGCGAGGTGAGAGGATTGAGGGGAGCTGGGCTGGGGGGGGATTGAGGGTGTCGGATGTGGGGGATTGAGGGTGTCGGATGTGGGGGATTGAGGGTCTCGGATGTGGGGGTGTATTATGGGTGAGCGCCTGTGTTATCAGGAGGGTTACCGGCACTGCCTGCTGCAGCTCTCAGCCGAGCTCGGGGATGGGAGGCCTAGTGTGCCGGGTCTGGGTCAGTCAGTCAGTGTGCGGGGTCTGGGTCAGTCAGTCAGTGTGCGGGGTCTGGGTCAGTCAGACAGTGTGCGGGGTCTGGGTCAGTCAGTGTGCGGGGTCTGGGTCAGTCAGTGTGCGGGGTCTGGGTCAGTCAGACAGTGTGCGGGGTCTGGGTCAGTCAGACAGTGTGCGGGGTCTGGGTCAGTCAGTGTGCGGGGTCTGGGTCAGTCAGACAGCGTGCGGGGTCTGGGTCAGACAGCGTGCGGGGTCTGGGTCAGTCAGCGTGCGGGGTCTCAGTCAGCGTGCGGGGTCTCAGTCAGCGTGCGGGGTCTCAGTCAGCGTGCGGGGTCTCAGTCAGTGTGCGGGGTCTCAGTCAGTCAGTGTGCGGGGTCTCAGTCAGTCAGTCAGACAGTGTGCCGGGTCTGGGTCAGTCAGTGTGCGGGGTCTCAGACAGTGTGCCGGGTCTGGGTCAGTCAGTGTGCGGGGTCTCAGACAGTGTGCGGGGTCTCGGTCAGTCAGCGTGCCGGCTCTCGGTCAGTCAGCGTGCCGGCTCTCGGTCAGTCAGCGTGCGGTGGTCTGGGTCAGACAGCGTGCGGTGGTCTGGGTCAGACAGCGTGCGGTGGTCTGGGTCAGACAGCGTGCGGTGGTCTGGGTCAGACAGCGTGCGGTGGTCTGGGTCAGACAGCGTGCGGTGGTCTGGGTCAGACAGCGTGCGGTGGTGTGGGTCAGACAGCGTGCGGTGGTCTGGGTCAGACAGCGTGCGGTGGTCTGGGTCAGACAGCGTGCGGTGGTCTGGGTCAGACAGCGTGCGGTGGTCTGGGTCAGACAGCGTGCGGTGGTCTGGGTCAGACAGCGTGCGGTGGTCTCGGTACATACAGATCAGATAATGTGCTGGGTGAACCATCAGACACCGTGACTGGAGGAACATTGTATATTATCTATATATTATCTGGGTCTCCTATGAGAATATGTACTGCAGGGCTACATACAGATCAGATAGTGTGCTGTGTGAATGATCACAGATACTGTGACTGGAGGAACATTGTATATTATCTGGGTCTCCTATGGGAATGTTTACTGCAGGGCTACATACAGATAACTAGTGCTCTCCTGGGTGTATCTCTCCAGCAGTCCCACTGAGGCCGGCCTGCCAGATCTACCATGGCTTTCCTGGACACACACACACAAAGGGCTATTCACTAAGGCAGGGGTAGGAAAACTTTGGCACTGCAGATGTTGCAGACTATATCTCCCTTAAAGGGACACTATAGTAGCCCAAAACCACTACAGCTTAAAGCATGGGTCCTCAAACTCCGGCCCCCCCAGATGTTGCTGAACTACAACTCCCTTTGATTCTCTGGCTATCTATGTAATTCAGAGAATCATGGGAGTTGTAGTTCAGCAACATCTGGGGGGCCGGAGTTTGAGGACCCATGGCTTGAAGGGACTCTGGTCACCATAGCAACTTTATCTAAATTAAGTTATGGTGCCAGGAGACCCCCCCTGTGCATTGTTACCTTAAGTTTTCTAAATGTTTAACCCCAAAGTGTGCCTCCATCCGGCTTGTAAATCTTAGTTATGTGCAGGCAAACATACCATTTTTTTTAAAGCAAGGGGAGCGACTGATTGGGTTAGAGCAGGCTTCCCCAAACTCCGGCCCACCAGATGTTGTTGAACTACAACTCCCATGGTTCTATGAATGAAATAGGCTGAGAATCGTGGGAGTTGTATTTAAGCAACATCTGGAGGGCCGGAGTTTGGGGAAGCCTGGCTTGGAGCATCAGTTAACCACTTGATGCCAATCAGTGGTGCCCATGCCCACTGGCACTCCACACTTCCTGTAATGTAGTCTCTCTTCATGCTTTTCATTGTAAACACTGCCTTTTTCAGATATCAGGCAGTGTTTATATTGCTGCCTAGTAATGGGGCGGGAGGGGGGTCGAGTGGGGAACCTAAACTGTTTCTCCAGCACTATAGTGTAAGGAATACATGTTTATATTCCTAACACTATATTGTTCCTTCAATGCTCTTACAGCCATAATCTTGGAAAAGCATAAGGGGAGATGGAGTTCACAACATATGGAGTGCCAGATGTTGCCTATCCCTGCACTAAAGTGGGAATTGCCAGAAAAAATAATAATTTGAAATTCACTTTGAATTTTCAAAATTTTGCCATAGACTTTGGCCCTAATTTAATGGTTAGCACAAGAAAAGCCTACAGGATGTAGAATTCAAATGCTGGAGGTAGGAAATCACAAGTCATTAATGGCTGGGAGATCCTGCAGCATATGAATTTGACATCTCGCAGGGCAGCAATTCTTATAGGATGCCCTTTTATTTGAAGTGATGCATGCAAGGGAATATATGGTGCTGCATCCCATAGCCCTATCCGTAATTAGAAGTCACAGTATTTGTAAGTCTGCGATTTTGTATAGAGTACATAGTTAAAGGGACACTACAAGCACACAGACCACTTATTGCCATTGAAGTGGTCTGGATGCCAAGACACTGTCCCCTTAACCTTGCAATTGTAATCATTGCAGTTATTGAGAAATTGCAATAATTACATTGCAAGGTTAACTCTACTCTAGTGGCTTTCTACCGGGTCCTTAGTGATCATTTGGTCCACTATATGACTCTGGACGTTCTCACGCTTTGCAGGAGGACATCCAGTGTCAGCTAAAACCACATAGGAAAACAATGATACAAGACTTCCCTATGGGGTAGTCCACATGCGCATTAGGGATCGTTGGCAGAGGTGGAGCTTGACCCAGTGCCGATGGACATTGGCCCTGGAATCAGTTAAATGACACAAGGGGTTTTAAGCCTTTCAGCGTTACGGGGACCTTGTGTTCCTAGCATTATAGTTTCACTTTAAGTACAGTGCTTTGTTTGGGTTATGGTTGTTTTACATATAGGGACACTCCAGGCACTATAGCTTTTTCAGCCTGCTATAGTGGTTATGGTGCCAAGAAGTGCTTTGTCGCCCTCTGTTTAATTGGTTTGACAACTTACCTGGGGTACACCAGTCACTTCTTCCTCTGGAGCCCTGATGCTCTTGCAAGTAGTTTCTGTAATGTCCCATGGCTAAGCCTTGTAGTGCAGGGCAGATTATTGGCTATTATTGGAGCATTTTGAGCCTAGAACTGTTGGCTGCAGAGAAGTTATGACCGCCAGATTCCAGGTAAGTTGTAAACCCCTGTTACCATAACCAACTACTGCACACTGAACTGCCTTATGGGGGTGAAGGTAGAATTAAATAAGGTACCTGAGCATGTACACAGAGGTCATGCTTGCTACCACAGCTGCGGGTTGGTGCATGGGCATCTGGTTTCATTTGTTGAGGCAGCCACTTTTGGAGGACCCAGAAGAAAGCTTCAGGTAAGTATATATATTATCCTGCACTATTGATGTTTAATGGCACAGCAAGTAAATTAAAGAAAACATGTCATGGTAGACACACCTAAGTTTAAAAATCAAACTGTAGGCACACTAACCATTTTGTCTCATAGAATTGGTTATAGTGCCGGGAGTCTTCAAGCACTGTACCTCCATTCAGTGTCAGAGCATTTAACAATGAATGAAGTACCCTGGCCATCCACAGGCTGACCCCTACTGGAGGTAATAGCCTGAAAACGATCAGCAGCCACCCATTGCTGTTCAGTGAAGATGGGCTGCTGGGACCCTCATTTACCATTGAATCATTAAAGGAACACTGTAACATTAGGGATACAAACCTGTATTCCTTAATACAATGTAGTCCTTGTCCCTAGTGGTATTAAGGTCTCCCCTCTCCCATAGAGGAACATTGGGGACCTAATGCGCTGTGTGTGCATTCAAGCTTCCCCATAGGAAAACATTGAATCAATGCTTTCCTATGGGGGCTTCCACTTCATGTGACCAAGATTTAATTTAATGCAGATTAAATGCCTCTTCTGGCTGCCATTCTGATGAGTGAAACATTTCCATTTCTAATAAACTGTTTTACATTGCATTGTTAGAAGGACAGGGCCACTGCATCCAGACAACTTCATTAAGGTCAAGTGTTTGGGTTACTATAGTATCCCTTTGCATATAATTTAACATTGAACGGAAGGACGGTGCCCCACCCGGGCTGTCCTTAGCATTAGATGTAAATCTAAGTGTATTGTGAAGGGCAATGAAACCACTCGTATGAGGTCCTCCTCTCTGTGTTACTCCCCCAGCAGGTTTTTATCACGCTTGCAGGGGGGCTCTAATACCCAATGTGCTAGTAGTGATGCCAACCAGCGGTATCATTCAACAGGATTTCTTTGCAGAGGGTGAGTGTTACAACAGTGGAATCCCTATGCACCTCTGAGAATTGCAGTGCTGAAGCTAGATGGAGCAGGTGAGTGCTAATATAACAGCTCCCAAAGCATAGAAGTATATAATTTATCAGTTACATGAATGTACTGCTTTGGTTGTTGTTACGTGTTAAAAGAACACTCCAGGCACCCAGACCACTTCTGCCCATTGGAGTTGTGTGGGTGCCAACTCCAATCACCCTTAACTCTCCACGTGTAATTATTGCAGTTTTTATAAACTGCAATAATTACCTGGAAGGGCTAAGCCTTCCTCTAGTGGCTATCTATCAGACAGCCACAAGAGGGACTTCTGGGTTCTTAAAACACTGAAAGCTATGCATGCGGACCTCCAATTTCGCTGGATTCCCCATAGTCACTGAAGGTTTTTTTGTTTTTTTTACCCCTTTTAGCAACATGGGATGGGGGGTGGGAAGGAGCAGGACACTGCAGGATCCTGCATTGCCAGGAAAACAGGTTTGTTTTCCTGGCACTGGAGAATCCCTTTAAGTTTAAAGCGAATCTGTCATGAAACTGAAATGTTTGTGGAAGTTTACTTTATTACATTTTACAGATTTCATAGCAGGATCCATCTCACTGCATTCAGTTTTGTTTTTTGGAGATCCCAGCCGATTCTCTCTTTTAAAAAAAATGTTTTTTAACCTTTTTATTTAGTTGGTTACGACCAAAGTGAGCCAACCAACATTCTTGAATGTTTCTCAGTTTGTTAGAACACCTGGAAGCAGTGTGTAAATTTAATTAGCCAAACCGCTCTGTCTGTTTTATGTTTGTATGGTTTACGCAAATGTAAACTACATCTACTATGTTGGGGTGAAATAAAATACCTAAATTTCCTTAAAAATATTAAGTTCATTAGACCATAAATCTGCTCAGTAGATCCAAAAGTTGCTTTACAAATGTCTAGAGACACAAGCAGTCAAAAATGATGTAATTTGCAGCTTCTTTTTCTAGCCCTTTTCATTCATTTTAGGTGTGTGCACCATATGCACCCTAAAAAGAGCAAGACAGTGGTCATGCATGCCTGATTGCATCTTTAGCGATTTCTGCACACAGCAAGGCTGTGTCTAGTGCAGACATAGGCAACCTTCGGCACTGCAGATGTTTTGTACTACACCTCCCATGATACTTTTCCAACATTATGTTTGTAAGAGCATTATGGGGGATGTAGTCCACAACATCTGGAGTGCCGAAGGTTGCAATAAATAAAAGCTGCAGTATGATTGTTGTTGGTTTGTTAAGCAATTCCACTCACCCTACATAAATGGTTGAACTGTGGATTAGATAATTGCTTATTTTATGAATTCCTTATTGATTATGGGATAAGATCAGACCCCATTGACCATAACACACGGCTGTGTTACTCTGCAAATCTCCTCTTAACAGTGAATATCACTAGTCTGCATTCAAATACGCAATATACAATCCACATCACAACACATAGTAGCAACTGTGGCACTTTATATCAGCATAGAAGAAAGATTTTTAAATAATCATAATGACAACAGCATGATTGACGTTTTAGGCTGGTATATATAATCTTCCAAATCAAGCCAGCACTCAAGGACTTTTAATCCATAGTCACCGTTTCAGTTTACAACAGCAAACTTTCATCAGGACATCTGAGAGGAAAGCTGGAGTGCAAATCTACAAACTGTGTATATATATTTATATATATAATTTTTTTTTTTTTTCTGGTTAATGCAGGAAGAAATGTGCTTGCTTTTTTGTCAATAATTGATGTTCTAGACTGGTTAAAGGTTCCATGGATATGTGCGCCTGTGCATTTCCTTACTGGTTTATCGCTGTCTCTTTGAAGAGGAAGGCAAGGAGGTTGTACTAAGGGCTTAGTATTTATGTAAAATCAAAAAGCAATAACAGCCTCACACAGATTGGCTAGAAGTCCTGACTTTGCCGCTTCTGCAGTGCGCTCTTGCTAGACCAACAAGTGTATCAGCCAGTAATGATGATAAAATGAGCTGTGGCTGTGCTAAGCTTTTCTATTAAAAGGACTGTTAGACTGTATATAATAATTTCATTAAATCTAAGTTGATATGGTGCAAGGAGGTGCACCGGCACTTTCTTATCTGTAGGGTTTAATAGTATAGAGCCAATCAGTGTCTCCTTGCCTGGCAGCCGTCCGTGCTTTCTCTTACTGAATTTCAAAATCTGGATGTCAATGGGGACAGTGAGGAACTGCGCTGGAGAGCCGACTTTGAGGTTAAACCATTCTTGAATGGTTTAACCCCTACGTGTATAGAAGCCCCAGGGATGTTCTGGTACCATAACAACTTAATTTTAGTGAAGTTGTTATGGTGGCTGGAGTGTTAATTTAAATCACAGCAAAGGCTTCTTGGAGGCTCTTGTCAACGTTCTATTTATAAAGGTTATATTTGTAGCAAATTATATTCTATACCAATGGGGCTGTTTCAGTTATAGTGAACCTGTCATGTAAGGTTTCCTTTAAAAGAACATACCAAAAATCAAAAGCACTACCGCCCCCTGTACTAGTCAAAGCTCCTTACTCTGAAGTCTGAAGCTCCTGCACTGATTTAAGACTGCAGAGAGACCAATGAGCTGACCCTGTACAGTGGAGCTAACAGAAGCACTGTACATGATTCAAATAACGTATTATCAGTATAGTTGTGTCTAACATAATGTCTTTTTTTTTTTTTACAGATTCTATGTGACCATTTTGAAAAATAATCTGCAAAAATGTCGAGTAAGTGACCATTGTGCTTAATTGTCTGTTACCCCACTTGTCTACATGTTTTTTATGTTTTTATTCTGGACTATTGTTTACACTATACCTATTGGTTCATTCAAAATTTAACTCTGCAGCAAAATCTATTATGTATTAATAAGGGGACACGTTTAAAAGTACAGGCAACATAATTTATTCTAAAATAAATTGCTATGTTGCCAGGAGGTCTCTGGCACTGGTTTATGAACGGCTTAACCATCAAGTTTCCTCTCCAGTGTCGGATCGTTCTGTACCCTCCAACATCTGCTTGCTGAAAAGATGCAAAATGGAAGCCTAGGACTTCCAGAAACACAATCGCCACTGCTTGGCTTAGAGCGGTCACTTTCAGCCTTTCATAAAACCGGCTTGAGAAAAACACAGTTGTACGAAATGAGATCCACTGATTTGCTGAGAGCGTCTGCAGACCACTCTAAGCCAAACAGTCCCATGAACCTCGGCAGTCTCAGGCTTCCATTTTGACGTTTTTCAGCAAGTGGATATTGGAGGGTGCAGGGAGGTCCCGCGCTGGAGAGGAGACTTTGGGGTTTAACCTTTCACAAATGGTTTAACCTCTAATGGTAAGCCACATACTTGTTTGCCCCATAACAACTTCAATTTGATGAAGTTGTTATGGTGGCCGGATGGTCCCTTTAAGCATAATAGCCACTACAATCTAGTGATAATGGTACTTTAGCTTATGCTTATTAAAGGTGGCGTTTTGTCCCTAAAGGAACTTAATAGTGCAAATTCCAAACATTACTTGATAATCTTAGTTGAAACCATTAAAGGACCACTCGTTTTCCTGGCACTATAGAGTCTTTAGGTCCCCCCACCCTCAGGGTCCCACTCTCGCCGGGCTGAAGGCAGAGGAAGGGGTTAAACTCTTACCTTTCTCCAGCGCCGGGCTCCCTGGGCGCTGAGTAACTCTCCTCCCTCTTCCGATGTCAGCGCTGAATGCGCACCCACGCGCGCATTCAATCAGTCCACAGGAAAGCATTTCTCAAGGCTTTCATAATGCTTTCCTATGGACGACAGCATCTTCTCACTGTGATTTTCACAGTGAGAAGCGTGGAAACACCTCTAGCGGCTGTCAGTGAGACAGCCACTAGAGGCTGGATTAACCCTATTGTAAACATAGCAGTTTCTCTGAAACTGCTATGTTTACAGCTACAGGGTTAACCCTAGCTGGACCTGGCACCCAGACCACTTCATTGAGCAGAAGTAGTCTGGGTGCCTATAATGGGCCTTTACGTTCTCATGATTCATCAGTATTTTTTACTTTTTTGTGTGTGTGTGTGTTCTCAAGTTTTTCGTGGATTTTGACTTTTTGGTGGTATTCCCCCTTAATTGGGCCCCTAGATCCTGATTTTTGTACTACTGGATGGTGTGACCTTTTGTCATTGTTTCCTACCACTCTTAAGATGAACACACATGAATATCTTTAAGATATTATTTTACCCTACGCTTGCAAATAAAATCCTTAAATAAAAAACGTATTGCACATTCTTTCACTTTTGTGTATGTGCACCCATCCTTTCTGTCAATGTTGTTGGTAAATTAACATATATTTATTTTCTTTTAAATAGAAAGACCATCGTATGCTCCGCCTCCTGCTCCGGCTCCCACAACTGTAAGTAATAAAAGCTACGAGATATTATTGCATTGACATGGCACAACAAATAGGATTGCTCCACACGGAGTGTTTTTTCTTAAAAGGAACACTGTAGCATTAGGAATACATGTATATTCCCAACGCTACAGCTCTGATGCCCTTAATCAATTTGGTCCTGTCCCCCCCACACTGTGCAAAAAAAAAAAAAAATGAAATAAAAAGAAATCAAATTACTCACCTTTTCTGCAGTGCCGAGTCTCCCTTGATGCTGCTGCGACCTCTTTGGTTTGCGTCATCCTAAAGGCATGTCTCCAAGATGATGGGCCATTCCAATTCTCCTCATAGAGGAGCCACAATGCACCTAAGATTCTGCCAAACAGTGATACTCTATCACCAACCATGACGGCACTGCGCATGCATACGTTACGATATGAGAACTGGAAAGTAAGACTCCCGGTTCTCATACATAGAGGGCTTGGAGGCGTGGCTTGAAGCCGCTCTTTTCCATGCCCAGTAATCAGTGCACTAAAGGGTTTTGGGGGGTTACACGAGGGGGGGGTTGGGGGGGTAATATTAAGTGCCGTTTTTTTTTTTTAAAGTATTTTAATTTTATCCCAAACTTGCCTTACAAAATAGGAGCCTCCTCCATAAACAGATACCTTGCACATTTTAAGATTTACAGTTGCATCTTTTACACTCACAAGTTGCACTTCACTTTCATGTGTGGAGACCAATGAAGCAGAAGCGTAAACTGCTTTACCCAGCAAACCGACGTGTGCTAATTTTAAACACATTGTTGTGGATTAAAATTAGATTTTGCCTTTATTTGTAATGGGCAAAACCCAGCTTTGTACAAGTAAAATTCCTCATGCTTGCTTTTCATAAAATTACATGTTCTGTGTCTGTCCAATGCGTGCTGCCATTTTATGTGCTTGCTCTCTTCAAAGTGAAACTTTTGACCAGCACATTTGTTTTGTAGGATGTCCTACTTCACCAGCTTCAACTACATGCCCCTTTTACGAAAATCAGGAAGTCTGCTGCTTTTACAGAAGCAGGAAACAAATTCAATCTTTTAAATATACCCCCAACTGGCTGTTGAAACATAGTGTTACAGGGTTATCAATTAAAAATAAATAAAAAATATATAGTGTATTTACCTATATTCAGAGGCTTTTTCCACCACTTATGTCATCCCAGGAAACAGGAAGAGGGATTTATAAACACATCAATGCTATAATATATCACTATAATAAATGTTTTTAGTTATCTTTCCTTTATAAACAATAGTTGTGCTCAGTAACCCTCTCTACACCACTACCTTACTCGATTTGCAACTGGCATCAATGAGAGAGATCAGATATACCCATTGTACAGCACTGTAAAATGTGTTGGCGCCTTTTAAATCATTTCAGAATTTTATCAAATATGACTAATATTTTTTATTATGGACAACAAATCTCAATTTTGCAGGAATCTACATTCAGTCCCTTGTCAGAAGTGTACAATTCTTATTATAATCCATTTTAGTTAAATTTCACAACTTTTACACATCATTAGCAAACCATTTTCATATGTAATTTTTTATTTTATTTTTTTTTTTAAACTTTTATTTCCTTCACTTTTTAGATTTAATTTTTTTTTTCCTTCCCCTGCTGGAACTCATTTCTCATTCGTGTTTTTTGTCTCATTTGTTTCCATCAGCAAATGCCCAGCACACCAGGGTTTGTGGGATACAATCCATACAGCCATCTTGCCTACAACAACTACAGGCTGGGAGGGAACCCAGGCAGCAACAGCAGGGCCACGGTAGGAAAATCAACTGATATGTCACATGGGGTCTCAAAGTGCAGCTGTACAGGCATTCAGATTGTTTTTTAAACATAAATAGGGTTACAACCACTTGTAATAAATCCAGAATGTTCACTTCTGTAGAGTTTTGTTGTATAAGTGTTCTGTTGTACAAATGGTCAGCTCGATTTACTCCTGCACTCTGTATATACTGGATACTCATCGATAAGCATGCACCTTGAAATATGTCTGGACTTTGTCATAAAACAGTTTTAGATGTTTTTAATGTATAACAGATTTGTTTTTGGTCTTTCCCTCAACTATGTGTTCTTTTTATTTTAAAGAGGTACTCTAGGCACCATAATAACTTTAGATGCAGTAGTGGTTTATGGTGCCAGGACTCCCTGGTGCTTTCTCATTGTTAAGAGTCAAATGGTTTTCCATTTTACAGATATTACTAAAGAGAAAATTCCATCTTCCCCATCAACAATATTAAAAAGACACAATAGACACAATGAGACTGCAGAGGCATAATCTATACACCAAAACTGCATTAAGTTAAAGTTGTTTTGGTAAAGACCAAAGAAAAAGTTGCCTGTGCTCTCTCTTTAATCCCTATGTATATTTAAACAAATGGAGGTCATTTAGTTACTCCAATGGCCACTGGAGGGAATGCCCGTCTGCCAACGTCAAGACAGACCTCCCTAGACGGGTCCTACTCTGACCCTTCACCTTGCTTCCTTGAGCTTCTGGCAAATATATCTCTGAGACAGAAAGGGGTATTTTTTATATACACACCTATATACTTATTAACGCTTAATAGGGAACACATGGGATGGGCAGCAGCATTGCAACATAGCTGTGTGATACAAAAAGTGAATAAAAATACAAAAAGTAAAGTCCTGCGCTAATACGAATACAAAAAGAAAAGTTGTTTTGGTGCCTATTATGTCCTGTTAACAACTGATTAAAATTCTTTCATGCAGGATGTGTCACTCACAGCCAAGGGAGGTGTAGGTGCTGTATACACAGAATGAAAAGTTTATTTAATCCCTAAATGGCAGGAAAATGAGCAGTGAGAAGGCAGGGGCAACCTCTATACACCAAAACTGCTTAAATACGCTAAAGTTGTTTTGATGCCTATTGTATCCCTTTAATTCCACCCATGTTTGGATGTAATTCACTGGCTCAGAGCATCTGCTTACACTGTCAGATAACAAAATCTTTCCAAATATGGATAAAACGGATATATCTAATGTGTTAGGGGAACTTTTTCTTTAGCTATATTTGTAGAGAGGAGCTGGACAGTGGGTGCCCTTAATACCAATGTAATACCTTCTGAATACTGTATGTTCTTAACAGTGAAAGACATCGGGAGACTCCTGACATACTACAGTGAGCTATAGTTGTAATGGTATCAGAGCGCTGTTAAGTTGTTATTTTTACAGTTCATAAATTGGTTAAGTAGGAACGTTCACAGCCAGCTCACTTTACACTTAGTACACAAAGATCAAGAAAGCTGGTGACTTAAGAGTTTAAATGGAGTAGAGAGGGGTCACACTCAGCCAGAAGCCACAGATGGTGCACTTAAACTGGAGGTGGCAAGTTCTTCGAATCATATAAAGCACATGCAATATAGTCTGGGCACACCGCAGCTTTGCCAAATTTTTCATGGCAAGTTCGAAACTTTTCTATCCATGACCGAATAAAACTGTTAACACGAAGTTGTTGGTGTCCAGACTAGATTGAATGAATTTGCTGTTTAAGAGTTGAAATTTCCAGGAATCACATTCAATAGGGTATGTAATCAACCAATGAGTGGTTCAGATACTTATTCCATTGAGTGATGCCAATATCTATTTAACCCCTTCAGGACACATGACGGAAATATTCCGTCATGATTCCCTTTTATTTCTGAAGGTGTGTCCTTAAGGGGTTAATGGAGCAGAATATGTAAATGAATCCTAGTTGGTAAATATTAGCAACCTTTTGAGAAGAACATGTGTTTGAAGGGGACAATGGTGGATAAACTACTAAAAAATAATCTAGTAAAATGCACGTATGGAATGTCCTTCTTTAAGCCAATTGTGACTTTTTCTATAAAAAGGTAAGCAATACCTGCAGTTACATAAATACAGACTGAAAGGGAAGATCCACAGCATTAATCCAAATGTATCAAATAATGAGAAACTTAGTATGAGGATACTTCCACGTGTTTTTAATTGTTGATAATGTCTAATGCTTCTACAAATGTGATGAAATTATTGCTATTATACCTTCATACATGTAACATCTATAATATCTAAAGTTGATGCACCCAAATGTTCTCTGTCGGGGCCAGACCTGGACTTTTTTTTTAAACTTACTTGCACAAAAAGTCGAAGTGCAAACCACAATTAAAGAAAAGGGACATTGTGAAAAATAAGCTTAGGTCTAAACTCCTATGCGATGTGACGCAAGACCTCCATATTTTAATTTGAAAATAATTAAATCTGGAATGTGACTGATTTGCTTCACCATGTTCATCTGATTTGAAGAGGAAAACGATCAAGTATGCACTTTTTTGTTCACTTTTTTTTTTTTTTTTTTACTGTAATTAGAATATTAACAAGGTAACATTTCAGAGGAAAATTCTGTAATAAATATTGCTCAAAACACTATTGTATTATCTTTATTCAAAGATACTTATTTTTGGTCGTTTACACCCTACTTCTTCTATACCTTGTTACCTTCAACGATGCAAACATTTTAAAAAATGCTTATGGTGAGCAGTCATGTTGTTTCTTTAATAACCACCTCTGCTCATACTTTATGCCTCTTAACTCATACACACCACAAAAGCAAAGATGAAAACTTAATGAATAGATAATACTGCATCCTTTACATACTTCTCTGTATGATTAACTGATGTACATACATACAATAGGGGAGCCAGACTCGCTGTATATAAATATACCTTTAAAATTGTCCTGGCTTTTAATGGCAAGCCCTGATTTTTGAGTTTGTGGTCCTCCATCCACAGTAAATGGAAAACAAGGAATAAAAAATCCACTTGTATACAATAGGTTGTTAAGCTTCAGCTCCTTCTGATGAGCACAAACATGAGAACATAGTTTGCTCACTGGCAACTGTGCTAGCTAAAGTAGGCCTGCATTAGCTGACCTGTTTACTGCAAATCTCCAATGTAGCAAAGCATCATGACTTGCTTGGCCATAATATTGGGAACATATCCAAAATTCTTGCTGCATGGACTTAAAGGAACACTATAGCGTTAGGAATACAAATATGTATTCCTTACGCTATAGAGCCTTAGACACTGTTTAGGTGACTAGGACCCCGTTCCACCACGAATAAATGGTTAACCATTTATTTGCTTACCTTAATCCAGCGCCGGGCTCCCTCTGCACTGGTGACCTCTCCTCCATCGACACCAGCTTCCAAGTGGAGCCGAATGCACATGCGCGGCCAGAGGCGCGCACATTCAAACCCATTGAGTAATGCTTTCCCATGGGGATCTTTTTTGACGTTGGATTCCGTGTCGAGTGTCAAATAAGTGCAATTTACTCTATGTAAATCGCAGAAGCGGCCTCTAGTGGCTGTCAGGGAGACAGCTCCTGAAGGCTGGATTAATCCTGCAGTGTAAACATAGCAGTTTCTCTGAAACTGCTATGTTTTCAGCTGCAGGGTTAAAACTAGGGGGACCTGGCACCCAGACCACTTCATTGAGCTAAAGTGGTCTGGATGCCTATAGTGGTCTTTTAAAGGACTCAAGTAACCTATTTACAGAGTGAGCAGGTTAAGAAAGAGTAACTTTTCTTCTATAAGAATCACAAATATTCATGTAACAGGACATATTCTACAAAGTGAGTCTGTATATGCAAATAGACCTTAAACTATGCTGTTTTAAAACTGCTTATTAAATGTTATTTTGCAGCAAGTATTATTACTCATAGTGGGGCATTAAGTGTATATTAGATTTCAAAAGAGAAGATCTTGAAATAAGTATGTAAAATATTAATTGTCACTCTAACCACGAAATGGGGAGTAAATTCAGAATGATTGCAGTACATTCCAAGCACACCAAAAATGTATGCTCCTTGCTTGTTGCATTGACCTCCTATGCCATTACAGCACTGTATATTCTGTTATCAATGCAACAATTTATCTCAATGCACTCAGCAAAAACAGGAATGAAGTCCTTTAGGATGTAAGTAGAAGACATGCTGCATTTTTTTCAAGAAGCAACTTGATTGACTGGGAAATCCCTACTCTAGAAACTCTAGAAACTCAAAATTGAATTTGCTGCAATAAGAGCCACTCGGCCCATCTAGTCTGCCCAATTTTCTGAATACTCTCATTAGTCCCTGGCCTTATCTTATAGCTAGGATAGCCTTATCCCATGCATGCTTAAACTCCTTTACTGTGTTAACCTTTACCACTTTAGATGGAAGGCTTTTCCATGCATCCACTACCCTCTCAGTAAAGAAAATGATGGAAACTTAGTAAACTGATGGAAACTTAGTAGACTTTTACGTGCAATACTGCCTGCTTAAAGAAGCACATGAAGATCAGTATACCACCTATTTTATTTAGATACATTCTGGAGATGCATTGAAAACATCTCACCTGAGTGGCCGCCTTCTCTGTGCAGTGGGATCCTCTTAAACTAGGGATTGGCTGCAATCTCTCAGTTACTCTGTTATGGATTCCTATACGAGCAATGCACGTGTATGGCATGTTTTGCTTCTATTCTTGGTACATCTTGTTATTTTTTTCCCCATTATTAAGTAAATGAGAAAGCATTGTTTGCTGTATTAGACTTGTTAGTTTCTTATTTGATTGAAATGCCACAGGTTTCTGTGAGAAACGTATACTGGAAGCTCCTTTGGTACCTGAATGCAGAAAATGGCAGATTTGGGGTTTTTATTTTTTACCCCCACTTCACCTGTTTCTTTGTACTAAATTCCTCAATCACTTTGTTTATAGGAGCAGGAGAGGATCATTGTACTCTCTCATAAATCAGAGAAGACTTGTCCATAAGTAATACGTTGGGGCTTCCTGAAGTGGAGAATTAGTTCTTGGTATATTGACTATTGTACATAGAGCTGCATTAACATAATGTTCATGTAAGCTCAGTTTCAGCCTCATAACCACGAGAGAAATGTACAAACCCATTGCTTCATTGTCAACAGCTGTCATTCTTGTTACCACAACTGTGGCACAATCTACATTACCACTACAGTGCACTATAGTACTAATGGTGCTCTGGCACCCACAATGTGAGTAGTCAAACCCTTTACTAATGGTTTGACTAATTAACTGGGGTCCACCTATAAAAAAAAATTGGACATTATCTGCGCTGAGCTAAGCAAGATAGTGTTGGGCTTAGCTAATCAGCTGATGCTCTTAGCCCATGAGCTGACCCTGCATAGCAGGGCTTGGATCAGGAAAGCTAAAAGAAGCAAACGGTTTGACTACTTACATTGGTAAGTGGCACCATAACTACTGCAGCACACTGTAGTTGTTACAGTGCGCAGAGTATATAAAGGAAACACATTGGAATTGAGGCATGGTTGCTGTGCAGAGCAACTTCCACTTTTAAACCTTCATCTGATATTGATGAGCAGTCCACATGTTTCTGGTGAGGAGTGTAGGAATCTTAAGTTAACATATTTTACACTGCTAGCTTTATATAGCATGACCTAAAACAAGAAATCTGATGATTGCTAGTTGTAGCAGAGTAGGAATAGAGTTCTTGAGTTGAAAATTCTGTAAATGTTTGTTATTGTTTGACACGCAAAGATCTGAAAACTCTGAAAATGCTGTGCAGTCTCCAAAGCAGTATATGTTTCAGTTTCTGCCAATATGTAGTAAAGAGACACATCTGGATTCATATTGTATTGTAGTCATGACTGCAGTGTAATAATATGTATTAAACATACTTTTTGTCTGTTTCTTTTTCCTTTGTAGGCTTCATCAGGGATTACAATCCCAAAGCCACCTAAACCTCCAGATAAGCCTCTGATGCCGTACATGAGATATAGCAGGAAGGTAAGTGATAAGTTTGGGTTCTCGGTGAGGCTGCTACACATCCCTCTTATATCCTTAATATCCCAAAAGCCCATATATCGCCCCTAAATAATTTTATGCAAAGTAAAACATCAACCATTTAGCTATCTCAATAAAAACCATCTCCGCACCCCAATGTCTCTGAATAGGTCTGGGACCAAGTGAAGGCTTCCAACCCTGACCTTAAGTTGTGGGAGATTGGGAAGATCATTGGTGGGATGTGGCGTGACCTAACCGATGAGGAGAAGCAAGAGTACTTGAACGAATATGAAGCTGAAAAGGTACGAGGTTATAGCTTTAAAAAAAAATAAAAAAAAATAGAGAGGAAAAAAAAAAATTAATAAAAAAATAAAATAAATCCCATTAGAGCCACTCTGTAGGCTTGAGTCGCTGTTTTCTCTGAAGTGTGAGGGTTGCTAGTTTTGTTCACTAGGTCCCAGGCTGGAAAAAAAAAATGTCCGCTTCAACTATGTGGAAGGAGCATAAAAGTCCGTGTTCACTGGTCACTACTTGTTAAGTCCCATTGGGAGTGTAGTATGGCAGTCTGTTCTTTATTTTTGTTCTGTCTGTCTGTTTTTGTTTCAATGATGCATCCCCATTTAGAACCAAATTGAAAGCATAATCAAGATCATCAACTGGACGTGGCCCATGAAACCTATGTTTTCTGAATATTCGGCACAACCCTTTCTCAATTGGGTCCTTCGGGATTACAGTTGGGTCCGATCTAAAGTACACTTTATTGAGAACAGGTTTAATGCCTACTGTACCGAGTAAAGATTACAATTTATTAAGCTAAGCTAAAAATGTCCCTCTGATGGTTCTCATTGGATAACAATTTCCCAGAATCTTAAACAGTAAGTGTGGAAGCTACCAGATATTTCACATCTTTTTTACACCACACACTCTCATATGCTGGCTTCATTTGTTAACTAGCCAGTATAGGTTGTGTATCTATTCACCTGAATAATAGTCACGGTTTTGCATATTATTAATATGGTACCATGCAGTTCTAATGTCACTTCAACTAAGGTGAGGTATTCATCATGGTCATCAACGGAAGAATTACTGGTTGACTATCACTATCTGCACTTATCCTCAGGGTAGCAGTTATACAATAGAACTCATATTAATATTTGTAATGAAGTACCCCCTTCAGCAGTCCCATAGGGTACTTGTATAACATACTGAATATTCTCGTCAATCAACTTATTTATAGGTGTGTTACTTATGTGAATAAGTGCTTTCGTGGGGCATGGTAAGCAGTACCATCTATAAACGGTGCAAGCAACAAGCTTTAAAAGTTCATAAAATTTTAGGTTGTTTTTTTTTGGAGGCTGCAAAGAAATCAAGGTTTCCTGAAGAGGATAGATACTAAAGTGATTGAGATATTGTAAATAGTAAGCAAACGGATGATTTACCAAATGTGGTGAAACTGTGTTTTGTTTTTAATTAGGCTCTATTTGGGGCTGCATCTAAAGTCTAGTTACATGATACATGCAGTGCAGATATATACATTTCATGCAGAGGTGAAGCTTGATGACACCCTTCCTGCTTCAATGTAGATTACATTTTTAACATAAACATGTTTCTCAAACTACTATGGGGAATATAATGCTGAGTAATATAGCTTGTGATGGCAGATACTATTAAATAGTCCCACTCCAAACTTCTTATTGTGAAATGTTAAAGTGCATTTATTTAAATATACAAAATCTTTAGGAAGTACCTTAATTTAAATTTATAATCCCCAAAAATGTAGAAAAATCTCCCCAGTGCGACAACTGCAAAAGCTCATATTGTACCCTAGACAGAGTCCTGCTTGGTTGTCGGAATGATAAATTTAAAGTTGAAACAATGAGTTGTAAATATTTCAAGAATGCATAATCCCCTACTTTAAAATCCATAAATCTCTATTTAATTTTTGTGTGATTAAGTTTTCTTAGATTGCTTTTTCTTCTCAAAGTAAACACTAATAAAGGACATCTGCAAAGATAAGCCTCTGTGGTATCTTCACACAAGGGGTAGACAACAAGATCCCTTCTAAGTTTTGCCAGACTACAACTTCCATGATGGTTTACCAGTTTGCAAGATGGCAAAGCATTATGGGAGTTGTAATTTGATAAAGGCTGGGGGCATCTTGTTGGCTCTTTTGTCTAAAGTATGGTGTCATTTAACTTAATCATACATTAATGAAATATTTTTTAGATGAAATGTGTTAAATTACAGGTTTTCTGAGATTGTTAGTGTTTTGTTTTCTCAGAAAAGCACATTGCTTAAAAGTATGATTTTACATCTATGGATATGTGAAAATCTAGATATTGGTTGTAAACTGTAAGTCAGGGAACATCCATATATTTATAAATAAATAGCATTTTTGTATCTCCCCCCCGCTACACACACTGTTCTGTAAAGTAGTTTTTCATATTCATTATCTCATCCCTCTAACGTCTGTTAAAGTACTACCCTAAGTACTTTGCACATAATGTTTTCACCCAGAATAAAATAGATTGTACATTTCTTGTGACAGCCACGCCGACATCTCCCACCAGAACCTGTGCGCACCAAATAACCTTTTGTAATTTTCTCTGCAGATTGAGTACAATGAATCAATGAAGACGTACCACAATTCACCTGCTTATCTCGCCTACATCAATGCCAAAAGCAGGGCAGAAGCTGCTCTGGAGGAAGAAAGCCGCCAGCGCCAGTCACGCATGGAAAAGGGGGAACCCTACATGAGCATCCAACCTGCGGAAGATCCTGATGGTTAGTAAACCAAAGTGTGCAAAACTGATCGTGAACCTCACAACCGCAACATAACCATCATACATTTTAGTGCAAGGATACTCTATATAAAAATTACAGCCTTTTCTTGTTTTCCCCCTTCATACAGCATACCCTTTTGTGATGGGTTTGGCTATATCGTTCCTGGGTTAATTTCTATAGGAATCTTTATTAAAGGGCTGCTATAACCCTTTCTCTCAAAATTAGCATTTTTCCTTTATTAACACTACTGATCTTGTCCACCCCCTTATTTTATATAAAACCATTTAAATATTTTAAATCTTGTCTCGCAGAGCAAAGTATTTCTCGCTTAGTTTCCACGCCCTGTCTGACATCACTCCTTCCCTTGCGAGGTTCATTTAAATGTTTCTAATAGAGTAGCTTTTGATTGGACCATTTTACTGTCTGAGTGCGCTGAGCAGTTGAGGGGCAGAAAGGCTTTCATTATTGAAAAATAAAACGTAACTGTTAAAACCAGAGGGAGGGGACACTAAAGCTGCGTACTGATTAGACATGTAATTTTTGCAGTTCAGAAAAGGCAAAATCAGGGCACACCATCAAATGGAGAGAAGAAATGGCAAACTTTTTTTTAAATTCTCCTCTCTGTGCTTTCTCAGTGCTGACCGCCAAGTGCAGAGGGCAGCACTTATAACGATTACTGACCGGGACCTAAGATGGAAGCTTCCAGTTGCAGACTAAACTTCTGTGGCTTTCTACATATGCATTTTTAAATATAACAATAGGTAAATGTAATATTAAAAATCCTGGGAAAAGACTGTTCCCTTTTAATATTGTTAATGTGTATACTTTAGCTCCCTCTAGTGCACAGACAGTATACTACTCTCCACTTCTCTGCTGCAATGCAGATTCCCAGCCCAGAATAATCATTTTATTCAGTTTACACACCCTGTTAATAAGGAAACTGATTGTAATAGATAACAATATTGTGATCCATTCAACAAATAGCAGCAGCACACTGTACCCAAAATAATCTCTTTCCCTTTGTGATGCTTGATTTGTCTTCTAGATGGAGTTTTTATTTATTTTAATAAAGGAATAGAACAGATGTAGCAAAATATAACACATTCTGACTAGTCCTTTTTATGTATATTTTGTTTGCGCTCACTGCTAGCAGCAGTGTCACAGCACATCAGTCTCAATGTTATTCCCTGCGTTTACAAGGAATCCTAGGAAGATTACCTGGGCTCCTTTGTGGTATTCTTTGGTTCTTGTGTCTGCATTAACATGCTTTTTAGTGACACCTGGCTGCACAGCAGACATTAAAGGTGCACAAACTTGTTTTCGTCGCACTATAGGATTATTAGGTTACCCCCATCCTGCTGGGCTGAAGGGGTTAGAACCCCTTCAGCCACTTACCTTAATCCAGTGCCGGGCTCACTCTGCGCAGGTGACCTCTCCTCCCCCAGCCAACGTCATCTCCGAATGTGCATGCGTGGCTATTCAAACCGCCCATAGGAAAGCATTACTCAATGCTTTCCTATGGATGTCCTGCGTGTCGTCAATGCGATTTTTGCATTGAGGCTTGTGGAAGCAGCCTCTGGTGGCTGTCAGGGAGATTGCCACTAGAAGCTGGATTAACCCTCAGTGTAAACATAGCAGTTTCTCTGAAACTGCTATGTTTACAGCTGCAGGGTTAAAACTAGGGGGACCTGGCACCCAGACTACTTTATTGAGCTGAAGTGGTCTGGGTCCCTATAGTGGTCCTTTAATGCAGGAGAGCTAACAGAAGCTTCATGCTCAAGCTTTCAGTTCTATATAGAAGAAGTACTTACATTAGGGGGCACCTTGGTACTCTTGACACCATAACCAGCACAGCTCTCTGTACTTGTTATGGTGCTTGAAGTATTCCTTTTAAATTAGCGATGTGCTCCTTTTATTGGTTTAGTCCAGGGCAGGCTTCCCCAAACCCGGCCCTCCAAATGTTGCTGAACTACAACTCCCATGATTCTATGAATGAAATAGGCTGAGAATCATGGGAGTTATAGTTCAGCAACATCTGGTGGGCCGGAGTTTGGGGAAGCCTGGTCTTAGGGTATTTAGGTTTTACTTGACATTTTTTACACAATTCTTGATCCTCCTATTGTCTGCTGCCTATCTCCCACGTTGTTCTGTGCTGACAGGCGTGGCTGAGTCTGTCATTAAGCAATGTACCTGCAGTGTGATGTTCTGGGCAGAGCGCCTACTATGAATAAACAGATTCTTAAATGTTGTCTCTTCCAGTCAAACAGTTTTTTTAAATTAAGCCTGATTGATTTTACTATCCTTTTATACAATATATATCAAACTGCATTTTACACCCAAGTTTCTTCAATCACCCTTTATGATTGATCAACAAATTGAAATGTCCCAGCGATGTCCTTATTATAAAAGTATAGTATTTGGTCTTTATACGGTTAAAAACAGAACAGCGGTTTAAAACAAATAAAGTTAAATTTTTCCTATTTTTTGGGAAATTATTTCACTTTAGTCACACTTTGAGTTTTATGTTCTGATTCCTACCTCCTGTAGACAGTGTGATCTTTACCCACAATCCCTGAGTCTCTTCCTGTTTCATATACGGGCACAATGATGGCTCCATTTGGTACTACAGTTGTTATTGAATCACGTCAACCATGATCTTCAGTGTTTAGAGAGACAGCATTCACACATTTTTTCCCCGACAAGGTTGATCTGCATTAATGTATCTTCACTCTTCAGTCTAGCGGTAATGTCTTTTTGTAAATGGCAACCATAAAATGCACTATAATTTTAGAGTATTGCTCTAAAATGTAGAACTACACATGCAAGAAGTTGTCTACTGCCTCTACGAACAACCCCATTGATTGAGCGCTGTCCTTTTCTTCCCAAAATTCTCCATTCTATACAAAGGTTTAATAATATGTTGTTTATTTGCAAACAACCAGCCAAGGTGGTTATAGAAGAATCACTTCAGATTAGCAAGTTTGATACAAAGCAAGGTCTGTTAGCTTAAATCTTTCCCAAATCAATTAATTTATTACATTTACATTGGGCATAAATAGTATAGTAGCTGTATTGTAAATGTTAAACTTGCTTGTTCTAACACCCGTTCTGTGTCTTACAGATTATGATGACGGATTTTCCATGAAGCACACCGCAGCCGCTAGATTCCAGAGGAATCACCGCCTTATCAGTGAAATCCTTAGCGAAAGTGTGGTGCCTGATGTACGATCTGTGGTAACAACTGCCCGGATGCAGGTTCTTAAAAGACAAGTCCAGTCTCTCATGGTGCATCAGGTACGAAATGGTACATATGACATGGAGGCAGTAGGGGGCTATTTTTAAAGCATAGTATTTATATTATATATATTAAAAATTGTTGTTGTACAGAGTGTTAATTGCTAAATGCAGTGTAGTTCCTAAATATGTTACATTATCAATTCGCTTAAAAATTATTTCATTATATCAAATCTTTGTAATCTGCACTGTGGGGAGTTGTGCATTTGCGGTCTTCGCTTTATTTGGTTGGATCTTAGCTGCTAAAACTGCCGTGGAACAAGCTTTATAAGCTGACAGGGGAGTAGACCTGTCTTAATGCAGACTGCTGCACCTTGTATTGCACAACATGTTCAGGAAGCAGACAGTAGACTTGTCTTTTTTGCATACTGAAATACCCATCAATAATGAGACAGCTAGGAGTAGGCACACTTGGAATTAAAATTGTCTTGTTGTAGGCTACAGCACTTATCTATAGCAGCCTAATATCACAGTGAAGAGCTGGCTGAATCTCATGTGGTAGTGGCTTAAGTCCCCAAAAGACAGACTTGGGTATGACAAGTGAACATAAGTAAAACTGAAGAAAGAGTCTTTTAGAAAATAATTCCCAACATGCAAAACAAGTAAACTATAGCAGTTACTACAGTTACGTACTGATTGTGGATACACAGTCTGAGACAGATTTCAGAGAGTTTGACTTGAAGCAGCATTTAATTGTCTCTCGAAGGTTATTCCATAGTTGAATATCTCATCCCGCTTCCTTGTAATGTGGTAATAGTCCATACTCTTTTTGAGGTTAAGATTAGATTCTAAGAGTTGCCGGCTTCTCAAGTGGAGCAAGAAGCTTGGCAGAGAAAGGGTATCATCCAGGCATGTATTTGCCTTGATTATACCTGTGCTGTCTCTGGTGCTGTGTCCATACAGAATACGGTTTACTTGGCTTTTAGAAGTATAATGTTTTAAAATGCCCATCAATGTGTAGAGTTGCAGTGCTTCTACTACAACCAATTCCACTCGTTAACTGAATATTGCCAACTATTTAGGCTCAATATATGTAAGTCCTATGCTACTAGACAGACCTAAAAGTTTCTTGCCACTGCAAGTCTGAAGTCTATGTCTCTAGCACACTCACAAGAAGTGAATTGCTATTTGCTAGGGGTGAATTATCATTCGCAAGGAGACAAGTGGAAATCTTGAACCCTGTAATGATTATGAAACTATAACATCCAACTGAGTCCCCAGAATCTTAAAGAGAGTTACTGAGCTGCAAAGAGTGCAGATTTATTCAATTTTTTTTTCTAAAACAAGGGAGATTAGATACTCTAGGCTGCATAGCAACTCCATCGGAATGAAGCTTTTATGTGTGATGCAGTTCTGGGTCCCGGGATACCTGAAGGTGTTTTAAACTGTTAATGAAAGATGGTTTAATCCTATAGTCTTCAAGCTGGTGAATCTTTTAAACTGTTCTCAATGGGAAGTTACCTTATTGAAGCTCTGGACATGGAGCAAATGTCCTGTGGCAGACCGATCGTGTTCACTCTGATGATGTTTTTATGGTGTCCACAGTGGTCATTTAAAGCCTGCACATTTCTTTTTTACAATTCCTTAGTTCAAGTATATCAGGGTGCACTGTCTGATATTCTATGGTGAGTGTGAGGCACGTTGCTTTCAGATAGACAGTACAGCATGTTGTGTAATTCCACAATTTTAGAATCGTAAAAAAGAGTGTGCGTTGCCATACTACAACTCAATGTCATCATAATGATGTGATGGGTTGTGCACTCTCCTCTTCCCATATTTTAGACCACTATCGCCTCCCTGATCTAGGTCAGCAACTTTTGTTGATGAGGAGATTTTATGAGGTGTAAAATGCCTGGCGGTGCTTTTAAGCAACTTCAGAGTAGGGAAATTATAATGTTTTCTGATTCTATAGTGCTCCAAATGATGGCATGTTTAAGCACGCCATCATTAGGCTAAAACTAACCTCTCCCAAATCCCCAGGTGTGGCAGTAAGGTGTGACCCACACAAAACGCTTCACATTATGGGGATCTTGCATGAGTCTTGAACAAAGCTTTTTAACATTAACCATTTGTTGAATCTTCTGTCACTAGTCCATACTATTCAAATGCTAACCTAGTATTTCTCCTCTTTTCTAACACTTCAGTAATATGGAAGATTAAATTTGTACGGAGTGGTTAGAAAAAAAATTATTTGCTGATTTTCAACGGACACTCCCAATGCCTAAAGAACGTGAGCTTGGTTAACTGTTTTAGGGGTTAACAGGCAGTACACCTTAACCTTATTCATAAAAGGGCTGATTTCAAGAGCAATTGTCAGTTTTATGACTTGATTTGGGAACGCCACCCAGCAGTCAAGCTGACAGCAAGGTGGGCTTCCTGATTCACCCTGCTTGAACAACTTTTCAAATGGAAATGAGAGCTTCCATTGGGGAACATTAGTCAGAAGCATTCTATTCGGTGATTACCGTATTTGATTGCTGCACTTGCAGCAGTATCTGTGCATGTACCAGTGTTGTCTGAACAGGAAAGTGGGACTGTCACCTCTGAAAATCATTTAAGGGTAGAGCAGTGGCGAGTGGGAATAAATTCATAAGTTAAAAGTCCAAAGAGTAGTTGAACAACCGTAAATAGTATCTAAGCATATTTGACTATAGGGGTGAAGAATGCATGATGGTTATTATGGTTTTGGAACTAACATTATCCACCAAGCCAGGTAATAGAAAATAATTTGAGTTAAAAAAAATTGTCACTATGATGTTGCTTTCTTTAGTTTTGCAGTGAGATGCGAGCATCAGCACGTACATTACGTTATGGGCTGCACTTTGTTTAAGTAGGTGGTGGTATTTATATTGGTACCTTGGCATAATAATACAATTCGACCTGTACATTTGCTTTCATTTTAGTACGCATGTAATGATCTGTAAAGTCCCACCCACCGTGTGAGTTTTATACAAGAAATATTGCAGGTTTATTTATTTTTCAAATGAATATATAGATATATATATCTATATATATCTATATATATATATATATATCTCTTGATGGAGAGCACTCACAGGGCTCCGTATATATCAAAAAAGTGCTTGTATTTCAGCAACATACGATCACGAGTAATGTCTGTGATGTTTCAGTCTAGCTGGACTTTTCTCAACACTTGACATAGCTCGTGATCGTATGTTGCTGAAATAAAAGCACTTTTTTGATATATACTGAGTCCTGTGAGTGTTATCCATCAAGGTATATATATCATTTGAAAAATAAATAACCTCCAGTAATTTTTATTTATTATTGTTTTTTTTGTTTTTTTTTCAACTTATTTCTTTTTTTTTCTGCAGCGCAAGTTGGAGGCCGAGCTACTGCAAATAGAAGATCGTCATCAGGATAAGAAAAGGAAATTCTTGGAAAGCACAGAATCTTTCAACAATGAACTTAAACGGGTAACTATTAACTTGTTATATGTAGACTGGTAGAGAAATGTACAGAAAATGTAATCTCAGAAATTTGTTTGAGAAGACAAGATGTTGTGTAACTGAGTAAACTGCTGTGATGGCATAAACTCATACTATGAGCATATTCGGAAGAGTTTGGACAGAAAATTGTAGTTAACAAGAGAATTGTAGCATTTTAGCCCCAGCAAGCAGGTTGGTAAAATTATTCAAACGCCTCTTTTAGTACAGATGGGGTGATAGACCCTTACTTCAGTCTATAATTACTTCTGTATCTTGTATGATGAGATGATGTGATCTCATTTTTATGTATTTTCCTTTCCAGCTGTGCAGTTTGAAGGTTGAAGTGGACATGGATAAGATTGCTGCAGAGATCGCACAGGCAGAGGAGCAGGCTCGCAAACGCCAAGAAGAGAGAGAAAAAGAGGCTGCCGAGCAAGCTGAACGCAACCAGAATGCCGCCGCCGCTGCTGCTGCTACAGCTGCTGCTGCTGCCGCAGCCGCTGCTGCTACAGCTGCTGAGGAAGAACCGGAGGCTGCGAAGGTGGATGAAAAGAATGAGGAAGAAGAGGCTCCTATGGAAACTGGTATGTGCATCCACACACAAAATTATTTGAAAGCCTGTACGGAGGCAAAGAGGGAAGGGTTTGTAAAGGTGCAGAGAGCAAACATTAGGACCATTAAGTAAAGTAAGTAATTTTAGTAAAGCCATTTAATTACTGAGATAGATTTCCTATGCTGAACAATGTTTACGATGAACCCATCTGAATTACTAAATTACTGCAGTCGATTGGAAAGGCAGGATCGTGATTTTTCCTTTTTTTCCCCCTCGTTATTTTTTAAACCTGGCTGTGGAATTTAGGTTTATTTTTCTGTTCCTTATCTAAATTACAGAGTTTTAGTTTATCCATTAGCCCTGTTTCACCAAGCATAAAATACATTTTTATTTAGGGGCTTTTTTGCTATTTAATATCTCTTTTAGCTTCTGAGCATGGCTTCATTCATGCTATTGTACAAACTGCTCCCTTCACACATTCATTATTGTGTGTCAAGTCTTATATCCTGTGTGTCTCCTCACGGAGTCTGACTTTGAGGATAAGTGAAGCTATTGAAATGAACATCCATCTTTCTTTATAAAAGCATAGTGCAAAACAGAAGCTGTACATGTACCTGACAGTATTCTGTTTGTTTCCAAAACTGTGTTTTATTTGAATTAAAAATACAATATGCATTTAATGGCCTGGGGCGCTGTTCTTCTGCCTACAGATTTAATTTTATTTTGTGCCCTGGCATCAGTCTGGCTACTGTGAGCGACCTAGAAACATCTAGCTCTGAGCCAATAAAAACAGCCTGCCCTGTTCTAGTATCAACAGAACATAGCTCCAATCTCTCTGTGCTGACAGCTCTGTCTCATTTTTCAATGTTGTGATTTTCACACCCTTGTTTTCAAATACTTATGTTGGAACTGAAAAAAAACCCACAGATACTTTACGTAAAATATCATAGAAATCAAACTTGGACAAAATTTCAATTGCTCGTCATTCTATCTTAACTACATATTTGTTCTAATGTATGTTACAAATCCAGTCTATATCAGACATATTGTCCAAACCATACAAATCTTTAATCATGTAATTCTATCCTTCCAGAGGATACTCCTTCTTTACCCCCTCCAGAGGAACCCAACGAGGTCCAGCAGAATGATGAGGAAGGAACATCAACCCCCGAGGACAAGGAAAGTGTTCAGGAGGCTGTGGATAGCACTCTGGATGAAGGAACAAGCGACAGCAACACCGGGTCGGAGAGCAATAGTGGAACTGTGGAAGAACCGCCACCGGACCCAGTGCTAGAGGAAGGAGAAAGGAAAGACTGAACACCTGGCATACCGATCACAGTCTTAGTCTTACTTATAATAGATGGAACTCGTGCATGTGGAGAGCAATCACATGAAGCTTTTCTGCTGTCAGTATGGCAGGGCAATAGATAGCAGGGGCTTACCTTTTTATCCTTTCTTTAAAGCCACAGAACATTCTATCGCAGGGGCTTCCTGCATCAAAGGGTTGTTAATCCTGCAGGCTCTAAACTGGTTTAATTTTATTTGTTAAAAAGTTCTGTGAATCCCACATTCACACTTCAAAACTGTGGGCTTTTATTTATGTCTCAGGATTTCCTACAAACACAGCCGCCTAGTGGCAGCTCTACACAAAATGCACACTTTTTAAAATCGGTCATATTAGCAAGAACCAGTTGTATTTTTTTGCTTGTTTTTTTTAAGACCATTTTTTTTATAACTACAGTTCAAATAAAGAAACCTGTCAAACATAAATGTAATTGTTTTTATTGGGATTTATTTTGGACTTTATGGGCATAGTAAATTCCACACCACTTAAAATCCACATATACACCTGAAAAACTCTCAGTAAATTTTGGGTATTTAAGTAATGACATGTTATGTCCATATTAGAAAATAGAAAACGAAAGGACCTTGACTCAGCAAGCTAATATGTATATGGTATATAAATATAATATTTATATTTCTCTCTTGGTGGTGCAAAGCAAATATAGTGGCTATGATATGCTTCAGTCTTATTATCTCATTGTCCTGACACATAAAATAATTTCACTTGCTTAGAGCTCTGTACATTCCACTCCATAAGTTATAAGTATTTCACTTATAATATCTATCATTGTATGGAGTGATTACTGTGGTCTGCACCTGCCAGAGTTGCAGACCACAATGCTCCCTGTCCTGGTACAAGCCCACCTATGTCCTCTTTAGCAGCCCTGCCGGGCATCTGGCCATACAAGATCCACATCCCTTCTTCACACTTCGTTACCTATATTTGGAAAGGAAGCAGTTTCTTTTAGGGGTGTTTCTTGTAGGGCAAGGTAAAGTTGGTTACACATGATTGATGTAATTTTAGGTTGTAAGATCATTTACACACATAGGAAATTTCACAATCGGGCAGAAAATAACAGCCAAAAATTACAAGCATTCCACAGAAATGTTTGCATCCAACTTAAAAAAGGACTCTAACGCTGGACTCCGTAATAAATAATTTTTATTTATGCATAACCCCTTAAGGACCAAACTTCTGGAATAAAAAGGAATCATGATATGTCACACATGTCATGTGTCCTTAAGGGGTTAAATAAAACCAATTTCATCTGGGAGAAGGCAAGCACACAAAATAAAATCGATTTAAAACTGTGTTTGATATATATTTGTGCACTTACATAGCTGTAGACTTTTTTTCTAAAAGTGAAAGTTTGATCTAAAGATAGCAATTCCCGTTTTCTATTTCCAGTTTAAGGGGATAAAAAAAAACCTATAGTGTAATGTATGTGTCCTCATCTGTCACAGTACAGCTTTCTCCTAAATGACAGTTTACAGTTCTCCCAAGAATAACTTAACTTTCAAAGTGTAATTGTACCTCCTCTGTCTTTGTTTTCTTCAAGTATGACAGACAAATGCCCCTGAAGCAGTTTAATACATTACCACAAACTTGTCCGTCTGCCAGTTTCTAATTATGGGAACTGGATTTTCATTATGAATTGCGTTAAGCTTCAAAGGGAATACTCAGTGGGAGATCTGTTTTAACTGGCCAAAGATAAATTGGAGTATATTTTATGAGATCGCTTTCATTTAATGGGATGTTATTTTTAAAAACTGAATTACGAATATTGAGTAGTAAATGCTAAATAATTGTGTCTGGGTTAACTAATCAGATTTTGGAAACAATGTCAGTGGGATCCCCCTTAACAAAAAAAAAAATAATAGATGATATCCTTGCTAGACTTTAGAGACCCTCTGTTATTTTCACGGAGCACAGCGAAGCCTTACTTAATATTCACGGTGTTTTCTTTGAATTTAATTTTGCAAAGACAAAGGGAATTGGTGGCTAAACTTGGAATTCTAGTGAATTGAAACCTCAATGGCAAAGTTTAAGCTAAAATAGTTCAGGTAATAAAAAAAAAAAAAATGTTTGCATATGTGTTCATGATAGCAAATAATCTGCAGCATGGCTACAATTAACAATACAGTGGAACCTCGGTTCTGGAACGCTCCCTTACTCGAACAATTTGTTATTAAAACAAAATATTTGAGAGAGAAAATGTCTCCGTATTAGAACAAATTCACACAGCATTAACCTCGTTGATATCGCTTTGGAACCACATTGGTGTGACGCATCGGCCTCCTAGCACTAGACAAAGCGAACAGAGCTCCATTCTGTCAGCAAACTGAGCTGACCGGTAAAGTGAAGTTACATTTTCATTTCATTTAAATTGAGTTTTTTCTGTATGACTTTATGCATTTAATATAAATTTGTGTTAAAATGCTGTAATTTTGGGGTTCTTGGACGGATTAATCTAATTTACAATGAATTATTATGGAAAATTTTGATTTGTTTTTTTCAAACCAATCAGTTCTTAACCCCTTAAGGACACAGCTTCAGAAGCTTGACTTACGCTTAATGACACAAGCAATTTTTGCATTTTCTTGCTGTTTGCGTTCAACTGCAATTTGCATCTCTCTCATTTATTGCACCGACACATATTATATACTGTTTTTTAAAGGACAGAAAGGGCTTTAATTTGATATAACATATATATATATAAATGCTTACTTATTATAAAAAAAATACAGAAAAATGCAAAAAAAATGAAAAACATTGTTTTTTTTTACAGTTTTTGCAATAATAATGTGTGCATAATTAGTGCAGGTTAAGGAAAGTAATTAAAAATAAATTTATTTGTTCTGATTTACAGAATATATAATGTGTCTGGGATTTTAAGTTTTTTTTAGTAGTTACAGGTCACAAAGCACAAGGAGTAAAATAAACTTTTAATGTGGAGCGATTTTAGAATTTGGTATGTTTGTCTTGTAAGCTTAATAGCCATAAAAGAAAACAAAATTGCCACACAAAGTATATATTTATATAAAGTAGACATCACGGGCTATTTACCTAAGGTTGTTTTGACACTTTCTACGTAGCCATATTACCGCCAACCTCTGCTAAATATTGGGGTAAAATTGTGTTCTTTTTGGTTTTTGGCACACAAACTTATAACAGAGAAATTCTCGTGTATATTTTGTAAAATTGGTGTGTGCTATTCCTGTACAAAGTTTTATTTTGTGTTCAGTTACATCTGCTGAGTAAAATGACACCCCCATTGTATGTCTTTTGCACTATTTCTTGAAGTTACAGTGCCATACAGGATACCTGTCCTTTTCAGTATTCACAGTAGAATTTTGAGAGATGGATTTAATGAGCCTTAGCTTCCATTTTGGGGTATTATAACAGTTTGGCTGTTCAAAAAACCCCCACAAAGGCCTACCATTTGTAAAAGTAGACACTCCAGGGTATCTTATAAGGTGCATATTGTGCCTTAACTAGCCCCCATTTTTTCACCAATATATGCCAAAGTATGTGGTAAAAAATAATTTTGTGCATTTTTTACATACGGATTGCATTTTTGCTGGGCGTTTTGTATATTTCATATGTGCCACTAAGTTCAAACCTCCCAAATTATGCTCCGCTAAGTCTTTTGAGTAAAAATACACCCCCAATGGATGTCTTTGTCACTATTTTGTGAAGCTACAGTGCCATATAGGAGACCAAGCCATATCCGTTTTTACCAAACTTTGAATTTTTACGCTGTGCCTATGTGCAATTTCCAAGCATCTTCGCAGGTTTTAAATTCAAACTACCCCACAAAGGCCTACCATTTCTTAAAGTAGACACCCCAGGGTGTTTCAAAAGGTATTGTTTGAACCTTAGCGTGGGATCATTTTTCTGCTAGCTTGTGCCAGATGTAGTGGTAATAAGCGTTTTTTCTGCCTTTTTGACATACAAAGTGAGTTTGCACAGTATATTTTGCAAACCTTATGTGTGCTACGACTGTATAATACTTCATATGTTGCTCAGCTATGTCGGCTGAGTACAGCAATACCCCCGTATGTACCTTTGCCAGGTATGTGTGGACATCGGAGGGCACATTTGGGACACAGCCATTCCAGTTTTTTTCAAACTTTGAATTTTTATGCTGTGCCTATGTCCCATTTTAGAGTATTTTACCAGGCTATATAATCCAAATTCCCCATAAAGCCATACCATTTTTTAAAGAAGACATCCCAGGGTATTTCAAAAAGGCATATTTTGAACCTCAGCGTGGGATCATTTTTCCGCTAGCTTGTACCAAGTGTAGTGGTAATAAGCATTTTTCTGCCTTTTTGACATACAAAGTGAGTTTGCACAGTATATTTTGCAAACCTTATGTGTGCTGCGACTGTATAATACTTCATATGTTGCTCAGCTATGTCGGCTGAGTACAGCAATACCCACGTATGTACCTTTGCCAGGTATATGTGGATGTTGAAGGGGCGCATTTGAGACGCAGCCATTCAGTTTTTTTTCTAACTTTGAAGTTTTACGCTGTGTCCATGTTCCAATTTGGAGTAGTTTAGACGGTTGGTTATTGAAACTTCCCCACAAACACATACTATTTATTAAAGAATACACCCTGGGGTAATTCAAAAGGCATATTTTGAACCTTGGCATGGGATAATTTTTTCTCTAGTTTGCTCCAGGTGTAGTGGTAATGAGCGTTTTTAAAATGTATTTTTTTACTTTTTATAACTTTTTTACTTTTAAAAACTAGTTTTTAAACTTTTCTTTTGCTTATAAATTTTTTTTAAACTTTCCTAAACTTTCTTAAAACTTTTTTACAGATTTAACATTTTTCTAAGCTTTTTTTTTTACCGTTAACCCCTAACTAGCAGTACGCAGCAGTAACAGTAAATTCATTTAAAAAAAAAAATCAGATCATAGTAAAATGTAATCCCTGCCAATTGATCACTGTAGTCAGTGATCAATTGGCAGGGAAGGGGTTAATTTTTTATTAAAATGGGTAAGGGGGGGGGGACTTTAAATAAACTTTATTTTTTTTTACAGCAGGGGGCAGGATCAGCACTGATCCGGCTCCCTGCACTTCACACAGAACCCGGAAGTGCAGGGAGCCGGTAGGTAAGTATACAGAGCACATGTGCTCGCTCTGACTTGCGGTCAGAGCGAGCACATATGCTGGGCAGCCTGACCGGGTGCTCCCGGTATGCCTCTAATGCAGAGGCATACCGGAGCACCATTAACCCCGCGATCGCCGCGATAGCGGCGATCCGGGGTTAATTTTACCGCGTGACGGACGAGGTCCGTCACCCGTCGTTAAGGGTCTCCCTTGTGTGACGGACCTTGTCCGTCACCCGTCCTGAAGGGGTTAAACAGCCTTCTGGAACAGATTAAGTTTGAGTTCCGAGGTTCCACTGTATTATATTTTAAAAAGCATGGGATGTGCCCTTTGCATTAAAGTTCAATTCCTAAATTAAAAGCACTGTGTATTTCATATTCCCTGGTTGATCACATGCGTGCATTTAATTATGCATTTTTTGTTGGGGGATATCTCTTAACAGCTTGCAAAAGCTGCAGATCCCTTGTATGCTGCCTTTGCACACCGTTTACTTCTGCCCTAGCCTAGACTTTCTATGGCTGTCCAATCACAGACTTCCCAATGCTGCTCCATGAGAATTCTGGGCAATTTCTGCCTTTTGATGTTCTATCCACTATGCTATATAGTCAGAAAGTAGCAGGACTGGGTGTCAGATAAACAAAGGTGTAACAAAGTTATTTTATAAAAGTGCCAATTTGTATTGAAATATACACTGTTTGTTAAATTAAAAAAGTAGGACCTTTCACCCCAAATAGATAGGAGATAGATGCCTACCTCGCACTGATTAATCTTCCTCAGATTACACAAGATCACCTAGAAAGCCTTTTGAGCCCAATAACGCTACAGGAAGTGCTGGACACTATTAAAAATCACCAGAGGCGGACAGCATGCCCAACTTTTACTATAAACGTTATGTTACTGTACTGGCCCCACATTTGTTTAACATTTACCATATGGCATCGAAAACAGGCTCACTGCCCCCTGAAATGCTGTTAGCCACAATAGTGACATTCCCAATACCAGGTAAACCAGGATGTATGTAAAAATTTCTGACCCATCTCACTCCTCAATACTGACGCCAAGATTTATGCCATACTCCTCATAAACGATCAAACAGGTTTTATTTCGGGAAGATAGAGACAGTATAATACACATAAACTTGAAAGAGTATTGGAACAGTTTAGAGGGTCCAGCCAGGGTGGTTTGCTCTTAGCGTTAGACGCAGAAAATGCGTTTGACCGCCTCGGCTGGAGCTTCCTTGAAATGGCACTAAACTCCTACAGTTTCCCCGCCCCCAAGGTTACCAAACAAATTTTCACACTCTTTTCCTTCCCCAATACACAAGTATTGCAAATAGGCTCCCTGTCCTCTCCCTTCACGATTACGAATGGTACGCGGCAGGGCGGTCCCGTCGCTACTCCTATACGTTTTGGCCCTAAAACACTTATTGATATCCATACGGGAACATCCAAACATATAAGGCATGGAGATATGTGGTAGAGACCTTTAAAATCGGTGCATTTGATAACACTACCTCACACAATAGAGCTTCTAGAGGACTATGGGCAGGTATCATACTACTACTTAACACCAGCAAAACGCAAGCCCTAAGCAACAGCATTCCAGCAACCACTCTTACATACCTTCAACACACATACGACTTTGGCTATCTGACAATATTAAGTATCTGGGAGGCTCCCAGTGCCAGGACTGCCACCACAACTACTAACACATCTATAGGGCTCCAAATGCCAGGACTTCCACCACTTACACCTCTGTAGGACTCCCAATGCCAGGATTGCCACCACAACCACTTACACATCTATAGGGCTCCCAGTGCCTGGAATTAGCTTACTGGTCAAGATTCCTGTCATCATTCACGTAATTTTCCCTCCCTCTCTCTTGTTTTGCCACTTTTCAGAAATCCGAAGCTCTTCGGCAATTCGTACCAATGTCATTCGGTTCGGCACTTCCGAACTACCGAACTGCAGCACTTCGGACATTCATAAGCATCCGAATGTCCGAATTGCATGAAATTTGTCCGAATGTACATTCGGAATGAAACGAAATGCACGTCTACAAAAGATGTATCTCGTTTATATCTTACCTGTAATACTATATGAATGTAGTGTTTATTACCCCTCTCCTCCTCCTCCCCTTTCTTTTTTCTGTATCCCCCCCTTTATATGAAAACAATAAAACACAAATATGAAAGAAAAAAATAAAAGGAGGACCTTTGAAGAGCTTTAAGTGTCTGAAGTGTCCCTTTTAAATGTATTCCCCACTGTTGTACCATAAATGGATGTAAACATAATATTTCAGACACTATGCATTGTCTAGAGCAGGCTTCCCCAAACTCTGGCCCTCCAGATGTTGCTGAACTACAACTCCCATGATTCTATGAATGAAATAGGCTGAGAATCATGGGAGTTGTAGTTCAGCAACATCTGGAGGACCAGATTTTGGGGAAGCCTGGTCCAGAGGTTGGACACCTCCAGATGTGGAATACATCCCCTATCATGCTCTTACAGCCATAATGCTGGCAAAGCATCATGGGAGATGTTCACAACATCTAGAGTGCCAATAGTTGCCTACCCCTGGCTTTAAGTGATCGCAATTTTATTTTAAAGGAACTCTACAAGCACCATAACCATTTGCAAATGGTTTGACAAGTTACATGAGGCTCATGGGACACCACTCCAGGAAAGTCAGAAGCTCCTAAACAGAGCTTTCACTAGCTCCCCTAAGCTAAGCCCTGTCCTGCTGGTGCCCAGTTTACTTTAGGTAAGTTGCCAAGCAGTTCAGCTGCATAACCTAGGAGGGCACCAATTCACTCTTTGCAGCATAGCCTCTACATCACGCTTTTTGGGTTATGTTCCTTGGAGTGTTTTATTAATCAAACTTCCCGTTTACTGTTTTATTTTCTTCTATGGAATAATATGTCTTAATTTATGAACTCTTGAAAAGGTAAAAGTGTCCATTTGCTATTGCGTTTCTGCTCCTTAATTACCATCCAGTTGAGCGATATAATAATAACAGGCTTTAGGTCAATGGGTTTTTGTGTTGTAACATGTACACACTATGCTGGGATACAGCATTGTATCCGAGACACCACCTCATTTAATATCAATTACTGGTGGCTAATAATCGACCACAACCCACTATCCCTTCAAACTCTACAACCCATAAAAATTAAGTTAACATTTTTCCACTATAAGGAATTTTTTTCTCCGAGTTCTCAGGGGAGGTTAACTATACAAACACTTGGAAAAGTCATCAATTAGTATTTCAGTGGTACTCTAAGCAGAGTACCCCCCCCCCCACGGACGCCCATGTGCATCTCTATATGGAGATGCAGATATCCAGGGAGAAGCACTGGATTGGTTGAGAACAGGTAATTTTTTTATTTTTTCATTTAGTTTAGAGAGTGTCCAATAATCTAAATAAGATGTGTTTGTATTCCTAATTGTAGATTGTTAGTTGAAGGGGCAATTTACACACTTGGGCAGAATCAGAGTAGACATTAAATGAAACTCAAGACAGGTAAAGGTCAGAGTGATGGGGAAAACTGGTTGGAAGAAGCAGCGAAGTCGAATGAGCTGGCCCCATTTTAGTAGGACATTTATAATCTGAAGACAATTGTATAATGTGTTGTTTTTTTATCTTTCTTTTATTTAGACATTAGTGAGGTGTGTTAAAGAAGAGAAAAATAGTAAAAGCATATGTAAAAGTGTCAACAGCATAGTTTTCACATTGACTCCTGGATTAACTGTCTAATTTTAATATAAAATAACATGCTGAACTGTCTAGTCGATACTGCATAGACATAGCTATGTGACAAGCTAAAACATATTAGAATTGTAGGTTTGGGACTGAGCTAGACTAAAATAATGGGAAGGAGAGTAACTATGGAACAGGCTATACATATATATCATGAATGCCAGTGTTATGGGAGATGATTAACTGGACATGGAGTAAGAGCATGTAGTTAGGCATATATAACATGAAGGATACAGGGGCGGACTGAGAGCCTTTGGGGCCCCCGGGCAAAATTAGATCCCAGGCCCTTTGAAGGCCAAATATATGTGCATTAAATAAATGTTAAATATAACTCATAATACGACATTCCTTTGGATGTGTGTATATTGTGAAGACCTGTGTATCAATGCATGTTTGTATTTGAGTCTGTGTGAATGCACTTGTGCATGTCTGGATGACTACATGTGCTTTTTTGTATATAGTGTCTGTGTGAATGCATATGTGACAGGTGACAGAGTGTATGAGGGAGAAGGTGACAGGTGGAAGAGTGTGGGAGGTTGTGACAGGTGGCATAGTGAGGGGGTACCTGGTGGCAGAGTGAGGGAAGGAGGGGTTGAGTGGTGGCAGAGTGAGGGGGAGACAGAGTGAGGGAGTGGGTGACTAGTGACAGAGGGAGGGAGAGGGGGTGACTAGTGACAGAGTTAGGGAATGGGTGACTAGTGGCAGAGTGGGGGAGGGAGGGAAGAGATGACTAGTGGCAAAGTGAGGGAGGGAAGAGGTGACTAGTGACAGAGTGAGGGGATGACTGGTGACAGAGTGAGGGGATGACTGGTGACAGAGGGAGGGAATGACTAGTGACAGAGGGAGGGAGTGACTAGTGACCGAGGGAGGGAGGGAGGGGGTGACTGTCACTAGTCACCCTATCCCAGGGCCGTCTTTACCGCGGGGCAAACGGGGCAGCTGCCCCGGGCCCAGTTACTCTTGGGGGCCCGAAGCAGCTGCACCGTGGGCCCTGCTGACCTCAAGCATTTTTCCCAACTGCGGGTGCAGCCACGCACCCGGTGGGCTTCTGTCAGCAGGGGCCCGGTCTTGCGCTCTGGCGCTTTTAGAGCGCGACCAGGCCCTCTTGCTTTTCGGCAGCCGGCTAGGAGGAAGTGACGGCTGCACATCACTTCCTCCCATAGAGAGAGGAGCGCGCGGGAGGAGGAAGAGGCAGTGCGGTGGGGGTCTGGGCCGAACTAGCCAGACCCCAACTCCCAGCAGCTTCAGCCACTGGTAGGAAAGTCACCCTCCAACGTAGAAAGGGTGGGTTTAATAGTGTAAATTTTGCATGTCTGTCAGTGTATGTGTCAGTATGTCTGTCAGTGTGTGTGTCAATATGTCTGTCAGTGTATGTGTCAGTATGTCTGTCAGTATGCCTGTCAGTGCGTGTGTGTGTCAGTATGCCTGTGTGTGTGTCTGTGAATGTGTGTCAATATGTCTGTCAGTATATGTGTGTGTGTGTCAGCATGTCTGTTAGTGTATGTGTCTCTGTGTGTCAATATATATGTCAGTGTGTGCATGTCTGTATGTCGGTGTGTGCATGTCTGTATCAGTTTGACTCTTTGTGTCTGTATGTCGGTGTGTGTGTTGGTGAATGTGTCAGCATGTCTGTCAGTGTGTCAGTATGTCTGTGTGTGTCTCAGTATATATCTCTCTGTCTATGTGTCAGTATGTCTGTCAGTTTATGTGTCTGTGTAAGTATGTCTATCAGTGTATGTTTGTGTGTCAGTTTGTCTGTATATCTGTGTGTGTATCTATATGTTGTCATTTTTTGTATCTGTGTGTTTGTCAGTGTGTATATATGTGTGTGTGTATCTGCAAGTGTGTCAGGTGTGTATATGTGTGTCTGTGTAACTGCATGTGTGTCAGTGTTTGTACATTTGTGGATGTCAGGATGTGTATCGGTGTGTCTGTATGTGTGTCAGTGTGTATCTGTACGTTGTCTTTGTGTGTTTCAGTGTATCTGTATGTTATGTTATTAGTATGTGTGTCAAGGTGTGTATTTGTGTGTCAGGTTGTGTGCATATCTACGTGTGTTTGTGTGTGTATATGTGCATACATCTCAACATTCACACGCTAACACTACACACAAATACACCCCTGCATTCAAGCTTCAGCACAACATACAAATACACGTCTGTGTTAAACACCAGCATTATATGTATACACACCCCTGCATTCAAAAACCAACACTACACATAAATACATGCTTACATTCAAACGCCAATGCCACATACAAACATATTCCATACAAAAACCTGTTTACATTGAAACACACAAAAACAGCTTAGTGCTAAATACAAACCTGCAAATATGGATAAATGGTAGAGCGCCAGCTGTCAAGGCATTGCTGGAGTTGCACAACAGATGGGGATCTACCTTTTAAACATCCTTGCAATAGGGAGGCCCAAAAAAAATATTTTTGCACCTCTCTACTTTAGGTAGCCACTGCATTAAGGGTGATAACGTGTTTGCACGCCTGGGGAGGGTGTACATGGTCCAGGGGGCCCAAGCAAATGTTTTGCCTAGGGTCCAATCAATATTAAAGACGGCCCTGCCCCATCCCTCTCTCTGTCACTAGTCACTCCCTCCCTAACTCTGTCACTGTGTCACCCCCTCCCTCACTCTGTCACTAGTCACCCCCTCACTCACTCTGTCACTAATCACCCCCTCTGTCCCTAGTCACCCCCTTCCTCACTCTGTCACTAGTCACCCCAACCCTCTCTCTGTAACTAGTCACTCCCGACCTAACTCTGTCACTGTGAAGGAAGGAAGGGGTGACTGGTGACAGAGTGAGGGAAGGAAGGGGTGACTAGTGACAGAGTGAGGGAGGTGGTGACTGTCACTAGTCACCACCTCCCTCACTCTGTCACTACTCCCTCCCTCCTTCTGTCACTAGTCACCCCCTCCGTCCCCTACTCTGTCACTAGTCACCCCCTCCCTCACTCGGTCACCAGTCATCCCCTCCCTCTGTCACCTGTCACGCCCTCACTCTCACTAGTCACCCCCTCACTCTAGTGACAGAGTGAGGGAGGGTGGGACTAGTGACAGTAAGGAAGGGGATGACTAGTGACAGAGTGAGAGAGGGGGTGACTAGTGACAGAGTGAGGGAGTGAGTGGGTGACTAGTGACAGAGTGAGGAAGGGGGTGACACAATGACAGAGTGAGGGAGGGGGTGACTAGTGACAGAGTAAAGGAGGTGGTGACTGTCACTAGTCACACCGTCCCTCACTCTGTCACTAGAGTGAGGGGGTGACAGGTGACAGAGTGAGGGAAGGGGTGACTAGTGGCAGAGTGAGTGGATGACTGGTGACAGAGTGAGGGAGGTGGTGACTAGTGACAGAGTGAGGGAGGTGGTGACTGTCACTAGTCACCACCTCCCTCACTTTGTCCCTAGTCACTCCTCCCTCTGTCACTAGTCACACCCTCCCTCACTCTGTCACTAGAGTGAGGGGGTGACTAGTGACAGAGTGAGGGAAAGGAAGGGGTGACTAGTGACAGAGTGAGGAAGGGGGTGACACAGTGACAGAGTGAGGGAGGGGGTGACACAGTGACAGAGTGAAGGAGGTGGTGACTGTCACTAGTCACCCCATCCCTCCCTCTGTCACTAATCACCACCTCCCTCACTCTGTCACTAGTCATCCCTTCCCTCTCTCACTCTGTCACTAGTCACCCCCTCCCTCTCTCTGTCACTAGTCACACCCTCCCTCACTCTGTCACTAGAGTGAGGGGGTGACTAGTGACAGAGTGAGGGGGTGACTAGTGACAGAGTGAGGCGGTGACAGAGTGAGGGAAGGGGTAACTAGTGGCAGAGTGAGGGAAGGAAGGGGTGACTAGGGACAGAGTGAGGGGATGACTGGTGACAGAGAGGGAGGTGGTGACTGTCACTAGTCACCACCTCCCTCACTCTGTCCCTAGTCACCCCTCCCTCTGTCACTAGTCACCCCCTTTTTCACTCTGTCACTAGTCACCACTTCCTCCTCATTTAAAACATTAGTCACTTCTTCCTCTCACCTGTCACCAGAGTGAGTAAGTGACTATGACAGAGTGAGGGAAGGGGTGACCAGTGGCAGTATGGAGGAAAGGAAGGTGACTAGTGACAAAGTGAGGGAGGTGGTGACTGTCACTAGTCACCACCTCCCTCACTTTGTCCCTAGTCACTCCTCCCTCTGTCACTAGTCGCCCCCACCCTCTCTGTGTCACTAGTCACACCCTCCCTCACTCTGTCACTAGAGTGAAGGGGTGACAGGTGACAGAGTGAGGGAAGGGGTGACTAGTGGCAGAGTGAGGGAAGGAAGGGGTGACTAGTGACAGAGTGAGGGAGGGGGTGACACAGTGACAGAGTGAAGGAGGTGGTGACTGTCACTAGTCACCCCATCCCTCCCTCTGTCACTAATCACCACCTCCCTCACTCTGTCACTAGTCATCCCTTCCCTCTCTCACTCTGTCACTAGTCACCCCCTCCCTCTCTCTGTCACTAGTCACACCCTCCCTCACTCTGTCACTAGAGTGAGGGGGTGACTAGTGACAGAGTGAGGCGGTGACAGAGTGAGGGAAGGGGTGACTAGTGGCAGAGTGAGGGAAGGAAGGGGTGACTAGTGACAGAGTGAGGGGATGACTGGTGACAGAGAGGGAGGTGGTGACTGTCACTAGTCACCACCTCCCTCACTCTGTCCCTAGTCACCCCTCCCTCTGTCACTAGTCACCCCCTTCCTCACTCTGTCACTAGTCACCACTTCCCTCCCTTACTCTGTCACTAGTCACCCCCTCCCTCACTCTGTCACTAGAGTGAGGGGGTGACTAGTGACAGAGTGAGGGAAGGGGTGACTAGTGGCAGAGTGAGGAAAGGAAGGGGTGACTAATGACAGAGTGAGGGAGGTGGTGACTGTCAGTAGTCACCACCTCCCTCACTCTGTCACTAGTCACCACCTCCCTCACTCTATCACTACTCCCTCCCTCTTTCTGTCACTAGTCACCCCCTCCGTCTCTTACTCTGTCACTAGTCACCCCCTAACTCACTATGTCACCAGTCATCCACTCACTCTGTCACCAGTCATCCCTTCCTTCCCTCACTCTGCCACTAGTCACCCCTTCCCTCACTCTGTCACCAGTCATTCCCTCACTCTAGTGACAGAGTGAGGGAGGGTGTGACTAGTGACAGAGTGAGGGAGAGGGTGACTAGTGACAGAGTGAGGGAGGGAATGGGTGACTAGTGACAGGGTGAGGGAGGGGTGACTAGTGACGGGGGGTGACTAGTGAGGGAGGGTGTGACTAGAGACAGAATGAGGGAGATGGTGACTAGTGACAGAGCGAGGGAGGTGGTGACTGTCACGTCACCCCATCCCTCCCTCTGTCACTAGTCACTCCCTCCCTAACTCTGTCACTAGTCATCCCTTCACTCTGTCAGTAGTCACCTCCTCCCTCTGTCACTGTGTCACCCCATTCCTCCCTCTGTCACTAGTCATCCCCTCCCTTACTCTGTAACTAGTCACCCCGTCCCTCACTCTGTCACTAGTCACCCCCTCCCTCACTCTGTCACTGGTCATCCCCTCCCTCACTCTAGCAACAGAGTGAGGAGGGGTGACTAGTGACACGGGGGTGACTATGAATAAGTGAGGGGCAAGTGACTAGTGACAGTGGGGGTGACTCAAAGTGACAGTGGGGGAGCTGCTGACTAGTGACAGTGGGGAGGTGACTAGTGACAGTGAGGGAGGTGACTAGTGACAGTGGGGGTGACTAGTGACAGGAGGGGAGGTGACTATGACAGGGGGACAGTGACAGTAAAGGGACTAGCACAGTGAGGGAGGTGACTAGTGACAGGGGGTGACTAGACAGTGAGGTGAGGTGACTAGTGACAGTGGGGGGGCATTAGTGACAGTAGGGGTGACTAGTGACACGGGGGGGTGACTAGTGACAGTGGGGGGAGGTGACTAGTGACAGTGGGGGGGGTGACTAGTGACAGTGGGGGGTGATTAGTGACAGTGGGGGGGTGACTAGTGACAGTGGGGGGTGATTAGTGACAGTGGGGGTGACTAGTGACAGTGAGGGGAGGTGACTAGTGACAGTGGGGGGTGATTAGTGACAGTGGGGGGGTGATAGTGACAGTGGGGGGGTGAGTGACAGTGACTAGCAGGGGGGGTGACAGTGAGTGACAGTGAGGGGGGGTGACTAGTGACAGTGGGGGGGTGACTAGTGACAGGGGGGGTGACTAGTGACAGTGAGGGGGTGACTAGAGCCTACCTGTCTCTCTGCTCCTTGTGGTCTCCCCGGCTGCTGCTCCTTCCCCTCGCTGGGCTCTGTGTGAGAGGAGTAAACAGGAAGTGATGTTGTCCCCGCCTCTCCCATCACACAGAGCACCGCGGGACAGGGAGAAGGAGACCTGGCAAAGAGCTGGTGAAGCTGCCAGGTCTCATGGGAGGAGGGTGGATTTAGAGAGCGGTAGGCTGTGGGGCCCCGCGCTGCATCAGGGGCCCCACAACCTATCATTTAAATAGTTTTATTTATTTTTTCGTTCCAGCTGGAGAGATCTCTGATCTCTCCAGCTGGAGCATGGCTGTGCCGTGCGGCCGGGCCCCTGGCTGTCTCGGGCCCTCGGTCCATGACCGATATGCCCGAGTGGTCAGTCCGCCCCTGGAAGGATAGAGTAGCTGTGATACTGCTTGAATAATAGCCACCTTAGCCTACACCTCTTAGAAGCATACTGTATTGCCAAATTGAAAGGGGAAAAAGAAAAATCAACAATATACACACAAAAAAACAACATCCATGGGCATCAGCAGGGCTTAGGAGATCTGAGACAGCTGGTTGCGGCAGGAAAGCTTCCGATATCAGAGGTGGAAAGTCCGCATGGAGGTAGAAAGGCTTCCCCACTTAGATTGTTCATCCGATACCAAGAATGGGGAATTGTAGCAGTGGTGCAGGGTGCTTGCGGATAGTAGTAGGAAGCCAGTGGCGAGCCAGGCTCCAGACCTGAACGAAGGTCGGCATCACTGAGCCACTGACTCGGGGGCTCCTGGAGTCCAAGTCTTTGCCTATTGGGGAAAAGCTAAAGACCTTGGTGATCCTTCGCCGCCCGCAGCGATCGGTCTTCTGCTTGTGGATGATGCTCGGGGATTGTGCCGCTATTGGCCTTCGGCCTAGACAGGCAAAAGTTGAGAAGAACATTCTTCTTTGCTGATGTTGCGCCCGAAGATGTCCCACTCACTCTCTTGTTCCCACATCTCGGACCACCCACCAGATCTCGAGACAGAGTTCCAGAAGCGGTCAAGTAGCTCCTCTAACCGCCTCCATGTCCTTTTCGTAGGCTGTAATGGCTTATGTTCCGAGGCTGGTATTACCGCCATCTTGGGACACAAGCTTCTGACACTGATGCAGTTGCGGCTTTCAGGCTTTAGTAGAGGTCAAGGAGCAGGCTGATGAGGACTGGGATAACCCCCACTGATCCAAAAGGGGGGTAGGTTTAGGTCTGTGCAGTTCGTCGATGAGGGACCAATGCTGCGGAACGAGGGAGCGGCCGTCTCTCCCGCCCAACGGCGTGGTAGGCCTCACTGGAGCTGTCCGGACTCAATCTCCACAGATTCACAGTGCACTCTACAGAGAGCACTCCCAGCAGTGCAAGAGGCAAGAGGTCCTTGAGTTGGGCCAGTTGTGGATATTGGGAGTCAGTATGCGCATTAATTGCCAGGAGTAGTTGAGGAGCTCTCAGAAAGTGCAACTGATCTACATGATGGTTAGGCATTGCCCCCACGACAATTGCATAATGTTGTGTCAAGGAAACAAGTTTTAAAATAGTTGAATTTTGGGAGTCAGGGAAGTGTCTGCTTAGAACTTGGAAAGTACAAATAGAGAAAATGTTGAGTGTAGTGTTATGGAAGGAACAGTTTTGGTGGGCATGATTGGTGATAAATTATCAGTGAGGTGTGAGTTTGTTAAGGTATTTGTACATGGAAGAAAAAGGCTCGGAAATTAAAGCCCTGGCAGATATCAAACCAGTGGTCTTCTAGCAACAAGGAGACAGCATGTAATGAAAAAAAAACACATTAAAGAGGGTGTGATAAGTAATTATATCAATTTGCTGTGGTTATAAAGTATTGACCTAGAAGAAAATAATTGCTGTTGTCTAGCTTGCTAACGTAGGAGTGGATTTATGCAGTGGGAAAAGTGATGAGCAGACTGATATTTGGAAATATCAGATTTGGAGGTAATATAACAGATATGTGTTTGTTGAATATAAAGAAATATATGATAATACCTATTACACAAGCTGAAAATTTTGTACTGGAAGTATGTTTTATAGTTACTGCTGATAGACATCACAGACAAGGAAGTGCATCATTTGTACCTTTTGGGTATAGGGAAAGCTGAATGGTAAGAGTTCCTCTTTGATTTCCCAGTTACATTATGCTGCCTACTGTTATATTTCCAGCTAAACAAAAAATAGAATTCAAAATAAAGCCCATTATTTTTTCTCTGTCTAATACAGCGATGTTGTTCCTGTTGATTGGATCCATAACTGGACCCAATCGCTATTTCAATGGGTGTACAATTAACGCCCCACAACAAATTGTTAAAGGGACACTATAGTCACCAGAACAACTACAGCTTATTGAATTTGTTCTGGTGAGTAGAATCATTACTTTCAGGCTTTTTGCTGTAAACACTGTCTTTTCAGAGAAAATGCAGTGATTACATTACAGCCTCAAAAACACAAAGAAATGTAGCGCTATATATAAAATAAAGAATTATTACAGACCCAAAGGGTATTCCCACCAGGACCACTATTAGTTGTAGATGGTAGTCCTAGAATATAAAATAAACTCCAATAGCGTAATATTGTAATGCATAAAAGTCCTTATTTATAATGCATATGGAATAGCTCACATTCTTCTGAGCTATTTGCCAAGCTCAGGGATAGAAAGCTTGTAGGTCCGTAAAGGCGACCTCCCTTCTTTAATTCAAGTTCTAATGGTCTTTTCCAGTGCTCACTGAAGCTTAAACAAAGAGAAATATATGGTGCAGTATATTCAGGAACTGGAGTCAATTTTAAACGTAATGGTGATAAATATACTCACAAAGGTGGAGCCACGTATCGGCTCTCTTGCACCACGTTGTGTAGTTTGGGACTACACTCCCATATGCAGGAAACCGATAGCCCAAATAGTATATTAAAAAGGAACTTTATTAAATAATATATAAAATTCTACTGGCCATTTAACATATAAGAACTCTAAAATAAATACAATACTTAAATACTGGGCATAAAGGTGATCTGTCAAGTCCCCAGGACGCGTTTCGACGATTTTCCTTCGGGTTCCTCAGCTGGGTGAATCTCTAAAATGCATCCAAACATTCAGTGTCTCCTCCCTCTGCATGCAGACACTGAACTTTCCTCATAGAGATTCATTGATTCAATTCATCTCTATGAGGAGATGCTGATTGGCCAGGGCTGTGTTTGAATCATGCTGGCTCTGTCCCTGATCTGCCTCTTTGTCAGTCTCAGCCAATCCTATGGGGAAGCATTGGGATTGGATCAGGCTACCACTGCTGCTGATGTCAGCAGACTGCTTGTTTTTTTTTTGTAGGCAAACCGCATGCAGATCTACAGCTTCTGGCTTGAATACAGTAAGATTTTGCTATATTTATGGAGGCATGAGTGGGGCTAGATGGTGGTTTTAACATTTTAGGGTCAGGAATACATGTTTGTGTTCCTGACCCTATAGTGATCCTTTAATAGTAGCAGCACATTGGAAGGAGTCTATTTATGGATGGACCACCAAACTAATGAAATGTAGGTAATTTGATTACATGTCAATAATAATCAAGGGAGCACTCTAACGTTAAAAATATTTATTTTTTATTGTTAAGAGTGTTGCTTCTTCCCATTTCTCATAAATTTTTTTTAGAATTTTTCCATCACCAGGACAGTCTCTATTATATGCAGTTCCATCTCCTATGATTTAGTAATCAGTCCTGGGGACATAGGTTGGTTTGCACACATAGAGTTTTGCATTACCGTTTCATTCCTGTTAGAATACAGATGAACTATAATGTACCCAAGCTTTTATTCTTATTGTGTCTTAAGACGATAATTTTGTTTTATAACCATAGAGAAGAAATAGCTCCAATATAAATGTAACGTCTAGCAAGGTTATTTGCCAAAGTGAAAACTACAGGAAATTCAAAAAGAATTCAAAGTCAATTTCAAATTTAAGGCCAAAGTAAAAAGTTAGACATACTTCAAATTCAGCTACCTTCACCTAAACTTTTAATTCACTTTGCATTCACTTTTATTATTATTTTTGAAAAGCTCTCACTATAGAGAATAACCCTACATGTATTATCTTTCTTTCCTCTTCTACACCTGAGGCCAACTCTAACAACGACAACCACCTCAGCCTGGTGAAATTTGAAGATTGGAAGCCAATTAAGTTTTTGTAGGAAGGTTTGGGCATGAGCCAACAAGGACATGAGGAACGGTTAAACTAGAAAGATAGATTAATATGGATGGGACAAGTGATCGGGAGTTTATGTAACCAAGCCTGGTGTAGATGGGGTGCATAATGAGCTTTTCAGAGGAGAAGGTTAGTAATGTGCCGATTTTCATAACGAAGAGATGAAAGTGACAGACAGATGTGGAAGAGCATGACTGCCACCTAGTGCATTTGTTACATAATTGTCAACTACATTACAGTAATTTAATCATGATTTACAGAGTTGTTTACTAAATTCATGATTAAAGAGCACCCCATCATGCCTAAAAAAAACAGGAAGCATGTGTTCCAACTCATCGTGCGAACTACCACTCCCCCCAACCGTCTAACAAAAATAGCTAAAAGCTTGTAAACCTTCCCCTGAGACCTAGCAACTGCCACAGGATTACGAGCATGACGCCAATGGACAGGGCCGGACTGGGAAAAAAATTAGGCCCGGGCATTTTTCAATCAGAGCGGCCCCCTAAGAAGGGGGCGGGGCCAGAGAGTGTGTGTTTTGTCATCACTAATGACAACACGCCCCCTCTCAAAGTGAGCATGTTGGTTCAATGCCCAGAGCCCCGCTGAAGAGCTCTGGCATTAGAAAAAGGCCCTGAATTTGTTCTGCGCAGCGCAAGCAAATGAAATAACATGCTTGTGCTGTGTTTGCTTTTAAATTGTCTCTGGTGTCTCCACAAGTGGGATACCAGAGGACAAATGGAAAGTGCATGGTGCATATGTTTGGAGCCTGCTTGTGGGATTGCGTGTGTGTAGAGTGTGGTGTGGTATTGTGTAAATAGGTCAATTTAATTTGTGTTTGTGGTGTAATATGTGTGGCTAGGGGCTGTAGAGTGTGTGTATAGGGGGCATAGTTTTATAGGGGATGCAGCGAGTGTGTGCATACGGGCTGAAGTGTGTGTGTATAGGTGACGTAGTGTGTGTAGGGGTTGCAGAGAGGGTGTGTTTAGAGAATGTTGTATGTGTTTGCTGACAAGTAATGTAGTGTGTGTGTAGGAGATCTACTGTGTAAAGGACCCAGTGTGTGTGTGTGTGTATAGAGGATAAAGAGTGCATATAGAGTAAGGGATCTAGTGTGTATCTGGAGCGTAATGTGTGTAGTGGTGCAGTGTGAGGGGTGCTGTAGTGTGTGTGTGTGTGTGTATGTATATATATATTTGGACTTATTGTATGTGTGAGGGGCGCAGTGTGTGTATGTAAGAGGGGTGCTGTGTGTGAGGGTGTTTTTATCTGCTGTCACATTCTAGGTTTCTAATTTTGTCTGTTAACTCACTGAGGGTTATTTTATATATATATATATATATATGTGTGTGCTGTATATGTGTGGGAGTGTGCTGTGTGTGTCTGGGGGGGTGCTGTGTGTGTCTGGGTGCGCAGTGTGTGTGTCTGGGTGTGCAATGTGTGTGTCTGGGGGTGCTGTGTGTGTCTGGGGGTGCTGTGTGTGTCTGTCTGGGTGCACTGTGTGTGTCTGGGTGCACTGTGTGTGTCTGGGTGCGCTGTGTGTGTCTGGGTGCGCTGTGTGTGTCTGGGTGCGCTGTGTGTGTCTGGGTGCGCTGTGTGTGTCTGGGGGTGCTGTGTGTGTCTGGGTGCAGTGTGTGTCTGGGTGCAGCGTATGTCTGGTGCAGTGTGTGTCTGTGGGTGCAGTGTGTGTCTGTGGGTGCAGTGTGTGTCTGGGTGCGCTGTGTGTGTCTGGGTGCGCTGTGTGTGTCTGGGTGTGCTGTGTGTGTCTGTGGGTGCAGTGTGTGTCTGTGGGTGCGCTGTGTGTGTCTGGGTGCGCTGTGTGTGTCTGGGTGCGCTGTGTCTGTCTGGGTGCGCTGTGTCGGGGTGCGCTGTGTGTGTCGGGGTGCGCTGTGTGTGTCGGGGGTGCTGTGTTTGTGAGTGAATGTATTTTTTTATTTAAATTTAAATATTTTTTTTTACTAATAAAAAAAATAAAAAATAAATATTTCCCCCCCTCCCTTCTTCTCTACCTTTATCCTGGGAGGGGGGAGGAGATCCGTTCTGTCATGCTTCCCTGGTGGCCCAGTGGTGAGAGTGAAATCCAACCTGCGGGTTAGAGTTCACTCTCGCGAGATCTGAGCGTTGCCGCAGCAACGCTCAGAATCCCGCGAGAGGACCGGCGGAGCTGCTTGTTAGAGCTCCGCCGGGTCCTCTCTCCTCCCTCCCTCACCCAGCCGGCGGCCGCATTTCCATGCCTCTGGGCCGGTGAGGGAGATCTTTGATCTCCCCACCGGCCCATGGAGGCGCACAGCAGGGCCGGCGCTCAGATAGCGCTGGCCCTGCACGGGCTGGCAGGGGAGATTCTGTGATCTCCCCTGCCGGCCTCGGCCCCACGGCCATCACGGCCCACCGGGCATTTGCCCGGTATGCCCGATGGCCAGTCCGGGCCTGCCAATGGAAATGGGGAACCATCTCCATCCAGATAATCACTAGCCCTTTAACCATGCCATTCAGCCTATCCAAATCCTGCTTCATACATTGCACCAGCTCCTTCTGAGGCACTTGACCTAAATCATTCCCCCAGCATTGTTTAACAGAAAATCAGGGAACTGACCAGCACCTATTGGAGCCCTGTAACAAATAGAGGATGACCGAGCACCCTTTTTCCAAAGACATCTGTCTTTGACCGACGTAAATAGATGGTAACCCGATCTTACCCCAGTTCCACATCTTCCACTAACTAACTCACTCACCCTAAAAGCCCCAAAAGGCGCCCAAACAAATGCCGTTGTGAACAATAAAACCTCGTGGTGAGAGAAACAGAGATCTGGCAGAACCCTTATTAATCTTTGGAGAAGGTCAAAAGACATCAGACTCCGGGTCTCTGGCGTTCTCTTACCCCTCCGAAAACCTTTTAACGCCTACCATGCAAGAAAATTCTTAGTGATGTCTTCCCAACCATTTAATTTGAAAACAAATGCTAACGCAGACATATGCCTGTCTAGCACCGAGGATGAAGCTCCCGTATAAAACTATATGGACAAATACCATAACAGCGTGTCTAACTGTACCTCAGCAGATTGGTGGACCTCAGCATACCCATACGCCTCTTCCTACGCCCTCCACACTTTGACATATGCCGCCCAAGTACTAGGAGCTAATGACTCCTTGATCAGTCGTTCAAAAAGGAGGTCCTGAGCTGCCACACTTCGTCCAGACAGGCTTGACCCTCCATCAGTGCATCGGGAGCTGCCGCCAGAAACCTTTCCCACTGCAAACAAGAAAGTGCATCGGCAATGATATTCAGGAAACCAGGCACATGATGCGCCCGAAAAACAATATTAAACTGCAAGCAAAGCAATACAAGACGCCGCAACAAACGAATAACCAGCACTGAAGAGGCAGATAACAGATTAACAGCGGATACCACTGACATTTTGTCCGTAAAGAAAATCACTTTCCTATCATTCAACTTGGGTCCCCATAAAGCTAATGCCACGAGCAAGGGAAACAGTTTCAAGAAGGCCAAGTTGTGAATTATGGGATTCACTTTCCAACCCTTGGGCCAAGGTTCAGCGCACCAGCGACCAGCAAAATATGCCCTGACACTCCCGGAAGCATCCGTAAAAAGTTCCAAATCCAGAGAAAGGATAGCCGTGTCCCTAACAATCACCAGTCCATTAAAATCCCGCACGTAAACGTCCCACACCTCCATGTCCACTTTTATTGGGGAAGTAACCCTAACAGTGATGAGGAGAACTGACACCTCCCGTCGCTTTCACAAGGAACCGACTAAAGACCCTCCCCACAGGCACAATCCGACATGCAAAGTTAAGTCGACCGACCAATGATTGCAATGTTCTCAGAGTCACCTAGCGCCTCCTGTACCTCAACAACTTGTTGAAGCACCACCAGCTTCTCCAACAGTAGCCAACACTACCGAGTCAATTTCAAGACCCAAAAAACTGTGACAAGTGGTCGGGCCCACCATTTTTTCAGCCGCTAAAGGCACCCCAAAAACATGGGCGACCCATTCCAGTGTCCACAACCCAACTCGGCAGGTATCTGAACCGGAAGGACAGACACACAAAAAATTGTCAAGATCGTGTACCATGAACTTGCTCCCTGACTTCAACTTGACCACCCATTCAAGAAAAGTACCAAACCTTTCAAAGAGAGCACATAAGATGGAGCATCCCATGGGCAAACATAGATCCTCAAAGTATTTCCCTCAAAATGACAGCCCAGAAGATGGTGGCAAGCCGGATGAATTAGTAGCAGACGAAACGCTAATTCCACGTCCGCTTTAGCAAGCAGCTCCCGTGCCCTGCGGCCCTAACCAACTCAACCGTCTGGTCGAATGATACATAGGACAATGAGCACAAAGCCACATCAATGTCATCATTAACTGATTGGGTAGGAAAGGTGATGAATGAGACATTATTTCCTGGGTACTTTTTTCGGTACCACCCCCAACTGAGAAATAAGAAGACTGGGCACCGGAAAATCATCAAAAGGCCTGGCCATCCTTTCCAACTGGACCTCTTTTCCCTGACCACATCTGGAAACTCTGCAACTGATTTTAAATTATAGAAACGCCAATCAAAACTCTGTCCCGAAACAGAATAAAAAAGCCATAAGTAAAACCCTCCCTGAGTAGTACTGCATTCGCCTGGTTACCGTAGCGGTTTAGCCATGGCAGCATCGCGCTGACCCTCACCGGCATTAAACCCAGTGGTAGTAGATGGGGCCCTGGAATCGGACCCCCCCCATTGACTGACTTTCCATGCTTGAAACAGCGGTTGAGGCCATGTGTTCCACCACAACCAGTACACTAGTGCTTAAATCTACACGTAGTGCACCACTTACACTGCCTTTCGTTGAAGAGCCAGCATAAACCTTTTTTGTGTAAGACCGACGAGGCGGAGGAAGAGCCCGCGCCGGCCCCTGATTGAAAGGGTGTAGCCGCTTTTCGAGCCATCATCAGCTTGATACATAACGGCAGGTCCATTTATTCCCACTGCATTCCTGGGTCAGCTGAGAGAAGCTGTCTAAATTGCTCGTCGTAGCACCACCAAGCTAATCCCCCGTACGTCCTGTACGCCTCCCAGATACCATCCTGGTAGCAAAAAAGTTGAGAACACAGCTCCGGAAACTTTTTATCTAAAATGCTCGCCAAAATGCAAAACGCTCACAAAGAGTTACCAAACGACTTTGGCATCTTACGATACCTCCGATGTTTCTCCTCCTCCTCTTTTTTGGCATCTTTTTTTATCTTCCTCCTTTAAATCAATATATTCCTCTAGCGGGAGAAGCAAGAAAATCTCCAGAAACTCACTTTTCCAGATCTTATCTTTCAATTCCTGCTTTAGGTGACAACCGAGCAGACCCGCAAAGGAGACATGCACATTCAGGCGTGCCGCATCCGAAATACTCCCCCCCGCCAACTCCACTCGCTCGGACCCTAACTCTGTAACCGTGGACGTAGACGCCACCGCCGTTATACTCGTTACCCTATGTACCAACAGAGAAAACCCAGTGGCCCCGGCCCTGGATCACCCTGCACCTGGCTGCCAAACCTGCCCAAAACTCCTCGGCTGACCCTGCCCTGTACTCCAACTGTCTAGAAATACCCTAAGACTCTGTAAGAGATCCCCAGAACTGTGAACAGAGGATGACTCACCAGCCAAACTCCCTGTGGGCAGTGATTGTGGGGTTGCAGACCTTGTTCCGCCATCCAAGGTCCCAGGAGTAGACGTCAACATGCTGGGACCCGCGTCCTTAACCCGAGACCAGTCCGTGTGGGAACATTCCATAGACCTGCAAGGAGAAGAGAAACTGCGTAGGATGTGCACATGTCTCCTGACCACCCCATCCCCCAACAGGTTCCCTGCCTCGCACTACCCCTGACTTGCCTGTCGTCCTGGCTCGTACACCCATCATAACCACTAACAGATTAACAGCGGATACCACTGACATTTTGTCCGTAAAGAAAATCACTTTCCTATCATTCAACTTGGGTCCCCATAAAGCTAATGCCATGAGCAAGGGAAACAGTTCCAAGAAGGCCAAGTTGTGAATTATGGGATTCACTTTCCAACCCTTGGGCCAAGGTTCAGCGCACAAGCGCACCTCCTGTTTTGGGAGCTCCCGCTGTTGGATCTGGAAGCACTCCCCCTCTTCCTCCTGAACATAGCCGAAGAGGAAGGCCGTAGATGCCCTGGACGCTCCCCCCAGGAGCCCCTGTCGCTGCTGCACAGTCTGCTAATGGACCTGTGCCTGGAATGCCTGCTGCTCCTAGAGATGTGCTCCCCATGCCTGACAGCTTCCCCCTGTGAGAGAACGCTTGAGAATCTGATGTTACGCTCCTGGGTGCGGCGTGATCTGCCTATGCGTTAGGACTCCGACCCCCTAAACCCCTTGTCAGCTCTACCAGGTGGAGACTCACAGTTACTGTCCCTGACCCCCAGACTATGCCGTGGACTCTGGGGCCGTTCTGCAAGCCGCCTACCCCCTGTGGGGTGCTCCATCACCAACTTTTGAACATGTTGGGCTCCTTGGCGCTTCTTGTCATTCGGTCTCCCTACCCTTGCTGCAGGCAAGGATGCGGCAGCAGGCCTGACACAGCTTCTACCTGGCTTATTGGTCAAATACCTGGAAGTCCCAACTCTGACAGAGCTGCTCTGGGCTGCGCCCCATGACCTGCCCAATCTCCTTGCAGTCCCAACTCTGTCTGAGTTGCCGAATTCACCTATCGCCCAACTCCTCAAGAGCTGCCTGTGGCCACCTCCATCCCAACTCTTCCAGAGATGCCCAGCAAACCTGCAGTCCCAACTCCTCCAGATCTGCCCAGCAGACCTGCATTCCCAACTCCTCCAGAGCTGTCTGTAACTTGGTCAGTCCCAACTCCTCATGAGCTGCCTGGAGACCCTGACGTCCTAATTCCACTGGAGCTGTCTGCCACCCCTGCCATCTCAACTCTGCCTGAGCTACTAATAGGAGGGCCCCTAGCTGTGCACACATATTCTGCCCCACAAATGAAACTGAGGGACTGGAAGGGCACGACTCACCCGGCGTTGCCTGACCGCCATCCGACTCTCTCCTGCTCCGGTCAGCATTTTCCACACCTCCAGTGCCTGCCGTCTCTGAAGTTGCGGCAGTTCCGACATTTTCCGCCAGATGCAGCGTCGCCTAAACTCCCACCCGTTTAGGTGATAATGATACATTCACCCACATAAATTGATAGAGTTGAATTAAGCAGTGAAAGAGATAATAGACACCCTTAGGGAAAACAAGATTATTCACTAAAGAGGGAATTCAAGGTGAATTTCAAATTTAAGGTAAAAATAACTGATCTGAAAAAGTCATCTATGCTCTCAGTTTGAATTCTCTGGCCTTAAAGGGACATGCATCACTTGACAATATTTTTTTTAAACAAGCAAGCAACCACCTTTTATACAAATATGCAAACCAAAACATTAACAAGTATGTAATAAATTTAGTCAGATCGCATTATTGGGCACATCTCACAGCTTGAGACTCGCTTACTTACTTATACTCGCTTATACTTGCTAAATCAGGTATGGTGTGGAATTGACTAGAGATTGCCTCGTTACCGTTAGGCTAAAATAGCACACCTCACAAGACTCCTATTCAGGAAGGACAGCCAGTATTTTTAGGTACCTCTATTCAATCTTAATATCACACTTTTCTAGGAGCTCCTTATTGTTGGGGTGTCTGAGTTTTTCTTGTCCTAAATTTAATTTTAGCTGCTTCAATTGTGATTAGTAAGTTGTTAGTAAACTTTCTCAGAACAGCTTCGCCCCTGGACTCACCCCCACTCACACCCCTAAAATTATAGTCTCCCTTTTTGTTCATTTGCAATGTTAGGAGATATAAAATAGTCAAACTGGGAAAGATTTCTAATTGAGCTTTCCATCTCTGATATTCAATTCCCACGACTTTGTCATCATCACAGCTTTTTTTAAAGAGTCATAACAGTTTCAAAACATTATAATGAGGGGGCGGAGCCTGACTGCTGATCGGATCAGACGTGTTTAGTCTGAGCTCCCGCTTCTGAGCCAATAAATTGGAACCAACTGCGTACCGCAACCGACGGTGAACTCGGGGATACCCTATGAGACCCTACACTGCATCGCAGTAACCTGATCGAGGCCTGAGGTCTACCAGAGCTTGAGCTGGGGTGAGACAGCCGCTCCGATTATCCCCATCCCCACGGCCGACTGCCACTGCACACAGCCGCGCTTAAGAACTACTCCTGCAGAGAATCGAGAACCGGGCAGTTTCCCCCAAGATGGCTGACTACCGCAATCATCGTGCACAACATGGTGTGGGGAGCAAACGGAGCACATGTGAGATCAGGACACAACATATGGCAAAGGCACATGCCAGCTTCAGTGCTAAGTTATTTGCCTACCTTGGGTTGCCTAGAGCACCGGCCGCTTAGAGCATGCGGGACGAAGAGAGGCGGGAGACGAGCAAGAACCCCCTGGGCATTCCTTTCACAGCAACGCCACAGCCTCACATGTTGGGCCCACCCTGGCTGAAGACCACCAGGGATACCCTCCTGGAGCATCGGCTACCGAAGCGGAGGATCAGACACCGCAGGCGGCAATTGCCCACCGAGATCCAAATCTGTCCCCTGCAAGGAAAGAACTTGACCTTCTTTGTGAGTAGCCAGGTTCGTGGCCTAAAGATGCAGGCCTTCACAACGGCCGGGGCTGTTGGGAGGACTTGCTTGGACTCTGCTTCTTGCCACCGCACCACCCCCTAAGCCTGATACAGAGCAGAGACATGGGATGATTCGGGACTTTGCACCCCAAACACACAGAAGCTGGCGAGATGGCTCACAACTCAGACTATCCACCTAAACACGACATGTCTGCCTGTTTGTATATTTGTAGTTTTTCCCTTGCCCACATACTATAACATAACGTATGTTTAAGTACTTGAGTGAGGAAGGGCACCAGAAAGGGCATTTTGCCAATGCATGCGTTATATGTAAACAGACGCAACACTTTATAATGCCGACACACTTACGAGGCATACACCTCGCTCGGACACACACCAGCTCCGTTGGGCGCATATACACTCGGCGCTCCCACCGCCATTCCTATATTGGGGATACAGGTCCTGATACCTACCGCATACAAGCGGATGATGCGGGGTGGGAAACGTGGCATCACAAGCCTGTTACTCCTCATCGTTGTATAAGTTAGTTAGCACGTAATCACACATATTTAAACTGCAACACTTAGCACATCGCATGTACCAGCATTGTTGTACACTAGAGGACACCCAGCATGATTTCTAATGTTTAACGACACTCTGAGCAGGCAAACCTAGCCTGATTAAACGTGCACCAGTAAAACACAGTAGTTACCTCACTTAGGAGTTTACCCTGTTTAAAGTTGTTATGCATGTTTTTTGTCTCTCTGGTTTAACTCCTTCCGCATCCTTTCTGATTCTATTATTATAAAACTTTGCATGCCTACTCTAATATCCCAATTATAATATGTGAAACTCCACTTGAGGATTGCCATTTTGGTACCTCAAACGGTTCTGTTACATTCTTATGCACTTCAAAAAAACAAAAAAAATAAAAATAAAACATTATAATGAGAAGTGACTTCCATTTCCTTATACAGAAGGTACAGTGAGAGGCTCTTCCATCGCAGATATCTTCACCGTACAGCATCTAGAGGGATAAAAAAAAGCCCTTGTTTGAAAGGGCAGAATATGCCCCTTACAACTGAAGTTAATTTTGAGTTCCTAACAATTCTAACTTTATTAAATAACCCTGTTAGTTAATATTGGTTGTGCATGTGATGAAGTCAGGGGAGCCCACAGATTTTGTGCTTTTGGTTATTTATTAAAAAGAAAGTGTTTTCAAGTAATTTGAAGTGTATTTTCTACGTTCTTTGATGGTTCTATTAAATTGATGTTAAGTTTTAACTGTACTTCAGCAGGATTGTGAGTCCCACTTGTTTAACGTAAGGCGGAGTGTCCATTTTCACGGGTCCGATGCTGGTAAATGTGGTGTTGTATTGTGAGGTATTGAAATGGTGGGATTGAGATGACTTTGCCATTTTCAACAGGTAAACAGCAAACGTTCATATGTCGATAAATATAAAATATGCAATTGTAAAGTATCCCATTTTCTTTAAAATCTTGTGTGAACAGCATGACCAGAGACCACAGGCTGCAAAAGCAACCAATATCTCAGGACAGAGGTAAGCAACCTATGACATGTATGCCATGCATAGCACTTGATGAGCCTTTGCATGGCATGCAAGATTGCCAAACCACAACAGGCTGGGGAGATCTGAAGACAATTTCTGATTTCTGTTAGGGCCAACCGAATATTCTGTACTACCAGTGCAGGTGTTGAGGGGATCTCAGATTACTTCCTCCCATCCTTTGTGAAAGGGAATTCGCACTGGAGGAGAGTAGCCGCAGGCAGGGCCAGAGCCAGAATTTTTGTCTACACAGGCGAAGATGCATTTTTGAATTGTGTCTTTACCTGTGTGTCTCTTAACCCCTCTTTTGAATATTTTAACCCCTTTAGCATCTTTTGTGTTTCTGATCACCTCTTTTAAATGCCTTACCCACTTTAGTTTATCTTATCTTCCTTTTTGAGTGTCTTACACCCACCTTGTGTATATCTTACCACCGCCCAGCCGCCTTATGTATTTCTTACTTTCCCCCAGCCCCTTTGCATGTCTCTTACATTCCACAAGCCCCTTTCTGTGTCTCTTACTTCCCCATCCCCTAATGTGTCTCTTACTTACCTCAGCCGCTTTGCGTGTCTCTTTCTCTCGATCGGTCCCTTTGCATGTCTCTTTCTCCCCCCAGTGCCTTTGTGTGTCTCTTCCACCAGCCTCTTTGTGTGTCTCTTTCTCCCCCAGTCACTATGTGTGCCTCTTATTACCCCCCCCCCTTTCATGCCTGCTAACCTCCTGCTGTAGCGTGGCCTCCCAGACCATGGTAAAGGGTTTTCTTTATCCCGGTCTGACAGGAAGCTGCTAGCTGCTCCCAGTGAATAGCTTCCTGTCAAACGGGGTAGAAAGTTAAAAAGATCCTCTAACTCTGTCCACGAGGCCACGCTATAGGAGTGACTGGTGTTAGGGGACACCACCTCTACTGCCTTATGGTAGCACTGTTCCTTACTGCAACAGTCTCTGCAGCCCCAGCCCTTGACCGGTACCTGGCCAGTCCAGTCCCTACTGGACCTCAAAGGAGCCTCCCCCACATGCAAATAACACAACCAGTGCACACTTAAACACTCACAGCCCCTATACCACTGACAACCCATGTACATACACACACACATCTTCGCAAACAGTCTCCCACATGCAATACCCTAAGCAACCCACACATGCACATAACACCACACACACAGTACTTTGCCACGCATAATGCCACAAGCATTTTAACCTATAAAAAAAATGAGGTTCAAATAAATAATCTAATTTTTTTTCCGGCAGTTACAAAAACACTAGACTTCATTTGTTCCAAATTGAATTTCGTCCAAATTCGCCAATTCAGAAGCATCTGAATTGCAAAATACTTTAGTAAATGAAGAGAATCGAGAACAAACAAATAAATTCAGAACGAATCAAAACAAATTATTCTGGATCCATTTGTTTTCATAAGGATAGCAAATTAGGGACTTATCTACTAAGCAACTGAAATAGCATTTTCTTGATTTTGCTCTTTCAGCTGTTTTGTCAATGACTATCTAATTTGGTACCCTTTATGTGGGATTGCTCTAACTAAGGGTACAAAAATTAGAGACTTAGCTACTAAACAACTGAATGTGAAAAATAATGAGAAGTGCACTTCAGTTGCCAGGCCCTGGGGAGACAAGGGCATATGTAGGAGTGTGGGGATAGATGCATGGGATTGGTTGGGAAAGAGTGTGTGGGTGGGATTATGTTCAGGGTAAGAATGTGTGGGTGGGATTATGTTCTGTGTAAGTTAGTGTGGGGGAGGTCTTACCTCAGTGCCACTTGGGATTCGGGCCAGCAAACAGCTTCCTGCCCTCCTGCTCCTGTTTGCCTGGGCCTGCAGATTTACACAGCTTGAGCGATGGATGTTGAGGCGATCCTGGCGACCCTCAGGGGTGCTGCAGCGCTGGATGGTGGCCGGCAACTGAGGGAGCAATTTGGGCACATTACTGGAGGTATGGCTACCGGTGTTGGGCACCACCTGCATCACAGCTGATGTCTTCTGTGGATGCTGGAACTGCTGTTTCTTTGCCTTAGCCTTCCGTGAGCGCAGTGCGGGTCTTGGATCGCCAGGCTGCGACAGGTGAGTACATCCCCCCTCCTTTTTTAGCGCTTCGCGTGCGTACGTTGTTCCTTCTTTTATTCAGTCTAGTCCTCTCAGCACAATAAAGAAAAAAAAAAAGAAAATTACAGGAAAGAAATAAAATGTAAATTACTAAATGGAATAAATAAAAAAAAAAAAACGTGAATACAATGACAAATACAAGGGGAAGAATAAAAAAACAAAACAAAAAAACTGAAATAGAATCCAAAAAATAGGGTACATGGACGCCGCTCCCCCCCCCTTCATTTTCAGTATGTATCATATGTTTAAGTACGCTTTCCTGCAGCATCCGGCGCAGCTGATAGCGCTGGCGATGCCTCCCAGGTTCATGTGACTCTGGGTGTTGCTGAGCTAATATGGCCCGCTTGGCTTGCGCTTGCGCGCAATACTAGGGAGCAGATGGGGGAAGGGGTTTTTATTGCAGGTATGTTCCCTCCTTCCACAGGGGGTCCCATGACTAAGAGGGACATTAGGGGCTCCGGGAGGGTCGTGGGGAGCATGCTGTGGTTAGATACACCCCATGGCGCAGCCCGTGTTTTGGATAGCACGGATGCACCCCATGTTTTGGATAGCATGGTCGGGGAGAGGGCTCCTCGAGAATGCGCTGCGTGGTTCTGTGGTCAGGACACTCTCGGGACGCGTATCGTCCCTGGGATGAGCTGGGTTGGTGGAGGTATGTCTTGAACTTTCGTCAACGGTTGGCGGTGCGACCCTTCTTGGCCTGGGACCGGATGGGCTTCGGCCTCTGGTTTTACTTAGGGCTCGTCTGGCGCCTCAGCACGGTGCGTTTTCGTCCTCTCTGCAATCTGTCGGGATAGGGGACGTGGGTGCGCTCGGTGCAGGACCCTCATTCGATGTGAAAGCTCCATCAGGCAGTGTAGGTGCAAGAACGCTTGATAAGCTTACTTCCCGCTCGTTTTTAGTGTGCCCCTGAAGTCCGCTCTGTGGGTCCCCCCTTTGGGATATGGTGTCCATGGAGGAGCGGGGTCAATATTGCCAGATTCCTTATTTACTCAGTTGTCGTTTCCTTCCAGGGGCTAGGTTTGGGATGGTGGCTCGGAGCAGCGCTCTGCGTGGGTGGGGCTGCGGGGACCTGGGGCATTGCTGACGAAGGCGGCTGTGGAATCGGTTTTCCGGCTGCTGCCGGTACACTTGTCGGGTTATTGTTTCCAGGCTGTGTTTCTGACAATCAGGATTAGGTGGCTATGTGCCTCCACGTGAGTTGCTCCCGATGTCGCTTATGTGTGGGGCCGTCAGTGTCGCATGTCCGCACTCTTGGGGTAGTGTTTTGGAGTTTCAGAGTTCTGTGCCCAGGCCATATCCGTGGGTCGGGATACGTGCTGTAGTCTCCTGGTTAGTGGGATCGGTTCCGGCCAGGGGAACGTCGGTTGCCCCTGACTGCGGGAGGCGTTGGTGGTTTTAGAGGGGCGTTGTGGGTTTCGGCTGTGCTACCCGTGGGCTCTCCTGGGTACGCTGGGCTTTGCCTGTTGGGGTTGCCCTTGAGGCTGTAAGGGGTTCCTTCTGGGCCTCCCTTAACGGTGGCTTGTACAATCTGGCCCCCTAAGTCCTTTCCGCTGACTTCCAACTGTTTTCCGCTGCAGCAGGTTTGGTTTTTTTGGGGCCGTTTTGGGCTCTCAATGGTGTGCTGGCTCTTGCCCATTACACAGGCAAGCATCAGGGCTCTGGTGGACTCTGGTGTTCTTTCTGGTGGCATGGTAGGCATGGGGTACCCAGCTCACGAACAGGTGGGTGGTTTTTCCTTTGGGACCATCGTGGGGTGGTGCTAGCTGTCTTTATCATGTGACAGTACCCTCTACACTGGTGGTACTCTGGTTGCGGCGCCTGGCACGGTGCTGTTTGAGTCTGGGGGCGGCTGGTCAGGGGGTTTGTCCGGGTATTCCCAATGTGATGGCTGATGCTCTGTTTTGTTCATTATAGGGCGTACTTCGGGCGGCGGCAGCGCGGGGTCGATTTATAAGGCAGTGGAGGTCTGGTCGCTTGGTCCAACGGACTGATGAAGCTGGTCCGTGGGTCGATCTCTGAGGCGGAGTGGGGCCCGCTCCAGTAAGGTAGGAGTGATCGGGACAGATGGGAACGTTTCCTTGGGGGTTCCGGGAGTGGACTGCTCATCTACATGTTTGGTTCCGTCTATTACGGGCGTTGGGGGATAGACCTCCTCAGTGATTTCTGCGATTAGTAGGGCTTAGCTTCCCGTTCATGTTACGGTCGTCGGCAAGTGGGAGGGTATTTTGGTGGAGTTGAGTAAGCATTGGAACGGACTTCCTTCAGGTTTCGCCGGTCGTCGGCTGTTGTAGTTGGGAAGGGTAAGTCGGTTGCGGTTGGCTGATTCGTCGATAGAATCTGTGCAATTCTTGGATGTTGCTGGGTTGACATACCCTGGCCTTTCTGCATTGTCCTGAGGTAGATGGAATGCACGGGGTAATGGTTGGGCTCCTAACATGATGTAATGGGTTCCCAGCATGGTCTAAAATATACGGTTCTGATCAGGGGCGGTGCCGGGTTCCGTCATTTGCCTGTTTTTTTATTGGCAGTGCTAGTCTGTCCCCTGGATTATTCGGCCTCCTCACCCTTGTTTGGTTCTCAGAGACGGGTTTTCTCTCCTGCGTCCATTTAGTTGGGGTTTCTGCTTGGGGCTCGAATTCATGGATAAGGATGGTGGGGAGTTCAAGGGGCATTCATTCCGGTTGGGGGCGGCTACAGACGCCGCCAGGCTTGGCATGCCTGCGCCAATGGTTCAGAGGGCTCGAATGGTGGGAGTTCCTTAGGTTCACCCTGCTGGTCTCCGAATGGATTTCTCTCCGCGGTTATGGTCTCACCCCTCCCCGCGGAATGGGGATGGTGGGATGCTCGTATGTAATTTGGGCCAGGAGGCAGGGGCGAGTGGTTGGATCTGACGCCATCGGGAGCGGAGGTTTGGTGGTCTGGCACCAGATATGTGGGGGGGGGGCTATTGCCCATTCCTGTTGGCAGTGTGAGTGCTCTGGTGCACTGCCGTTGAAATTCGGACGAGATGGGTTTCTAGGTTTGTCTTGGGGGCTTGGGGGATTCCAGTTCGCCTTAGGGCCGGATGTGGCCCAGTTATCTCGAGGGGATGGGTGCACTTGCTGGAGGTCGGACTAGGCATATGTTAATCTAGCGCTGCAAGAAGTGGTGGAACAGGCCATGGCTGGTTGTGGTGGGGTCCCCCGCTGATTTTAGGTGTAAAACAGCGGGGTTGTGGCGGGGGTATGTCCTTGCCAATTGAGTTTGAGGGGTTAAGTTTAAGTATATGGAATGAGATGAACAAGTTTTAAGTTCTGAGCCTCCCCTGCTTCAAAAGGTTAACATTAGGTTGCCTGAGGTGTCGTACCCATCGAGCGTGGATAAGGTCGGCTGATGGTGGGCATTGGAAAGATATGATTTTTATGATGAGGGGGGAGGTGAGAGGAAGTGGTGATTAGGAACCACTGGATGTTTATTGGCAAGGACGGTTGGGTCACTGTATAACACTATGTGTGGTGTTATATATGTATATATGTTAATTTATGCTTATTTATGTCTAACGTTTTGGTTACAGAAAAAGAAGAGATTTAATAAATATAGTTATGGATGTTGTTATAGGCAAATGCAAATATTACAAGTTTTAGAATTAAATTTTGTATTTCTTAAACTGTGTACTTTGTCTTTAAGAGATATTGCAAACTGACAAGGTGTTAGAAATGGGAAATGGAACATATTGTTTTTCATAACTGTTTCTTTAAGCAGTAACCTCAGTGCATAATATGTTTGCACCATTTTGTCCCAGACGAATTACAATAACAATAATGCATAAACAAGCTTCAAGGCTATACTACGACTCTTGCAGTACACAATATACTGTGGTAATCCCAAGTTAATGGAACTTCCCCAAATCCGGGAATCTCCCACAACTGTACACTTACGACTTAGTATAAACAACAGATAACCTATTCAGACTTTAAGATGCCATCTTGAACTAAGTCAGGAAAATTTCCATGACGTATGCACCCTTTAGTTATGGCCTTGTATGTTTGCCAAATTAAGGGAGGTCCTAAAATGAATAAAGTAAATGAACTACGGTAACCCTAAAATGGAGACACCTAAGGTATAAATAGGTGTACTTTTAAATGTTAAGACACAGAGGAGAGACTTGGAGACAGACGCTGCTCCATCTTAAAATGACAGAGAGGCTGACATGATGACATGTTCAGAAGGGTATGTTAACCTATTAATGATATTTGCAAGCATGTAATTTAATCTTATAAACTCTGCTATAATGGATTTTATATTTATATTTTTATATAATAAATATCCAAAAAGACAAAACTATTGCTTCCAAGACAATCCTTATTTTATATTGTATTCTCAATTATTTATATATGTTAAATAGAGGATCTCTTACACTATATAAAATTATGGCTAAGATATCTGTATGGTTAGCCCTGCTAAGTTCTATGCTTTAAGACATTATTGTGGTAAATAAGGGAATCACCTGTGGTTACAATGTGTTATGCAGTAATTTAGTTTGTGATAATAAATGCTGTGGCCTGTTTCATCCATACTAAGTAGTCTGTCGTTATTGGGGGGTTGAATGGGGTTAGTTTTGTTCTAGGCTGCATCGCGATTCCCCACTACGTACATACAAAAATCCACGTCAGTGCTGTACTCTCATGCATGCTCAAGAGTACAATACTGATGTCTATGGAGGATCATAAGAGACTGCAGAATCCTCTGTAGACATTCAATGCCTGAATCAACAGCCATAACTAATTTACGTACTTTGGCAAGTAAATTATGTGATCTTAAATATAATAATAACAAATTCATTTTAAAAACCTATAGCACAACCAATAGCTAACTTTTAGATATGTGTTTGGTTTTACTAAAAGTGAAGAAGTGTCAGTTCCACTTTAAAGTAAATTGTTTTTTGTTTTTCATTTTATCTTTTTTTTTTTTATTGTGGGGATACTAAAACAGTACTTTGGGTTAGCAGAGCAATCTTTTATTTTTCACAGAGTTGAATTAGTTTACCGGAAAGCAGATTTTATAGGACAGAGTGGAGTTTATACCTTCTTAGCAACTGCTCCTTCTAGAACTGATTTACCTCTGACCTGGATGTTATTTTGCGCTCACAAAATGGATTCTTTCACTAGCAGCCTGTGGGGTGCTCTCGTTAAATAACACGTACACAGATAAAAACAAGAGTAAAGGTGGAGCATATACATAAACATAAAAAGTCCTAATATTAATATAAATATAGTTCAAAGGCATGCGTTTTGTAGCAAAACTAAATGGTGTGATCTTAAAAAAAAAAAAGCAGTTACTCCAAAAATTGTCCTTATTTCATTATTTCTATTGTGCAATATAAGTAAAAAGAAGTATAAAAAAGTACCATACACAAACCCTGAAGAAGGAATGTTGCATTTACTTTCTGCTCATTTCAAGTTGAAGGGACCAGCCTGCCAGTAGAATTGCCACGATTTTAGTCTATTACACTGTCTGCCTGGCTTATTATATTATACGCTTAATAAATCATTTTTATCGGTGTTATAAAATGTATTTAGCACACGATTTGTAGCTCACTCAGTTTTAGCAACTTAAATATAAAAACAGAATATAGCCTTACAAAACTACCCAAAAACAAAACTCTAGCACCAGATGGGTTTTCCAATATGTATTATCAAAAATTTAAAGACATATTAATAACCCACTTAGTGAATTTATTCAATCATATGAAAAATACTGGAACAATACCAAGGGAAATGTTGGAAGCCATTATAATTACTTTACCCAAACCAGGTAAACCGCCACATTACATTTTTAATTTCAGATTTATCTCTTTGCTTAATGGCGATTTAAACATTTACGCGAAGGCATTGGCAAACAGACTAAATTTGATACTCCCCGGTTTCATATCACTAGAAAAAGTCGGCTTTGTCCAAGGAAGACAGTTATATGATAATACTAGGAGATATATATCACTAATTGAAATAGCAAAATAATATCAGATACTAACATTATTTTTAGTGTTGGAAGCCGAAAAGGCATTCAACCAGTTAAATTGGGATTATATGTACACCACATGAAATTTTTTTTATTTTCTGTCTCCATTTTTAAAGGCAATTAATGTTCTTTATCCAGCCCCTAAGGCAGTGATGGCGAACCGGTGGCACGCGGGGCCCTTTCTGTGGGCACGCGGCCACAGGTTTGCCATCACTGCAGAGTAGGCACCTGCCTGCCCGAAACGGCAGGCGCCTACTCTGCTTCCGGGTCGGGAGGCAGGGGGAGGGCTCTAGGAAGCAGCTCCCCTGTCCTCCCGCGCGATGCTGTGTGGAGCGTTGCCGCGCGTTACCATGGCAACGCTCCACACAGCATTGCGCAGGAGGACAGGGGAGCTGCTTCCTGGAGCCCTCCCCCTGCAGTGCTTACCACCACCGGACCACCAGGGATAGCTGTGTCCCCCCCCCCCAACTTATATAGGGGGGGGGTATACTGACACACAGCACCCTTACCCCCCCAGAAGTAGCCCTACCCCCAGCACCCCTACCCTACCCCCCAGCACCCCTACCCTCCCCAGCAGCACCCCTACCCCCCCAGCAGTAACCCCTACCCCCCCAGCAGTAACCCCTACCC
>OW240917.1:232673068-232697304 GCA_933207985.1 Pelobates cultripes | reverse complement strand
CATCTGCACAGAGTAGTAAATCATCACTGAAGGAGGACAACCTTTGGATGAGATTTCTGTCATGGTTCTAGTACAGTAGACATAGCTTTAGTAAATTGAGTGGGTGAATTTTGAGTGCCTTGGGGCATTACAGTCCAGGTGTATTGTTGGTGGTCATGTGTGAAGGCAAACAGATATTGGCATGAGGGGTCCAGAGGCACACTTAAAAAGGCATTTGCCAAGTCAACCACAGTGAAGAATCTTGCTGTAGAAGGTACCTGTGATAGAAGCGTATGTGGATTAGGTACGATGGCTGTATCTCTGACTGTGACATCATTGACGGCACGGAGGTCTTGAACCATGCTATATTGGTCTGGTTCTCCCTTTTCAGTTTTCTTCTTCACTGGAAACAGAGGAGTGTTACATTTTGATACACACTTTACTAAAGCACCTTTTGCTAGTAGGCTTTCAACTTGCTTGGAGATAGCAAGGGCCTGGGCAAGCATCAAAGGGTATTGCGGCCTCCGTGGTGGATTTGCTCCTTCTAACAGTTGAACAACCACCAGAGGTACCTGTAGGCACCCAATATCATCTGGGCCTGTGGACCAAAGCTTGTCTGGGACCCTATCCAGGGCACTGGGGAACTTTGCGACCCTTGCATCTCCGGTACGTGGTGCCTCTAAGTGGAGTAAGACAGGTAAAGGAACAGAGGGCTGAAGTATCCTTAAGTGAGAGAGGTATTAGTAACTGAACCTGGCCATGAGCAGTGAAGGAGATAGAAGCTTGTAGACGGGAGAGAACATCGGCACCTAACAGGTTAATGGGCAGGTGGAGGAAACAACAAAACGTGTGAGGATGTCAGAGCCCACCCTAAGGAGCTTGGTCAGTGGGTTGTTATGAAGGGTACCATCAACGCCAACACATGAAACATCAATGTTAGAGAGGAAAGAGGAGCCAGGCAGGTATTGTTCTCTGAGAACACTGTGGGCTGCGCCTGTGTAAACTAGGAAAGTAGTTGGATGTCCCTCAATGGGTAGGACCACGGTAGCTAGGGGCCCCCCTTTGTCCCCTGTAGACACTGCCATGACAGGGGTGTTGGACATAGGTTTGCCAGTTACCTATTGTAAAAGGTCTAGGTGGGCCTGGTCAGGGCCAGTGTAGTGGCGGGAGGGAGCTGCAGATGTGGAGTAACCTTGCTGTTGTGCCAGACGCACAGGACGGTTAATGTTGGGTTGAGGGCGATTAGGTTGCTGAGCAAACCTATGAGGAGCAGGTTGACTGTCAACGGATGAAGGTAAATAAACAGTCTGAGGGAAACCTTGTGGAGGGTAGGCAGCTTGAGGCTGGGCTTGGGTCACTGCAGAGGGGTGGGAATACATAGGATAGGCTGCCCCGGGACTAGGAGGTCTTATGACCTGTTGTTGAGGCCTATACACCCTGGGGTGAGGGCAGGGGCGTACCTAGAGCATTTGGCACCCGGGGCGGATCCTGTGCTTGGCAAAAGTAAAGTTTGCCGCCCCCCCCATGTGACATCACAATGCCCCACCCATATGATTTGCCATGTTAACTAACGCTAGTGCTGCAGTGCTGCCGCAGGGACAGGCTATAGACACCAGAACCACTACATTAAGCTGCAGTGGTTCTGGGGACTATAGTGTTTCTTTAATGTGAGGTAAATTAGAGCTTAGTGCCACAAATAATATACTAGATTGCCTACTTACAACCAGATGAGGATGATGATGGGCTCTAGCTGCAGTCTGGCTCCACTGGTCTGGTGTAGAACAGGCTCTCTGGAGGCGGTTTGTAACTGTGGTTACAAAAATCAATGTTCTGGGAGAACGGGAAGCAGCTCCATTTTTTGGGGGCCTTTTACACAGCTCAAGGTCTGGGTCCCAGGGTCCACCTTCATGTTCCACCAATGAGTTTGTTCACAGGGGGTGGAGTGTGTAGTGGATGTCCTGATAAGTGTGTAAGGAATGCATTGTGTGAAATTGTGTTTGTATGTGTAAGGGCTGCAAGTTGTGTTTTTTGTGTATGTACGGGATGCATTGAATGTGTGTAAGGGGTGCATTGAGTGTGTGTAATGAAGGCACTGTGTGTTTCTGTTTGTGTAAGGGATGCATTATGTGTAACGGTTGCATTGCTTCTGTATATGTGTCTGTGTGTGTAATGCATTGTGTGTTTTTCTGTGTGCAAGGGGTGCATTGTGTATATGTGTGTGTGATGAATGTCAATCTCCCCCCTCCCCCCAATCTTTCTTTCTCCCCCCCTCCTCCCAATCTTTCTTTCTCCCCCCCTACTCCTAATCTTTCTTTCTTCCCCCTCCTCCTAATCTATCTTTCTTTCTTTCTTCCCCCCTCCTCCTAATCTTTCTTTCTTCCCCCTCCTCCTCCTAATCTTTCTTTCTTCCCCCCTCCTCCTAATCTTTCTTCCTTCTCCTCCTCCTCCCAATCTTTCTTTCTTCCCCCCTCCTCCCAATCTTTCTTTCTTCCCCCCTCCTCCTAATCTTTCTTTCTTCCCTCCTCCTCCTAATCTTTCTTTCTTCCCTCCTCCTGCTAATCTTTCTTCCTTCTCCCCCTCCTCCTAATCTTTCTTCCTTCTCCTCCTCCTCCTAATCTTTCTTCCTTCTCCTCCTCCTCCTAATCTTTCTTCCTTCTCCTCCTCCTCCTAATCTTTCTTTCTTCCCCCTCCTCCTAATCTTTCTTTCTTCCCCCCTCCTCCTAATCTTTCTTCCTTCCCTCCTCCTCCTAATCTTTCTTTCTTCCCTCCTAAGTTCTTTTCTCTCCTCCTAATTTCTTTCTCCCTCCTCCACTTCTTTTCTTCCCCACCTCCTCCTAATTTTCTCCCCCACCTCCTCCTACTTCTTCCTCCCCCACCTCCTCCTAATCTTTTCTTTCTCCCCCCACCTTTTCTTTTTCTTCCCTCCTCCTACTTCTTTTTTCTTCCCCTCCTACTTTCTTTTCCTCCTAATTTCTTTCTTCCCCTTACCTCTCCCATCATCACTTTCTTTCTTTCCCCACCTCCTCCTACTTTTTCTTTCCTCTCCGGTAATTTCTACTTTTCTCCTCCTCTCTACTTTTCTCCCTTTCATTAGCAGGCCGCACTGGTTCAGCGGTACAGGGAGTGTTTTCTGTACTACGACGTGGAAGTGCATACGAGTAATTTCCTGTTAGTCGGGCTGGGTACAGGAGACAGATGCTCTCTGTACCCGTCGGACTGTGCAGAGCCCGGCCACGCTACAGTGAGGGAGCTGACAGGAGGGAGTGCTCAGCGCTGAGCGCTCCCTCCTGTCAGCCTCTCTCCTTAGGTTGCGCCCGGGCGGTGCGGTCTGCCCTCATGGACGCACTGCCCGGGCAAAGCTGCAGCCGCCTGAGGCTCTGTACAGAGCGCTCGGGCGGCTGCAGCATGGGGGGGGGCGGCGGGGCTGGTCATGGCACTGCCTCTGCTCCCCCTTAGTACGCCACTGGGTGGGGGGGCAACTTTTCGAAAATAATAGCTGGGCCACAATTACAGGGAGTGCAGAATTATTAGGCAAATGAGTATTTTGACCACATCATCCTCTTTATGCATGTTGTCTTACTCAAGCTGTATAGGCTCGAAAGCCTACTACCAATTAAGCTAGGTGATGTGCATCTCTGTAATGAGAAGGGGTGTGGTCTAATGACATCAACACCCTATATCAGGTGTGCATAATTATTAGGCAACTTCCTTTCCTTTGGAAAATGAAATGGGTCAAAAGAAGGACTTGACAGGCTCAGAAAAGTCAAAAATAGTGAGCTATCTTGCAGAGGGATGCAGCACTCTTAAAATTGCAAAGTTTTTGAAGCGTGATCATCGAACAATCAAGCGTTTCATTCAAAATAGTCAACAGGGTCGCAAGAAGCGTGTGGAAAACCAAGGCGCAAAATAACTGCCCATGATCTGAGAAAAGTCAAGCGTGCAGCTGCCACGATGCCACTTGCCACCAGTTTGGCCATATTTCAGAGCTGCAACATCACTGGAGTGCCCAAAAGTACAAGGTGTGCAATACTCAGAGACATGGCCAAGGTAAGAAAGGCTGAAAGACGACCACCACTGAACAAGACACACAAGCTGAAACGTCAAGACTGGGCCAAGAAATATCTCAAGACTGATTTTTCTAAGGTTTTATGGACTGATGAAATGAGAGTGAGTCTTGATGGGCCAGATGGATGGGCCCGTGGCTGGATTGGTAAAGGGCAGAGAGCTCCAGTCCGACTCAGACGCCAGCAAGGTGGAGGTGGAGTACTGGTTTGGGCTGGTATCATCAAAGATGAGCTTGTGGGGCCTTTTCGGGTTGAGGATGGAGTCAAGCTCAACTCCCAGTCCTACTGCCAGTTCCTGGAAGACACCTTCTTCAAGCAGTGGTACAGGAAGAAGTCTGCATCCTTCAAGAAAAACATGATTTTCATGCAGGACAATGCTCCATCACACGCGTCCAAGTACTCCACAGCGTGGCTGGCAAGAAAGGGTATAAAAGAAGAAAATCTAATGACATGGCCTCCTTGTTCACCTGATCTGAATCCCATTGAGAACCTGTGGTCCATCATCAAATGTGAGATTTACAAGGAGGGAAAACAGTACACCTCTCTGAACAGTGTCTGGGAGGTTGTGGTTGCTGCTGCACGCAATGTTGATGGTGAACAGATCAAAACACTGACAGAATCCATGGATGGCAGGCTTTTGAGTGTCCTTGCAAAGAAAGGTGGCTATATTGGTCACTGATTTGTTTTTGTTTTGTTTTTGAATGTCAGAAATGTATATTTGTGAATGTTGAGATGTTATATTGGTTTCACTGGTAATAATAAATAATTGAAATGGGTATATATTTGTTTTTTGTTAAGTTGCCTAATAATTATGCACAGTAATAGTCACCTGCACACACAGATATCCCCTAACATAGCTATAACTAAAAACAAACTAAAAACTACTTCCAAAAATATTCAGCTTTGATATTAATGAGTTTTTTGGGTTCATTGAGAACATGGTTGTTGTTCAATAATAAAATTAATCCTCAAAAATACAACTTGCCTAATAATTCTGCACTCCCTGTATAACAGGCTCTGGATTGAGATTTTGGAGCCTGAGACACAGGGTGTCTCTGTGGCGTAGGCACTGGAAACCCAGGAGGTGCTGGGGCAGGTCGGATGTCAGGATTATAAAAGGAAAACAATGCTGACTCTAGACCTTTTGCAACCAAGAGAATAATCTTGTATGCTGGGCGTGATAGGGTTAGGCTCTTTCTGATGGGTTCCTGTAAGCCTGCAACAAAGGCAGATGACAGTATCTGGGTATGTGCTTTATTGTAAATGCTGAAACCCAAATCATAGAAAGTCTATGTTAACCTTGAGTGATATTTTTCCACAGACTCAACTGAACAATATCATTAATGCAAGTAGCTTGGTCAGCCAGTTTATCCTGTGCCCAAGTACGAAGTTGTTCACAGAATGTTATGCCCGAATAGAAATCAGTATCAGTAAGGAGACGAGCATCATCAAAGCTCCTTTCCATAATAGACCAATATGCATCACCGGCTTTGATTTCAAAGAGGCTAGATAAGTCACGTCAGGTAGCTGAATATGTCTTACGAATCTGGGCGAACCTGCGGAAGTAGGGCATGGGCTGTTTCTCAGGGTCTGGGATGGATGTTACTAGAGTTGCTGCTTGGGATGGGTTGAAGGTAACATACATCAGAAGGGCTCCCCCTGGTGGGACGCCGGGATGACTTGTTGGGGCAGGGAGCGGTTGGGGGGGTATTGTTAGGGACTTGTGGTGAACCCAACCCCTTGACTGTTACCCACGGGAGCGGGGAACGGTAATCCATGATAATTGGATACATCTGGTGAATTCGGGGCTTGTGCCACTGGAGTGTCAGAATCAGTTGAACATCAGGGGAAACATAGGCGAAAGGGGCGGGAGCAAAGGGCGATACATCAGAGGATGCGGGGGCGGGAGATGGATATGGGGAGGGAACAGACAGGGCGAGTTGGAGGGGAGGAGCCAGGGTAGCAACGACGGGGATGACGCAGGGAGGTGGTTCGCGGGCGGGAATGGAGAGATTGATGGCGGGAGGTGGGGCAGGGCGGGAATGGAAGGAGGAGGAGCGGAGGCGGGTATGGAGGGTGGAGCAGGAGCTGTGACAGGAGGAGGGACAGGGACGGAAATAGGAGGAGGAGTGGAAACGGGAACGAAAGGCAAAACAGGGGCAGGTACGGGAGGTGGAGCAGAGACTGGGGCGGGAAGTGGAACTGAGCCGGGAATCGAAGGAGGGGCGGAGGGAAAAGGAGCAAGTACAGGGGTGGGAGGGGGAATGGGGACTGGGTAATAATACGAGATATCAACTCCATGGACAGGTTGCAATGGGGTGGGCGGCGTTGAGGGGGCGGTATCAGTTAGAGTATGTGAGAGGGCGTGTTGGGCAGTGGGGGTGGGGTTACTCGTTATGTCGGACGCCATCATAGGGCAGTGGCCGGGGAACATCGGGAGTTGAATCATCAGTACAAACATTTGCATAGTACACATAAACTTTCTGTCCAGCAAATTCCAATTCCTCCTCAAACAAACCCTCTCATTTAAGGCCTCTTGCCACACGATACCAAGCCTCTGCGGCCTTAGTCAACCCGTTATCGAGTAGCAATCCCTCCTTATCCTTCAACAACTTCCTCCAAAACTCAGGCTGTAAATAGCCTCTGGGAGACATTGAAACACCACAGATCTTAGAGATCTTTTTCACCTTAAGCATAGCCTCCTCACCAGCCCTTTCCTTTACCAAATCCCAAGCTAAGTACCCTTTCCGGGGTTTAGCATATTCCTGTCCCATTCTCAATATACCAGGTATCCCTTCAAAGAGAGATAGAGGGTTAAAAACAGATTCAATTCCCTGTCCTCAAGACAGTAAAGCTAGACAATAACAAAAATTCCCAGCACTTTTCAGGCGGATGCAATTCCGTGTCCTCCAGACAGTCAAGCTAGACAATAACAAAAATTCCCAGCACTTTTCAGGTGGGTGCAATTCCCTGTCCTCCAGACAGTCAAGCTAGACAATAACAAACATTCCCAGCACTTTTCAGGCGGATGCAATTCCCTTTCCTCCAAACAGTCAAGCTAGACAATAAAATCAAAATAATGCAATAAATCTGACTGAACACCCAAACAGACTCTTCCACACTCAAAACTCACACTCAGGAGGCAGGTAGACAATCAACAGGTTCTTATAAAGAGGCACCGGGCAATAACTTTTACCTGTGTCTGTTGCCTTCTGGAGGCCGGAATGGACCCAGAGGTAGACCAACACAACACAGGAAAATATTGGTAATTACCGTATATATCTTTAGAGGTGATCAATCTCCGGTCCCGTTTCTGAGGGTCCGCTCCGGTCCCATTTTCCGGCCTTCCGGTCCGGGGAATCTGCGGTGCCCCATGTTGGGCACCAAAATTGTTGTGGATCAAAACAAAGATTTGATAAATTTGTGTATCTGCCCCTTTCCAAATCAATTAGATAGTGCGTGCACGCTTCCTGAGTAATTCACACCAGACACAAGTTTCTAGGTTAATGAAAAAGTCAGGAATGTTTATTCCGGGGGGCTGGTAGGCCCTTTATAAGGCAGTAACACATCATATGCATAATTATAGATAACAGAAGAAAATACATCAATAATTGGTTAGGTGTTAAGTGGTTCATCAATTGCTCATCCTACCGGGTGTGACGTCACTGACTTCATGGAGCTCTCCTCCAGATTCCAGCACCATCTTGTTAATTGAGGGTGTTAGTCGATGACAGGGGAAACTCCCTAGCGGCCATCTTAAGTAGTTTACAATTAATATTGGTTATAGCTATGCAAAGTAAATAGGCATTTTACAAGAATTTAGTAGAGTTAATATTCTGTCCACAACAATATATATATATCACAAGCATAATTTTATTTATTAATTATGTTTATAATATATAATATATTTATCCATAATACACTTGGAAATTACACACACACACACACACACACACACATATATATATATATATATGTATGTATATATATATATATATATATAAATATATATATATAATGTAAGAAGGGTTTGACATTTGCCAAAGGGTTTTTACTAATATTTTAAATTTTAAAAAGTGAAAATCTAAATTTCATAATTTAAACCAAAATAGCGGATTTTAAACAAAATTTCAAAATGGGAATAGTGACACCTTGACTATTGTAGCCTAAATTTTACAATTTACATTTTTAATTCACAAAAATTATTAGTTTAGTGGATAACCCTGCCAAACTACATACAACGAAGAGTGCACTCATAGGACTGAGGACTAAACAAAATAAAATGTATTTAAATCAGACGTGCAGCAGCATTCAGTCAATGTTTCATTCCCATTACTGGACCTTTCAAAATTATAAGGATGAAACGTTGAAGTAAGATGTTGCACATCTGATTAGAATAAAACAGCTCTTTTGTTTATTTTAAGTTTATTTAACCCCTTAAGGACACAGCTTCAGAAGTTTGACTTACACTTAATGACACAAGCAATTTTTGCATTTTCTTGCTGTTTGCGTTCAACTGCAATTTGCATCTCTCTCATTTATTGCACCGACACATATTACATACTGTTTTTTAAAGGACAGAAAGGGCTTTAATTTGATATAACATATATATATATAAATGCTTACTTATTATAAAAAAAATACAGAAAAATGCAAAAAAAATGAAAAATATTGTTTTTTTTTTACAGTTTTTGCAATAATAATGTGTGCATAATTAGTGCAGGTTAAGGAAAGTAATTAAAAATAAATTTATTTATTTGTTCTGATTTACAGAATATATAATGTGTCTGGGATTTTAAGTTTTTTTTGGTAGTTACAGGTCACAAAGCACAAGGAGTAAAATAAACTTTTAATGTGGAGCGATTTTAGAATTTGGTATGTTTGTCTTGTAAGCTTAATAGCCATAAAAGAAAACAAAATTGCCACACAAAAGTATATATTTATATAAAGTAGACATCACGGGCTATTTACCTAAGGTTGTTTTGACACTTTCTACGTAGCCATTTCACCGCCAACCTCTGCTAAATATTGGAGTAAAATTGTGTTCTTTTTGGTTTTTGGCACACAAACTTATAACAGAGAAATTCTCGTGTATATTTTGTAAAGTTGGTGTGTGCTATTCCTGTACAAAGTTTTATTTTGTGTTCAGTTACATCTGCTGAGTAAAATGACACCCCCATTGTATGTCTTTTGCACTATTTCGTGAAGTTACAGTGCCATACAGGATACCTGTCCTTTTCAGTATTCACAGTAGAATTTTGAGAGATGAATTTAATGAGCCTTAGCTTCCATTTGGGGTATTATAACAGTTTGACTGTTCAAAAAACCCCCACAAAGGCCTACCATTTGTAAAAGTAGACACTCCAGGGTATCTTATAAGGTGCATATTGTGCCTTAACATGCCCCCATTTTTTCACCAATATATGCCAAAGTATGTGGTAAAAAATAATTTTGTGCATTTTTTACATACGGATTGCATTTTTGCTGGGCGTTTTGTATATTTCATATGTGCCACTAAGTTCAAACCCCCCAAATTATGCTCAGCTAAGTCTTCTGAGTAAAATGACACCCCATATGAATGTCTTTGTCACTATTTCGTGAAGCTACAGTCCCATATAGGAGACCTGTCCTTTACAGTATTCACAGTAGAATTTTGAGAGATGGATTTAATGAGCCTTAGCTTCCATTTGGGGTATTATAACAGTTTGACTGTTCAAAAAACCCCCCACAAAGGCCTACCATTTGTAAAAGTAGACACTCCAGGGTATCTCATAAGGTGCATATTGTGCCTTAACATACCCCCATTTTTTCACCAATATATGCCAAAGTATGTGGTAAAAAAATTATTTTGTGCATTTTTTACATACGGATTGCATTTTTGCTGGGCGTTTTGTATATTTCATATGTGCCACTAAGTTCAAACCTCCCAAATTATGCTCAGCTAAGTCTTTTGAGTAAAAATACACCCCCAATGAATGTCTTTGTCACTATTTTGTGAAGCTACAGTGCCATATAGGAGACCAAGCCATATCCGTTTTTACCAAACTTTGAATTTTGACGCTGTGCCTATGTGCAATTTCCAAGCATCTTCGCAGGTTTTAAATTCAAACTACCCCACAAAGGCCTACCATTTCTTAAAGTAGACACCCCAGGGTGTTTCAAAAGGTATAGTTTGAACCTTAGCGTGGGATCATTTTTCCGCTAGCTTGTACCAGATGTAGTGGTAATAAGCGTTTTTTCTGCCTTTTTGACATACAAAGTGAGTTTGCACAGTATATTTTGCAAACCTTATGTGTGCTACGACTGTATAATACTTCATATGTTGCTCAGCTATGTCGGCTGAGTACAGCAATACCCCCGTATGTACCTTTGCCAGGTATGTGTGGACATCGGAGGGGCACATTTGGGACACAGCCATTCCAGTTTTTTTCAAACTTTGAATTTTTATGCTGTGCCTATGTCCCATTTTAGAGTATTTTACCAGGCTATATAATCCAAATTCCCCATAAAGCCATACCATTTCTTAAAGAAGACATCCCAGGGTATTTCAAAAGGCATATTTTGAACCTCAGCGTGGGATCATTTTTCCGCTAGCTTGTACCAAGTGTAGTGGTAATAAGCATTTTTCTGCCTTTTTGACATACAAAGTGAGTTTGCGCAGCATATTTTGCAAACCTTATGTGTGCTATGACTGTATAATACTTCATATGTTGCTCAGCTATGTCGGCTGAGTACAGCAATACCCCCGTATGTACCTTTGCCAGGTATATGTGGATGTTGAAGGGGCGCATTTGAGACGCAGCCATTCAGTTTTTTTCTAACTTTGAAGTTTTACGCTGTGTCCATGTTCCAATTTGGAGTAGTTTAGACGGTTGGTTATTGAAACTTCCCCACAAACACATACTATTTATTAAAGAATACACCCTGGGGTAATTCAAAAGGCATATTTTGAACCTTGGCGTGGGATAATTTTTTCTCTAGTTTGTTCCAGGTGTAGTGGTAATGAGCGTTTTTAAAATGTATTTTTTTACTTTTTATAACTTTTTTACTTTTAAAAACTAGTTTTTAAACTTTTGTTTTGCTTATAAATTTTTTTTAAACTTTCCTAAACTTTCTTAAAACTTTTTTACAGATTTAACATTTTTCTAAGCTTTTTTTTTTTACCGTTAACCCCTAACTAGCAGTACGCAGCAGTAACAGTAAATTCCCCATTTTCCCATAACTCCCACCCACCCCAGCTAGCAAAATATATAGTTATAAAATATTTAAATTAATTAATTAAATAAATTGAACCCCTGAGGGTTAAAAAATAAATAAAAGTTAATCCTCAGGGGTTAAAAAAAATTAGATCACAGTATAATACTGTGATCTCTATTTGATCGCTGTAGGCAGTGATCGACTGGCAGGGAAGGGGTTAATTTTTATTTGGACTAGGTAAAGTGTGTTTTTTTTGTTTTTTTTTACTTAAATGTTATTAAAACATTTTTTTAAGCTTAATTTTTAACTTTTTAAAGTTTCTTTTAAAACTTTTTTAACGTTAACCCCTAGTTAGCCTAACGCCAAATCCCCCAATTCCCCACTAACTTCCACCCACCCCAGCTATCTAAATATATAATTTAAAAATAATTTAATTAATTTAATTAATTTAACCCCTGAGGGTTAAAAAAAAAAGAATTAACCCTCAGGGGTTAAAAAAAAAATCAGATCATAGTAAAATGTAATCCCTGCCAATTGATCACTGTAGTCAGTGATCAATTGGCAGGGAATGGGTTAATTTTTTATTAAAATGGGTAAGGGGGGGGACACTTTAAATAAACTTTATTTTTTTTAACAGCAGGGGGCAGGATCATCACTGATCCGGCTCCCTGCACTTCACACAGAACCCGGAAGTGCAGGGAGCCGGTAGGTGAGTATACAGAGCACATGTGCTCGCTCAGACTTGCGGTCAGAGCGAGCACATGTGCTGGGCAGCCTGACCGGGTGCTCCCGGTATGCCTCCAATGCAGAGGCATACCGGGAGCACCATTAACCCCGCGATCGCCGCAATAGCGGCGATCCGGGGTTAATTTTACCGCGTGACGGACGAGGTCCGTCACCCGTCGTTAAGGGTCTCCCCTGTGTGACGGACCTCGTCCGTCACCCGTCCTGAAGGGGTTAAGAGTGCGCTCCTTCTTGTTGGTTAAATAATTGTAACTGTACATCTGTCACAGCTGGCACAATTAATGATAGGGCTGGTATAACATTTCTCCAGGGCTGCTTTTTATTCCCAATCCGGCCCTGCTCACTAGTGTTCTGATACATCCACCTCACCAGGTTTTGCTACTTTACCGCCAGTTAAGGAGTTGAGGCCTATCAACCAAAATGGTCACTACCCCAGACTTGCCATGAGCACACCACCCACGTTTGTGGAACCAATACTCCTGGCAGTTGAACGCATCGGCTATCTATTTTGTGGGAAGCTCTACAGCAGGGAACTCGCCTACTTTCCTGTTAATGAACCCCCCGAGCTGTCCTGTGGACCATTTCCAAGTACATATATCTCTACCACGTGTCTCCACATCAAAGCAATACACGCTTGTCTGCTCACTACCGCTTACCTTGCCTGCAAATTAACAAGCCCCTTTACTCCCAGCGGGACCGGCCCGAACCGGAGACTTCCACTTCGTGCGGCCAGGCGCACAGGGGGAACAACACCGCAGACACAAGCAATTTCTGCAGACATGATAACTTTTTTGGAGCTGATCGAAGCGGACCTTCTGGCGGATGGGGCTCCTTGTGGGGGCTTCTCTGAGAACACTGTAAAGAGGGGGGGCTGTGACTCTACATCTTCGGGCATTAGCTGAAGGGCATAGGGGCTGCAAAGATGGAGAGACAGGAAGTAGAGAGAGTATATCAGGTTGCTAAATTATAATGGGGGGGGTAACCCCTACACTTAAATTACTAAAAACTGTTTTTTTAGTAATTGAAGGGCATAGGGGCATTCATGGCAGTTTGGCTGATATCTCATAGTGTAGTTAACACTGTGACCTAACTCCTAGTACTGAATTTCCTAGTAGTGAATTTAAAATCATGTCTATGTTAAGACTTATGTGTTCTCTATTTGGCATATGTATATTTAGTAATTCACAGACGGAGGATACCGCACTCACACTTGGGAATCCAGGTGCTTATCAGGGCCAGGGTTGGCAAAACCCGGTTTAGAAGGTAAAATAAATTAGGTCCAGCCACTCAGGATTGCTGCAGAAAGGCAGGTCTATTGGAACAAAAAGGCCTACACAGAGGCCTTTATCAAATAGGTGTATTTAGGATATGCAAGTTCCTTGCTGTTTTATTGACAGGTTCAACAAAGTCTTATGTTTCAACCAAATAATATTTACCACAAGAAAAAAGTGAATCTAAAATAAGTACCCTTTAAAACATTATGACTATTCCATAAATGCCAAAGTATCTAAATTCAAGATGCAAAGGTACTAACGTTTCAATCTGTGGATCCATTCCGTTTCTTTTTTAGTGAGGATGTTTTCAGTATCCCCCTCCCCCCCCCTCTCCAATGTGGGACTACTAAGCCTATTTCTGAACAAAAAGGTTGAAACAGAACTCTTTACATTCATTTCAATGTTTAGGTACACTGTGCTTCTATTTATAAAGTTAAAATGCTCTATTAGCTAACATGTAATTTCCTAGTAGTTCTACCTGTGTATCGGATACCGAATTTACATTGTGTCAGATTACAGTCTTACTCTCACAGCTGACAAAATGCTTGATTTGAAAACAACACTTTTTATAAAAGTGTTTAGGTTTTACTATATATTAAAAAAAAAAAATCTTTAGATTATGATTTGTGTTAGCTACTGTATTTAAGATTTTCAGTCCTTATAAATTATTTTAGGTTTGTTTGTATTTTAAATACCTTTTAACATTCGTGCAGTTTTGATAATGTTTATTAATTGCTTTTTAATGAAAATCGCTTTGCTATAGTATTTGGTTAAAAAAAGCGGTGTGTGCCCCCAATTACCAGTTTATTTAGTGCACCAAAGTGTGAGGGGAACCGGAGAGAAAGGATATTGGTAGAGTATCCTATGGAGTGGAATACCCCACTAGTTGCAGGAAACAGTAAGGGTACAGTAGAGAACTTAAGGGACACCCAGACCACTTCTGCCCATTGGAGTAGTCTGGGTGCCAACTCCCACTAACCCTAACCCTGCAACTCTAATTATTGCAGTTTTTTATAAACTGCAATAATTACCTTGCAGGGTTGACTCGTCCTCTAGTAGCTGTCTACTAGACAGCCACTAGAGGGCACATTCTGCTGTGTGAGGACCTCCAGCGTTGCTCACTTCCCCATAGGAAAGCATTGAAAATAATTTTCAATGCTTTCCTAAGGAGAGCTCTAATGCGCATGGGCATTAGGTCTCCTCAGCCAGTGGGCGGGATCAGTCTCCCCCGCCGGCTGACGTAATGAAGAGGAGGATCGGCGGCGACCCGAAACAACCGCCGAGGGACATCGGCGGGGGTCTCAGGTAAATGTCTGAAGGGGTTTTCACCTCTTCAGCAACCGGGGATCTGGGGTGGGAGGGAGAGGGGACCTGCAGTGCCAGGAAAACGGCTTGTTTTCCTGGCACTGGAGAGTCCCTTTAACGTGCAACCTTAATGCGTGAATATTAAAACTTAACTTTTAATAATACATTTCTAATATGTAAAAACTGGTGAGAGTCAACACCCCAAAACACTAGTGTGTAAAACAAAATCGTTGTCTCCACTATATTTGTTCCTAATAAAAGGATATTATTCCTTCCTTCTCTCCCTTTCTGGAGCACCATGCAGGAAGTACTCCTTTTTATAGTGTGCATTAGACTCTTGTTTTCTTGTCACTACAAAGCTAAACTATTTTATTAGATCTAGAAATGGACCAAAGGTTACCAATGTGTCCCCTAGATTTTAGTCTAGATCTTTCATGTTGTTTTTTCAATGTATTACAATTCACAGTTTAATGAATGGACCTCTAAATGTTATATAATAATATAGTATATCCATATTTAAACATAGATTCTTCAATAATCAGATTTGATAGATTGTGTATTATGACACGCTGGTGAGGTGTGGACCTGTGACCTGTGTAACATCATAGTGACATCATTGCAGCATCATGCCTGATGACCACAGTTTACAGTATTCACTAGACATTGCTTGGACAGTTGACACTGCTTAGCTTTCGTAGTGATCAAGTAACTAAAAATGTCAGCGAGAAATATTTTCTCTTGTTTCCGATGCTTGTGCTTTAGAAAAGTAAGTAGATTTCTTTGTTTCTTATACTTACTATTAACTGGGAGCTCTAAAATGTTAACCCAATCAACACTAGTTCTATGAACCCCTTAACTTATTATATTATGTTTAAATTCCCATGGCAGCATATGGACTCCCTTTTTTTTTTTGTTCTTTAAAGTTATTATAATTGGCATTTATATAGCACCAGCTTATATTGCAGCAGTTTACAATATTACAAAACGAGGAAGTTAAATATATTTTTAAAACGTGTTTAAGCCATAAGCCCACCATTTCACCTAAAGGTTCTGGCTAATGACGTACTAATAATGTACACCTCCAGCAGCCTTATTAAATAGTTCTACTGAAATGCTGCGCATACAGTCTTCAAGCACTATGACCACTTCATATAACTGAAGTGGTAAGGTGCTTGAAGGAATTTTTTAAATACATTTTGGTGGGAGCTATCTTTCCTACAGCTAATAGTACATGTGATTAGAATTAGAATGCTTCAAATTCTATTATACTAGTACATGTGCACTGTAGTTTTAGCATATATACTACAAAGGAAACTAAAAATATTCAAATGCTATAAGACAACTGTAGCCTAAATCACTAAGACGTTTATTCACCAAACAGCAAGTGGATGTAAATTTTAAAATAAACTGAAAAGAGCTTGGAAATATTCTCTCTGTATTAGTTAGCCTCTAGAAATGGACCAAAGGTTACCAATTTACTTACCATTAACTGGGAGCTCTAAAATGTTAACACAAACAACACTAGTTCTGTGAATCCCTTAACTTAATATTTTATGTTTAAATTCCCATGGCAGCCTATGGACTCCCCATTTTACTTTGTTCTTTATAGTTAAATACATTTGTAGCCATAAGCCCACCATTTCACTTAAAGGTACTGGCTAATGACGTACTAATAACGTACACAGCAGCATTATAAAATAGTTCTGTATTTATACCGAAATGCTGGTTTTCTGATTTCGTTTCTGTCTTTTCAGCGCACAAGACGCAAAAAATCTGATGATGTTGAGCAAAGAGCAGAGGAACGTTCAGGTACATTATAAAATGTTTATATCTACCTCCATTGTGACTGAACCAGTTTTTAACTTGCCGTGTTACCCTCCTGCAGTCTGATAAGAGCCGACATGTTCGGTTCCAGTTTGGTGTTACATTCTCTGCAACACTGCCTTTGCTACATGTCTACTATCTCTTCTCCTCTATTTGGGAACTGTAACAGTTCCTCTAAAATGAATGAGTGGCATACCTCGTGATATAACTCTGTTACTCTCTTACATAATTAATAGCGCTCATTGGGAAGGAGGAAGGCAGGTTAACACCCATACAGGTACTAGCCGCACTCCTGCCACTTTTGATAGCTAATGGATGCAGGACAAAATCTACCTGGCTTTCTCAGTGTTAGTGTATGGTGAGGTTAAAGGGTGGGTTAGGGATAGTATAGGGTTAAGGCTAGGGTAGTGTACTGTTAGAATGAATGTAGAGTTAACAGGGTTGGTGTAGGATAACGGGTGGTATAGGCAGTGGCATAGCATGGATTTTCAGCATCTGTGGCAAGGCATGTATTGCACCCTCTAACCCTAGTCTATACATATTACTTTAGGCGTGAGGTGGATTTTAAAAATGACGCAACACATCTTTCAGTGCCACACACACATCATGGAGATGAGGCGGGCAGGGAAGAGGAGTGAGGCTATCTAGGTGCCCGTTACTTGTATACTTTTATGATAACATGTAATGGGCATTTACATAATGCCTATTAAAGAGTGATTTCTGGTGTTATCTTTAAACAGGAAATCACGTTATTAATAGGCATTATGTAATTCACCAATAAGAATTACAGAAGGACAGTATGGCTGTGATTAGGAAGCAAACTACTGTAAAATGTGATGTAGTGACGTTTATTTGCCCTGTCATGCTGAAAAACTGTATAATGTTTGAACATTGGGAGATTTTCTGGGTGATTGGGAGGGCGCGCTATTTTTAAAAATATATTACTACTCCTTTCTTTTTTTTCTTTTGAAATTTTGGGGCCCAAAGAATTTTGCTCCCAGGGCAAGCGGCTCTGTGGCCCAGCCCACGCTACACCAGTGACTATAGGGTTTCTGTACCAAAAATTACTTTAGATCCTAGATTGCTGCTTTTTGTGTCAACAAAAGTGGCTTACCTACATTTTTATTTTAACCTGGACAGAATAGTACCAGCTGCCACCATTTCTAATTAGGTTTTGTCTTATTACTAATTTTCCAGTATGTTCCAAGACTTCAGTTGCTCTTGAAGGTGACCCAAGTGCCCCTGCAGACAATGGGAATTTAACTGCACTGCAAAAACAGCTCGAAATTGAGCTTAAGTTGAAGCGAGGTGCAGAGAATATGTTCCTGGCATATTCCAAAGGCCCTCCAGAAAACCTTAAATATCTTGAGGCATTGCAGGAAAAGCTTGAAGACATCGAGAATGAGATAGAACGTTTGCAGGCACTAATTGACCAAGAAAACTTTATTAATAAAGATGAAACAACTGCACCAGTTCCAGAAACTGATGTCACCGATGTAACGTTGGAGACACCTCCTATTCCATCTCCAACACCTTCACATAGTGATCAACATCAGTCTTCAGGACACACTGAGAGAACGGATATATCGGTTCAGGTAAAACTATATGCTTTTTTTTGTGTTTTGTTCTTTTCCCCACACATTCACGTCTAGTATCACACCCATGGTTTTTGTTTGTAATTCTTCATTTGCCGATCGTAAACAATGTCGACTTATAATGATCTGGAGTCAAACGTATAATGAGTACAGCCAGAGCCCAATATGTAAAATGTACATTTTATTTTGTAGGTAGTTTAATTCTTCAAATTATTGGTGTGGTTTAAGTAACAAAAAGACTTATACCAGTAAGTGGAGCGCTCCAACACATATACAGCTTACCAAATGGTATTTCATTCAATGGTAGAGTATAGGGTGCATGTTAAGAAAAAAATACAAGGAATACAATATAGTGCAGACGGTATTGAAAATAATAATGTAACTGCAGTGATGATATCTGGATAAATTGAACACTCACATTTCAAGAAGCCTGTATGTGAGAACACTGGCGCCGTATTTTGGCTTATGTGCTTATTAGGGTAGAACCACCCGTCTCCTTCGGTATGGGGTAGTTCTCAAAGACAAAAACAGGAAGAGCAAACCAATGTGTTTTTGTCTTTGAGAACTACCCCATATCGAAGGAGACGGGCGGTGCTACCCTAATAAGCACATAAGCCAAAATACGGAGCCAGTGTTCTCACATACAGGCTCCTTGAAATGTGAGTGTTCAATTTATCCAGATATCATTACTACAATTACATTATTATTTTAAATACTGTCTGCACTATATTGTATTCCTTGTATTTTTTTCTTAACATGCACCCTATACTCTACCATTGAATGAAATACCATTTGGTAAGCTGTATATGTGTTGGAGCGCTCCACTTACTGGTATAAGTCTTTTTGTTACTTAAACCACACCAATAATTTCAATTCTGTCTTGTGGAATAGAGGATATTTCCACATAAGTGTACTGAGCAGCCTGTAAATCACCTTATTTGTTTAAAGCACCCTGTTATACACACTCCTCTGTAAAAGGAGGTAACCTTTGATTGGTATTCATAGATAGTTTAATTCTTCAATTTGTCCTGAAGCATCAGATACAGGAGTTTTAATAACTATAGGCAGGGCCGGATTAACATAGGGGCTGATGGAGCTGCAGCTCCAGGCCCAGGCCCATGGAATAGGCCCATTGATTCATTAAAAAAAAAAAAAAAAATTTCATTTAAAAAAAAAAAAAATTTTTTCACACACTACTCTTAGGGATTCCACCTGGCTTTTATTTTATTGGCACAGCCAGTATTTGAGGCTGCCTGGCTGGTGCAAATATTACAGTGATACTGGCAATACAAATGCTGGTATTTTTCTCAGTATAAACAAGAGATTACTATGCAATACCAGCACTGGCCAACAGGGGTCACTGTGTGTGGAGAGAGGCAAGGATAGGAGGTTCCAGCATATCCCTCCCTGCCTATCTATACTCACACAGTGTCCCCATGTCTCCCAGTGTCCCCATGTCTCCCAGCCAGTGTCCCTGGTGTCTCAGTGCCCCCTAGTCTCCCAGTGCCCCCAGTCTGCCAGTGTCTCACTGTCCCCATGTCTCCTAATGCCTCCATGTCTCCCAGTGCCTCAAGTGTCTCAATGTCCCCATGTCTCCAAGCTAGTGTCCCTAGTGTCTGTGGCCCTGGTGTCTCCTTGTCCCCATGTCTCCCAGTACCCCCATGTCTCAATGTCCCCATGTCCCCCAGCCAGTGTCTCTAGTGTCTGTGTCCCTGGTGTCTGTGTCCCCATGTCTTCAAGTGTCCCCTATTTTCCCAGTGTCCCCATGCGTCCGATCCAGAGTCCCCTAGTCTCCCAGTGTCACTGATGTCTCCGTGTCCCTAGGTCTCCCCGTGTCCCCAGGTCTCCCCGTCTTCCTAGTGACATGGGGACCCTGGGATACATGGGGAAACAGGGAGACATGGGGCATTGAGACACTGTGATACATAGGATCACTGAGAGACCTGGGGACACGACACTAGGGGACACTGGGAGACATGTGGCACTGAGACACTGATACATAGGAACACTGAGACCTGGAGTAATCGACACATGGGGGCACTGGAAGACATGGGGCCTCTGGGAGGAATTAATCTATACAGCAGAATCAAACTAAGTGGTTTTTGGTGATTTTACAGCATTTTCTCTTATGTCACTCCTTGTGATTTACATCATGTGATGTCACCCATACATATTTAATTATGCAAATTAGCAAGGCCAGTATGTTTTTCCAAGAAAGGTGGCAACCCTAACTACTTTTCACATACTCTGATTTAAGTATGGAAACTTAAGAGGGATGGATAGGAACAAAACTTGTGTGGACTGGCTGACAATGAATATAGTTAAAGGGACACTAGAGTCACCAGAACAACTACAGCTTATTGAATTTGTTCTGGTGAGTAGAATCATTACCGTCAGGCTTTTTGCTGTAAACACTGTCTTTTCAGAGAAAATGCAGTCTTTACATTACAGCCTAGTGATAACTTCACTGGCCACTCCTTAGATGGCTGTTAGAGATCCTTCCTGGGTCATGGCTGCCTAAAATGCATCCAAACATTCAGTGTCTCCTCCCTCTGCATGCAGACACTGAACTTTCCTCATAGAGATTCATTGATTCAATTCATCTCTATGAGGAGATGCTGATTGGCCAGGGCTGTGTTTGAATCATGCTGGCTCTGACCCTGATCTGCCTCCTTGTCAGTCTCAGCGAATCATATGGGGAAACACTGTGATTGGATCAGACTACCACTTCTAATGATGTTAGCAGACTGCCTGTTTTTCTGAAAACAGCATGCAGTTACAGCTTCAGGCTTGAATACAGTAAGATTTGCTATATTTATGGAGGCATGAGGGGCCCAGGGGGGCTAGATGGTTAACACTATAGGGTCATGAATTCATGTTTGTGTTCCTGACCCTATAGTGATCCTTTAAGGTAATGCTGACTATTGTCTCTCTAACACTGTGGCATGTTCCCTTTCTTCTACACTCACTACATACAGCTTTTCTCTTGTCCAGACTATATACCAGGAGCTTCTGCCTGCTAGTAAGAAGGTAAGAAGACAAGTGGACCAGCGAGTGCCTGGGGACAGTCCTTAGAAAGTGCTGAGTGAGCGCATCATTAGATGCATTTATGCCAAGCTCAGGGTGCTGTCTGCATAGTATGCCCTTAGTTGGCCAGCTGCATGATTGGCAGGCAGCCTGACATGCATTCATGCCAGGCTGGCCTTCTAATTCTTTGGGCAGACATGTCCTCATTTTGGGCATGTTCGCCCCTTTTGGCAGGTTACCTGATTTGTGTCAATGGCACACCCTTTTACCATGCCCATTGACTTCCTGCTTGACTGTACACTGCTGTTAGGGGTTATGGATTTACTTGAAAGATGAAAACATAAATTAGAGAGAGATTAGCCTAGGGTATGTGTTTTTCTTATAGCTGCTGTTTTCTTTCTCTCCAGCACCATCTTTATCAGATACATGACGCTTGGGAGTGTTTTACTGTTTTTGGTCAATATGATTCTGTAATTAGGCCCGTCATAATTGTCAGCACCAGGTCCACTGGGCTCTTAATCTGGCCCTGGTGTGTATATTTGAGTGTTTAATTGTGTGTGGGAGGTGTTTTTGATGGTATTATGTGTGTGTCAGTATGGATTAGTGTGTGTGTGTGTGTGTCAGTATGGATTAGTGTGTGTGTGTCATGATGGATTAATGTTTGGGTCAGTATGGATTACTGTGTCTGAGTGTCAGTATGGATCAATATATGTATCAGTATGGTTCAATGTATATGTCAGTATGGATTACTGTGTGTGTGAGTGTCAGTATGGATCAACGTATGTGTCAGTATGAATTACTGTGTGTGAGCATCAGTATGGATCAATGTCTGTGTCAGTATGGATCAATGTATGTGTCAGTATGGATTACTGTGTGTTAATGTGTCAGTATATATCAACGTATGTGTCAGTATGAATTACTGTGTGTGAGCATCAGTATGGATCAATGTCTGTGTCAGTATGGATTACTGTGTGTGAGTGTCAGTATGGATCAATGTATGGATCAATGTTTGTGTCAGTATGGATCAATGTATGGATCAATGTATATGTCAGTATGGATTAGTGTGTGTGTAGGTGTCAGTATGGATCAATGTATGGATCCATACTGATCAATGTTTCTATCAGTATGGATCAATGTATGGATCAATGTATATGTCAGTATGGATTACTGTGTGTGTGGGTGTCAGTATGGATCAATGTATGTGTCAGTATGGATTACTGTGTGTGAGTGTCAGTATGGATCAATGCATGTGTAAGTATGGATCAATGTATGTATCAGTAAGGATTATATGCTCAAATGGTTTTATATCACTATATATATATATATATATGTATCGGTATGGATCAATGTATGTATCAGTATGGATCAATGTATGTGTCAGTATGGATCAATGTAAGTGTCAGTACGGATTACTGTGTGTGAGTGTCAGTATGGATCAATGTATGTGTCAGTATGGATTACTGTGTGGGTGTCAGTATGGATCAATGTATGTGTCAGTATGGATCAATGTAAGTGTCAGTAAGGATTACTGTGTGTGAGTGTCAGTATGGATCAATGTATGTGTCAGTATGGATTACTGTGTGGGTGTCAGTATGGATCAATGTATGTGTCAGTATGGATCAATGTATGGATTACTGTGTGTGAGTGTCAGTATGGATCAGTGTATGTATCAGTATGGGTTACTGTGTGTGAGTGTCAGTATGGATCAATGTTTGTGTCAGTATGGATTACTATGTGTGAGTGTCAGTATGGACCAATGTATGGATCAATGTATGTGTCAGTATGGATTACTGTGTGTGTCAGTATGGATTGTGAAGAAATGACTCCGTTAATCAGGATTTCTACCTTTCGGATGTATTCAGGCGAATTCCCTGTGTAAAATATAGGTGGCCGCCATTTCGGCACTTTACACGTGGCCGCAGCCATTTTACGTGCGAACAGCGGTGTTTGCCCGTCTACGCGTGGAACTAAAATCGGATACGCAAACAGGCGAACACCGCTGAGACCTCCATACATCCAGAACTTCGCACGAGAACAACCGAATCACCGGCCGTTCGGTAGTTACATGCAACTTCGTATGGGGATTTCAACGATCACAAAGATGCGAACGGATGGCAGGGCTGTCGTCTCTTTTATTCGCCTAAACGGAGACCGACCGCAGGGCCAAAACTTATGGAACTATTTTCGGCTAGATGGTCCGTGCGGTCGGTCAAAACTTTAGTGTTCCATAACTCCCGAACCGTTCATCCGAATGGACTGATTTTTCGATATGTTGTCCACACAAATGAGAACTATCCAGCGGTACCAGATTTAAAGGTGTACCTCCTGTTTTTGGGGTACATCCAGAACTGGGGTAAAATAGTGCACGTTTTAATTAAGTTAACTGTTTATCAGAGGGGAGGGAGGTATGGGCTGTAACCTATTCCTGATTGGTGATTTAATGCCTCCCCCTGGGTGTGTATTTCTTGTCTGTAACCGTAATAAAAAGCAGGCTGGAGATTCCAGACCTCAGATCTACTTGTATCCTGATTCTGGACTCTGACTGTTATTTGGGAATTCGTATGTTTTACCAAGGGGATTATCTTGGGAAGCTGTTATATTTCTTATGGACTTCATTGCTTGGAACTACCTTAGACGCTGGCATTGCAGGAGGAATTATCAAAGCGGTTCAGCTATACTTGATTTCCTTACAACTGGTGGCAAGCGGAGGGATTCGAATCCCAAATGGACACTTCAAAACAAGCAAAGGAATGAATGGCTCAGCAGTACCAGCTACTTAAAAGAACCACGCTAAAGGACTTACTGGAAGCTCGAGGCAGAGTGGCAAGTAACAAAACAAAAGCCACGATAATTGCGGAGTTAATGCAGAGCGATAATACCAGCAATATAGAGATGGACCAAGAGGAAGAAACCGTGATGCAAAAGGACATCCGATGGACACTCAGTTTATTGGGACCCAATCCATCCTCAGAGGCGATACTGCAGGTCGTAGCACAAGCCAGACAAGCGCAAAAAGAGCGAGATGACCGGGACAGAGCGTCACAGGGGGATTTGCTACACCCCCCGAGAAGTATTGGGGAAATACCAAAGAAGGTAAATTATGCAGCGTTTAAATCATTTGTTGACAATGAAATGGAAATTGACAGTTACTTGCAAGACTTTGAACGCCAGTGTGCACTGGAGGGATTAGACTCCACCAAATGGGCTGCAGTCGTCAGCAGTAAATT
>OW240917.1:232563891-232672968 GCA_933207985.1 Pelobates cultripes | reverse complement strand
GTCTGGCTGTCAGAGATGTCTGTGTGTTTGTCATTGAGTGTGTGTGACTGTCAGTGTTTATACACCCCTGACTGTAGTGTGGCCAAGCGGGGTGTACCGTGGTACAGGAACTTCTGTTTCCTGTACCTGGCAGAACTTACAGGAAAAGCTCACTGTACCGGGATTCGCTCCGCTCAGCCACGCTACAAAAGGTAGGAGGCACACCAGGAAGGGGAGGGGACCACTATGGGGGTGGGTGGCGCACCAAGGGACAGGGAGAGGAGGGGAGAGATACCCTAAGGTACAGGAAAAGGAGGGAGGGGGGAGAGGAACACTAAGCGACAGCCAACAGATGGGGGAGGGGAGAGGAACACTAAGGGACAGGGAAAGGAGGCGGGAAGGGAAAGGAACAGTAAGGGTCAGAGAAGGGAGGGGACCATTAAGGGACGGGGAGAGGGGCCGGATGTGAAAGAAACACACAGCGGGGCGTGAGAAGGAAAGAGACACACACAAAGGAGCTGGGAAGAATAAAAGACACAAATGGGCTGGGAGAAAAGGAGTCACACAAAGGGGCTGGGAGGAGTAAGACAAAATGTGGGAGGATGTAAGAGTCATACAAAGAGGAGAGATAGGAGACACACAAAGGCAAAAATAGGAGATAAAATACACTAAAGGGAGTCAGATATTTAAAAGACAGGATAAGAAACACAAAAGGGAGGTTAAGAGGCACATGGGTGAAGATGTTTTTGGGGGGGCGGAAAAATGCATCTTCGCCTATGTACCCAAAATTCTTTGCACCGGCCCTGGCTATAATCATTTCAACAAAGAAAAGACTGAAAAAAAACCAAAACAGAATATAGCCACCAAAAAAGACAAGAGTCTTAACTTGAGGAGAGCCAAGACTTACAAAATGATATGTTTGTGGGGAATTATTCTCACTTATAAATGACAGATTGCCTCATCCCTTTCTTAACTGGAAAGGTAGCAATCAATAGCAGAGTCACACTATTGGCAGTGCTTAGGATAAATATTCAGCATTATAAAGTTGACTTTCAGGCCAGAAAATGCGTTAGCTGAGCCAATATAATTCTTTGCAGTTGCGTGCGACGTCTCAATCCAGTGTGTGTCCAACATCTGTGATGTGTTGCTGGCTGGTTGTACTCTGGAAGTGATCCTGATGTCCAAACGTCACGTCACTTCCCCTCTCCTACGCCCGCTATAATGAAATCGGGCAAAGTTCTGGCTATACCAATCATAGATAATGTATGTGTCCAGCGATTTCTGCTTAGCACATTGCTCAGAATTAAGTAATTCTATGAAAAATAAACATAATTACTAATATGGCCATATATGTTGTAACAATTAAGTGCATATATGTGGATGCCACTATAGAAAATCGTATAAATACCAAGAATTCATCAATTGTAAGTACATGGTGTATATGTACCAATTGATAACCCCTTAAGGACACATGACATGTGTGACATGTCATGATTCCCTTTTAGTCCAGAAGTTTGGTCCTTAAGGGGTTAAAGGTATATTTACAATTATAAAGATAAAACAAAATCATATTGTTTTGGGCAATCCGTTTTTTAATTTTCCTTATGTGCTTCTTTATTCTTATGTGCAAACCTCTAGTGGTTCTTCCCACAAAACAGGCCTCATGTACATTAAATCAGAAATATAACTTGTGTGGAAAAGCAAGTAATCATTTGTTGATTTACAAAAAAAATTCTTATCATGAGGATGAGTGAATTCTTTTATCAATCTTTTTCTTAAATCTTTTTTTTTGTTTTTTTTGTTTTTACAGGCTCCACATGTGCCACATCCATGAAATCAATTGGATAATTTACAAAAAACTGGTTACTAGATGTTTTTGGAGGAATATGGTTATGTGTCAAATTGCTTCTCAAACTCTGTGCTCAACACAATAGCTGACATTTTGCATGAGGAGAGAAAACAAGAAATTCAAAATGGAAGAATACTCAACGGTTATATTGACAACGAGAACAACAAGAGCAGACCAGATCCCACCTGGGTCCATGAAATCTTTCAGGAATAATTAACTAATGAAACCAGATGTCTTACGATAAGCAGCAAAGATGAAGATTTTTTCCATCTTTTTGTTGATGTTGAAAAAAAACGTCGATCACTCATTGTTTAAGAGGGTATAGCAACACAGAAACCTACTGTAGTGAATATAAATATTACTGTGAAGAATGTCCCTATAAACACACAAAAGAATGAAAATGAAAAAGCTGCTTTTGATTTTAGCTTTCCACTTTAAAAGGTTCAAGTATATGGATCAACTACATCAATATAAAAAAACAACTTATATGGGTTAGTGTTTCCTTTAGAGCTTTGACTTTTTAATACATCTGGAGATGCCACAAACCTAGCAGGATTTATGACCTTGTAGTTGCAGTGGTCCACTGAGGAAGTGGCCCGAACAGAGGTCATTATATTGCAATAGTAAAGAATCATGATTTCTGGCTGCTGTTTGATGATATTGCACAGAATTACAGAATTAGATGCACAAGATATAATAGAATTCTACAGGTTGACATCTCAAAGTACTCTGAATCTGGTTATATCGTCTTTCACCAATATCGAGATTAAATGAGAACTGTGACAAAAAGGTTCATTCTGCCTCATTTCTTCTCTGGATCATCTGATAAGAAGAAGCAAGCACTAAAATAAATATATATTGTTAGATCACATCCATCCGCTGACTTGCTATAGACTTATTCTTTGTGCCCGGACGGGAAAACCACCTTTCGAAGTTTTTGTAGCGTAGTTTGCGCATGGCAAAGCAAAGAAACGCGTTAGTGTTTTTATTATTCTTAATATTGATATATTGATTTATTTTATGCTATAATTTGATTAAACATAATTTTAAGCACTGAAAGTACTCTGGACCTGCAAATCACTTTCCCGCTGATTCCTGGTACCAGTTGGGCGTTTGCATTAGGAGAGGAGTTGGTGTGCACCTTGAGTGGCAATTGAATACGCTATTAAAGTCAGAGCTTACTATATGTGGCTCTGGAGATTGTGAGTTGGCAATTCTTAAATCATTTCTGAAGAATATATAAATTATACAGTATTATGCTATGTGCTACTGTCTTTTAATTTAGGTGGCGCATACAAATCATGAAAAAAGTGCAAATACGTATTTATTTTGCTATCTCTCTTTGCTTTCACCCATATTTTAGAGCGCCCCCTATCTGTATTTTGTTTTAGTATTGTGCTTGTGTTTTTAAGTGGTTTTGGAAACACTGGGGAAGTCGCACCTGTAAGAGAGCTATCTGGGACACCTCACCTGACTTGCACTTTGCTTGTTAAGGGTTTTTCTGGAAAGCAAAGAATATGGATAAGAAGAACAAAGAAGTTCATGTCAAAAATAACTTTATTTGCTTACCATAAAATTCCATCAGCAGTACTAAGCTTAAACAGAAATGTCTGTTTCTCTCCTTTCTCCTCCCTCCTTTACTGCAAACCATCACAACAACAGTTTGGAGTGTAGTAATTTCATGGAAGGTATACCAGCCTGCGCTTTTTTTTAATGACTATTTTATACCACAAAAGAAAAAATATATAGTTTTCAAACAAAGAAAATTATGCTATGACGAAAAAAAAATTTGCGACCAGCAACCACAATTGCCTTTCTTAACGATGACACCACATAGAAGTTGCGTTTGTGTGTCTTAGAACCAATATTGTAGCCTCATGTAACAAAAGCGCAGCTTAGTTTAAAGGGGCCTTGACAGGGCTAGAAGGCAGGCGTAGTCTGAAGGTAGTTGGTGATTGGAGGTTTGGTAGTTAAGGGTTTGAACTCTATAAATAGGCAGACATCTTAGATATAGCCACTTTTAATCTGCCTCTCTGTCTGAATTTGTCCCTCCCTAGTTTGGGGTTGGTGGTTTGTGCCAGTTCAGGATAGTAAGCTGAAGGTTAGGAAAATAGGCTCTTTTTTTGTTAATTTATAAAGTACAGAGTAGTTATTCAGCTAGTTAAGAAGTGGTTAATATGGTTCCTGGTATGTTTGGTAGGTTTCGAGCTTGTTGGTGGCTCAGAACCTGGTGGGTGTAGGGGTATCCGGGTAAACCCCTACCATGGTTATTAATACATTGGCACTTTACTTATCTATGTTTCATGTTGTTAAATATTGTTATTTTTATGTCTACAGATATGGGTCATTGTCTTTTACAAGTGTGGGGATACATATGTGGTATGGCGAGATTAGGTCAATGATTTTATGCAATGTTATAAGTTGTTATAAGTAAAATGTATTATTAATAAAAGCTGTGGACTGTTTGACCTATATACCTTTAGTGTCTGTGTTTTATTGGGTAGGTACCTATTGGGTAGGTATGGGGGTTAAAGTCACCTGTCCATATGGCGATGATGCATCTGTCATATGTATTTGAACGTCTGACAAGGACTGCAGTTTAGTGACGTGTGAGGTTTGAGCAGTGACTCTGAACAGTGTCCTTTATTTCTTTATTGAATGGTAAACAAGCATTATATTATATTTATTGGAGGTGTCACATATGCTGTCTTATCTTGTAGCTCCTTCCCCGGGTATATAATCATTACTTTAATACAATTAAGTAATTCACTAAGTTAATTTAGGATTGTCGTGTTTTTTATATGTTGAATAATTTATTTATTGGTCAAAGGCTGCCATTTACTGTAAATCAGAGACTCATAATCTGAAATACAGTAAAATATATATAGTCTTTGGAAAATGAAAGTAATGTTAAATTACGTACTCAGATGGTGAATGAAAGACCAGTTTACAACACTTGCTTTCAAATACAGAATGTAAAACCTCATGGATATGCGGAAAATCAACAGACTTCCAGTGGCGGAATATAGCTGTTGTAGCTGAAATCAAAGACGACCTAGCATAATCTTTTTATATTTGGGCACGTCTTCCGTGTTCTATCAGATATTTCTACCCCTTGAAAATTCCCTACTCTTGTTACTTCTGGTGACGTGGCCTCACCATAAGTGATGAATAGCAGCTGGATGGTGGGGTGTGCTGTACCGCGCTTGTGCAGACAATATTTTTACATAATTTATTTTGTATGTGACAACTGTGAGGAGCATGTTCTCCTAGGGGATACGAGGTAGTTGAAGAGGCCCATGTTTGATGATCATGTCCAGGGTGGAGTATTGTTCTCAAAGAGACATCTGACAAGTGACAAGCTTCTCCTGTCTGCCTGTTTGCGCAGTGGCGTGAACATTGTGGACTGTGATCATTGCCTAGTTCAGGGGTAGGTCAACCGTAGGCACTACAGATGTTTGTGGACTTCATCTCCCATAATGCTCTTACAGCCATAATGCTGGCAAAGCATCATGGGAGGTGTAGTCAAAAACATCTGGAGTGCCGAATGTGTATGAATGAATAGTATGGTGTGTGCTTCTGTGTGTGAAAGGAGACATGAAAGATGTGAATGGACAGCAGCGAAGGTTGAAGCCCTGACGTGGCGCTATTGCTCACATCTATGCGCCAATTCAACCAATGTGAGTGACTGCAATACTTATGTGGTTAACTAGTAATACTGTGACTGTAGACAATGATGCGACTGTATCACCTAAACACTGTGACTGTATCACCTTAACACTGCTTACACTATGACCGTATCACATAAACACTGCTTATAGTATGAATGTTGTTGTTTTTCTAGGTTATAATACCTGTACTTCTCTCTCACACCAAACACTAAGGACTTATTTACCGTAAATTTTCCATCCTAACTTAATTTCCCGACATCTGATTTACACATGAGGTCTATCCCAAAACATGTAAATGATAGTGTATATATAGTGTATGTTAAGGGAAAATAAGGACATCTCTAATATTTTACTGCAGATTATCTGCCTACGTTTCCCAATGCTGATTTAAGGAATATAGGACAGAACAGAGTGAGCCAGGAAGACATTGACCTGGCAAGTGATTTAAAAACATTGTTAATTTATATTCAACATGTATCACTTATAGAAACTAAGGTGCTCTGTCTTATAAGGTGCTTCAAATACAATAAAGTGCTAGTGGAATAATAATATTGCTGCTACCACACAATGTAGGAACTCTCATCCTCTATAAAATACAATGTAAAGTGGAAAATAAGTGATAAAAAATATACACTTACTCCTAAGGGTTAAAACAGCATTGAGTTGCTGTAAAAGAATAAAACATATAGTGTAATACAATTAAGTGCAGTGAGGAAGGTCTGACCTCAATGGATACACTCCTGATCCTGATTGTTTTGCAGGTAAGGCTCAAGATTTACCTGTCAGAGCACTCTGATTGGTTGGCTTAAACCAACCAATCAGACTGCTCTGAGTCAAATTGCAGGGCGTGGGAAAGCTTTATAAACCAATCCTCGCCCTCCGGACCTTGCTGGGTGAAGGTGTGTTTTTTTTGTGATTGTGTCTTTTTTATTTTATTAGTTCGAAGAGATTTATAGACTTTTATTTGGCCTTTTTTGGGCTTAAAAAAGATCTAATGGTAAGTATTATTGTTATTATTGCCATTTATATAGTGCCAACAGATTCCGTAGCGCTTTACAATATTATGAGAGGGGGGATTTAACTATAAATAGGACAATTACAAGAAAACTTACGAGTATGATTTTTTTCAAATTTCTAGGTAATTCATTGTTCCTCTTCTCACTATTATTAGAGTGAGGAGGTTAGGTAGAATTGTATTTTATTGAGGGCTAGGGACTTAAGGACCCTTAGGCACTTGGGGGAGGGGATTTGTTTTTACAATTAGCCCCCACCTATGGCTCATGGGTGTGGGCTGGTGGGAGACCATAGGTGCCCATGAGTGGGGCCCAGAGGGGGAAGCAGCAACTCCCCCCGCTTTGTCATTAAAGGGCCCCGACCTGCTGCCCATGGGTGGGAGTCGGTGGGCAAGCCAGTAATTCCCTCCCAAGGGCCCACATCCACCGCTCATAAGTGGGGGCTGGAGGGGAGACTGTATGTCCCACCCTTTTGCCATTTAAGGGCCCCCACCCACCGCTCATGGTGGGGGACACTAGGTTCCCCATTTAGTTAAATAGTCCGCACCCGGGGGAGACACTATGGCCCCCATGTTAATAATTTGAAGAGGCCAACCAAGGGGAACTTTATTAGATTGGGTAAGGAGGGGTCCAACAGTGAGCAGCCACAGGCTGTTTAGTAGACATGCCCCTACTCACGGCATAGCGAGTAGAGGCATTCAATTCCCTTATTTACTAACACTAAGCTATTTTTTTAGCAGCTAGCTCCCTAACAAATCAGATCAGAATTTCATTTATTCTAATGACATTTCCAAACCCAACAAAAAATACAGAATTTCGTCCTAACACGAATGGACAAATTGTACTCATTCTGTTAGGACAAAATTTGGGGAATTCACCGGCGCCCTAATCTAAAAAGCAGGACGTTAGAACTGCGAATGAAGCAACACGAGAACACAGGAGGAGGGTGGTTATTGTGGGAAAGTTTCTCTAATCACAGGAAATGGAGCAGACTTAACCTCTTCCTTTGGTCAAAGACGGTCAAGCGTAGGAAAAATACATAAGACGAGGTAGTCCCTACTTTAGCTTATGTTTTAAAGAAAACTAGATCAGAGAGGAAGAAAAGAAAAACAGACCGTGAAGAGGAATCGTTTAGGTAAAAGTAAGTTTGGCGTGACAGTGCCGCTTTAAAAAAAAAAAAAAAAAAACTTTTTAGAACAACCTATAGCTAACTAGCTTTTAGGTTTAGTTATACTAAAAGTGAAGAAGTGTCATTTCCACTTTAAGGTTATTGGTTGTTTTTTTTTCAGTTGATCTATTTTTATTGTGGGGATACCAAAACAGTACTTTGGTTGAGGAGGGCAATGTTTTAGTTATCACAGAGTTTAATTAGTTCACTGGAAAGCAGATTTTATAGGTCAGAATGCAGTTGTTTAACTTCTTAGCAACTGTTGCTATGGGAGGGACTGCTCCTTCTCTAGCTGTTTCACCTCTGACTTGGATGTTATTCTGTGCTCACAAAATGGATTCTGTCACTGGCAACCTGCAGTGTGCTCTCCTGCTGCTTAATCCAGAGGAAGAAATAAGAATATTAATTAATCTAGGCCTAGGGATTTACTAGAAGGAATGACAAAAGGGAATCCATTGCCCATAGACATCAATGAACTAAAATAAAATTATTGCCTGTAGGAATATGATTCACTGCAGTTGGGGAATAACCACAGTAATTATTTATGTGGTCAGTTTTGGCAACCTGTAGTGTGCTCTCCTGCTTAACCCAGGGGCTGCAGGGCTCTCCTGGCACCATCACCACTGCAGCCAGCTGTTCTTTTAATCACAAAAAACAACAACACAGCGGAGCGCTTATTTAGCGAATAAGTGAATAGTAATCGAATCACACTTAAAACCTTTTAGGCAGTGTTTAAAATAAAAAAAAAAGTTATCTTTCAAAATAAATTAAGATCCAATAATGTGAAACCTTTAACAAAAATTTTTTTTGTGTAAGAGTAACAGTGGAACACTTACATGATACATAGCTTCCAAACCTAGCTCTGGTAATGAGGGTCTGTAAAGGTGAATCTTCCCATTCTTGATATGACATGTCTTCCCAAAATGCCCTTTAGAGTGACTCAAAGGGGTATATACATAGAGTAGTACTATATTATAATATTGTATAAAACCAATATAAAACGGTACAAAAAAACCCCAAAACACTACAATTAGAAGTGCCACTTTTCCTACATTTCATTTTTTTTTTTTTCAATATATAAAATGGTACTAACAAGTAAAGAGTAATAGGGCTCACTTTCCACATTTTGTATGGCTAAGGGCCATACCACCTTCCTTGGAAATAATGCAGGAACTGGACTGTAAAAAATGCACACTGTGCATCAAATTTATTGTAAATTAACAGATATTTTAAAACATACAAAATAAAATAAGTCCAAATGGATACAGGTTGTCCAGAACGCATTTCGCTTCAGGCTTCATCAGCAGGATGTGTGTCTCCTATAGCAAGGTTCCTGTTTACATATCCTCTTAAAAGGGGGATAATTGGTGGAGACACGCGGGATCTCCCACTTAGCCGGGAGCGCGTCATGTTCCAAGCCTCGTTCTCCTACAGGTTTCCTATATTGAAATCATGAATCTGTGAACTAAGGAATATACAATGCATTTAAAATACTAGTATATTTGTCCAAAGATCAATCCCTAAGCACTAGACTGGGAAACTCATCCAGTAGGATAGTCTATGAAAAAGCCAATATGGGCCAAAGTCTCTCAGTCCATAAAGTTATGTATATCCATAGTTAGTTTCTAAGTACTTTAGGTCTTCAGCAAAAAAGGGAACAAAGCATGTATACAAAAACCGAAAAATATGAAAAAACATAAAAAGAACAAGAAACAAAAACAAAAAAGCATAAAAATAAAATAAAATCACGAAATGAGGCAAATATTTGCCCCCAATTTAGTTAATCAGTATTCCAAAGAGGACATGTAACAATGTTTAGATCTCACCAAGTCAAGTGCAGTGTTTAAAGAATCCAACAGGGAATTTCTCCTTTGGGTATAGCATGTTGAGGGCTTCAGTGCAATATGGAGATGCATATTAGTGGAGAAACTAATTTCTATCTGGTAAAACATATGGGCTCATTGGAGGGGAGACGGTCTTGAATTCTGCAGGGCTGTGTGCTTGTGAGATTGCACTTACCTTCAAAGGCCCTGTGTAAATGAGCACCCCACCCATAGGGTTTGTATCGGTGGGTGCGCCAGCCATTTATGCGCATGGTGTGTACCCCCAGCATCTACTCCGGCTCTCCGTGATGTCCTCTTACCAATGAGAGATAGTCCTGGAATCAGAGCTCTGATTGGGCGCATGGTTGCTTCCTGATTGTTAGCTCTGTCCACTGACGTTATGATTCGCACGCGTGATGGCGTCAGTGTATTCAAAACAGCTTTGTTGAATACAACATAAATGTGCATAACAGTAATACTTGAACACTGTGGCAGCAAAACAATTTGATAAGATTATAAATTCCTTAATTCACTGTACTAAGAAACAGGTCTAATGATTGCTGGCATGAGAGATAGTATGGGATAAAGTTATTAAAGGGACACTTTAGTCGACAAAACAACTTAATGAAGCAGTTTTGTTGTTTATAACATGCCCCTGCAGCCTCACTGCTCAATTCTCTGCCATTTAGGAGTTAAATCACTTTGTTTATGAACCCTAGTCACACCTCCCTGCATGTGATTTGCACAGCCTTCCTAAACACTTCCTGTACAAAGTCATCTAAAGTTTATCCTTTATTGCAAGGGATAAGAAAATTTACATTTTCTTATCCCCTGCTATGTTAATAGCTTGCTAGACCCTGCAAGAGGCTCCTGTATGTGAACGTTCAATTTACAGAGTAAGAGATAAAATTGTTTAAGGTAAATTACATCTGATTGAAAGTGAAACCAGTTTTTTTCATACCCAGGGGAGGTGTGGCAAGCAGTGGTGTATCCTGGTTTTGTGCTGCCCTAGGCTGTCTGTTCCAATGCCAACACAATGAGTGATGTCCAGGGAGAGGTCTTTGATTAGTTGAATTACCATCTGGCCTAAAACCTGTCCTGGCGGCCTTAGTTCTGAATCTGAACTATCCAATCCTGACTCACTCTGAGTTGCAAATTCATAGGCATCTACGAATTTTATAAAATCTTCACGAATAGATCCATTGTAGACATATCTAAAGTTAAGTGAAATATATGTAGTTTCATCAAATATTACACTAAAATAGCAAGCCTCTTTAATTCTACCAACAATGATATTGCAGATTTCATCACCACAACACTTGATGAAATCATTTTGTTTGGATTTTGAAATGTACGTAGCACGTGAAGATGCAGTAAGGAGGTGCTTCTCTAACATTTTGTCTCCAGATGCAACATGGTATCTCAGCAATTCCCAAAAGTTTCCTTCATTCATGTATGGAGTGGAGTCATCCATTAATGCACCAACATCTCGGTGGCCACGTAGAGCTATATTTTGTCTACCCAAGAATATAATGGACTCAATGATAGGATGAATTCGCTCTTGGTTCTCCTTCACTTTCTGAAGATGATGTGAATTTATTTGATTGACAATTTCATTGTCAGGGGAATGGTAGGTTTTTTTAAAATGCTTTTCCTTTGGTTACACTCTCCTGGTGATAAACAAGTCTCGCATGGACTTCTAAATCTCCTTCCTTACCCTTAAGCTTTTTAAAATTCATAAAGGGCTCAGTTACCAATTTTCCAAGTGCCATGCCTTTGCTATGACCACCTTTGCGATGTTGTGCAAACAACGCACAGTACTTGCAAAACAAATCCTTCTTAACAGCTAAATATACTAGCCAAGGAAAACTGTCAATATATTGTTTTGACAAGTATCGTTTGATTGTCCAAGTTTCTCCATTTTTGGAAGTCATGTTCTGAACAGAGAAAGGTAGCTCATATCCAGGAGGAGGTTGCCATGGCTTTTCCAGTAACAAGCATTAGGTGAAGTCATCATTTATTTTACCAAGATGTGTGCCAATGTCATTCAGGATACTGCCAGTTTGAGGTGGGGTATCAACAGACAGTGGCAGTAAGTTGAATGAGGACTTCAGAAATGTCGCCACTGCATATCAAATATATGATGATTTCCACATTCTCATATTCTTAATGATGTGAGTTGGTATGTGGTTACCTGAGGCAGCTGAAGCTGCTCCAATGAGGAAGGAATGACCTGAGAAGGCGTGTGGGTTGTGTCCTAGCCGGAGTAATAATGTACGGATGTAAAACATGAATTGTTTAGTGGTAAGGGGTTTCCCTTGAATGTCTAATAGTGGACAATCCGGGTTGGAAGTGATCTGGGACACCATTAGTTTATCTAAAACTAGGATAGGACATCATCTGGTAGAGGTAGGATAGTATTTAATTTCTACCGGAGGACCTGTTTGGCTTGTTGTGGTATGGGTAATATATAAGATGTAGTGGTCTTGTTTTTTAATTAGGTGTTTCTTCTGGAGGCATGACTTGGAATCGGATGCTTTCTCCACTGAAAACTCTTTGGGTCTCAAGAAACCATAAAAGGCTAAGTAAGCCGTGGCCTTGACAATTAGGTTTGTGGTGTGTGCAAAAGGTGACGTGTCAAGAATATTGGAGATACTTTTAAAGAGCATACTGGATATGGGAAGTCTCTTTATGGGATTGTGTAATGATAATCTGTGAACACCTCTTACGATACTTTTTAATGGATAGGACGTTAGAAATGGAGTTTTGTTGGGATATCTGGTAAACATGTGGTGTTGTATACCCGTTAAGTAGAGTTTGATAGTGTTGTATGCTAATTTAAGAGAGATGTGTCAAAAAGTAGTGAAAGCTACAATAGTTTCAACAGAAAAAACATTTATTATATGATAATCACGAACAAAACTTATAAACAACTTGTATGCTCTGGAGTAGGCTTTCCTTGTATTAGGGGACAAGCCTGCCTGTGCGAGAGACCTACTAAGTTGTAATAGAGAACTCAAAGCATAATTAGTTCTGAGAAGCTTGGAGGTTCTCTGGGATGCGGGTTCGCTGATGGATGAAGCCTGAAAAATTCCTGCAAATTCAAGCGTGAGAGAGCATCAGCAGCATTATTTTGAACACCCGGAACTTGAATACAGGTTATGCAGAATTGAAGATTAGCTGCTAGCCAGGTCAGTCTCCTTATTAATTTCATAATCGTGAGGGACTGAGATCGGCCTTTGTTCACTATATTACAGGTAGCTAAGTTATCTGAAAAGCATCTGACAGAATGTCCATGCCATTCTTTACCCCAGACATGTGCAGCTGCTACTATAGGATAAATTTCAAATAGCGCTGAGGTGGTATTGAAATTTTTGAGTGAGGTGGTCTCAACTGGCCAAGAGTCGTATAGCCACTCATCTCCGAAAATAGCAGCATACCCTAATGCACCTGAGGCATCGGTCTAAATAACAGGGGAATCATCAGATGGAACAAATAGCGACCCGCCATTCCAAGATAATAGGAACAGCTGCCACATTTGTAAATCAGCTCTAGCTGACTCGTCTAAGGAAGTTGTGGAATCGTCGTCGGGGAGACCGTGCAACAGTGAGAGGATTCCGGAAATGAAAGACCTATCCTGAGGAATTATTCTCATTGCAAAATTTAGTGAACCGAGTAGTGACTGTAACTGTTTCCTAGTGCAAGTGCCTTGTGAGGTGCAGATGTTTATGTAAGAAAAGTAATGTATGACTACTGGACATCTACAAAAGTTCAGTAGGAGCCAGGTTAAAGTTTCAGTGAATATATCGAATAATTTGGGGCTACTTTTGGATCCGAAGGTCAGTCTGGCAGCGAAATAGTAGCTGTCCTGCCACTTAACTCCATGCAGATGCCAGAGTGACTGATGCATGGGGAGTATTTTAAAGGCGTTAGTGATGTCAGATTTACTTAACCAAGCTGCCTTCCCGGAATGAATGATTGCTTGGATGGCATCGTCAATTCTGGCGTATTGAAGGGAAAAGTCTTCTGATCAGAGCATTAAGGCTAGGTGTAGGGGATGAGTGAGGTGCAGAAAAGTCAATAATCAGTCTCTTTTTATTATTATATTTCCCTGTGACAATTCCTAGAGGGTTTGTCCTCCAGGAAGTGAAATGAGGAGTAGAGAAAGGACCTATCATGAAACCATTGGTGATTTCTTTCTGTAAGAGTTCTTGTATGCTGTCTGGATCTGTGAGTGCTGATTGTAAGTTGGGGCATTCCAAAACACCTGTGTGAAAGCCATTAGTGAACCCAGCCGTGAGAAATTCCACCAAATGAAAAGAAGGATGATTAGACAGGTAGCGTTACAACTTAGGTACGTTTATTGGAGTAGAAGTTTTGTTAGGGTACAATCTGTTGGGGCACATTGTTTTGGCATGTGTTCTGAAACACAGTGAGCACACATGAAGAAGACTACATGCGCTATAACTGCAACCCGCGGCATTGAAATTATTGCAGACTTGTGCTTTGCCTAGAAAAACAATTGGCCTGCCTGGTTTGTCTCTTACTTCCCTCTGGGACGTGTGGATTGGTAACCATTATTGGGGCTACTGGTGGAAGGGGTTGCTATGTTCTCTGGACAGAAATTGACTGAATGAGCAGCAGAAGAACATATAGCGCAGGAAGGGGTTTTAAAGCCTGCAAAATGCATAAGAAATAATTCTGTGTCTGGCTGTGCCCAATCAGTAATTGTATTGTACTGGGACAGCGATGCTGCAGATCTGGAAGCAAATGACTTATGATAATCATAAAATGCATAGCCCCCGTACATGTATGCTAACTCAACCACTTTATGAAGGTATAAGTCAAGTTCCTCTCTACGGAGGGGGAAAGCTGTACAGATCACGTCTCTGTATAGACCGAAAGCGAGGACAAACTCGGGGATGTTAAGTTTCCTATTTAGTCGAGGATCTCTAGACTTCATCACAACTGACAGATCTTCAAAGGTATAAGCCCTGTTCTCTACCACGTCTTGAGATGCTATCAGTAGTGATGCCAAGTTGATGTCCTTCTCCTCTATAATGTTCCGTCTTAGAGACTGAGGAATGAGGTGAATAGTATTAATTACATTGGTAGCTCTATTAGCTGGTAGAGGGTTATCTTTACCTCCTGAGTTAGGTGCGGGCTGAGCAACGGGCACTGGAATCTCTGGTATGGTTGGAATATTATTTGACTCCAGATTATCCAACCTATTATTAATCGTTGCTACTGAAGAAACAAGGGAGGCCATCATGACGTGTAAGTCGGCCAGGCTATTTTATACATTGAATTCCGAACTAGGGCCAGGCCTTTCTTTGTCTTCAGTAATATTTAGTATACGGAACAGTTCGTCTTTCCTGCCTGTAGCCGGGAAAGGAATATTCCTTTTTTAAGTTCTGAGGTTACTTTAGGGATAGTCCAGGAACGATAGCTGGAAGCTGGACTTGGTGGATTGGGTCATCTTTGCGAGCCTGATCTGAGTGCGGTGCTGGCGACCGACAGATCATCTTCTTGTGTAGAAGCGTTAGACATGCTATGAAAGTGAGGCAGAATGATCTGTGAGTGTTAGTATGGTACCGTATAGAACAGCTTACTATGATAGTGCCTACTGGCGAAATTGTATTAACTAGCTTAAGTTGGTGACAGGTGAAGCCCTGACTACTTGCCAAGTGGCTATGAGAGGCTCTACCTATGATTTGGCTTGTGGGGCCTGTGGCAAAACCGACCTCCCCACTGGGCATTGGAGAAGACTGATTGCCAGCTTCCTGCCATGTGACTATGGCCCCTGGGTGATGTATTGCCCTTTAAAGACATGATTTGGGCATAATGGATTTGTGTTGTGCTGCTGCTGGCCCTTTAAGAACCATCTGGGGACATACTGTGGAGTTACCGGGTGGCCACCATTCATGTATCAGAGGCACATGGTGAGAACAATAGATGAAGCACATGGTGAGAACAATGGATGGCGGCCATTTTAACTCACAGACACTGTTTGGACTTTTCTACACGGTGCCATCTCGACGGTATTTGGTGCACAAAGACATCGTGCAGTAGTTTTAAACTATACAACAGGGGACACATTATACAGTAATTATTTTTCTTATAGCTTGTATATGTTCTGAGGAATCTGCATTAAACTGTATCTTCCAAACCACTGAACGGTAGTTTTGGGGTCTCTGTGATATGTTTTATAATACTGTATTTCTCTGCCTGTGATAATTATATTAACCATTGTGTTCAGTAATTAAATCACAGGCAGAGGGGAGGATTTTGTGTGGGAGTGTCTGTGTGTATTGTACGGATTGATTGGTTGTATTTCAAAACCCTGTGGGCAGTACTATGTTTGTGGATTGTGAATAAAAGAGGCTGTATGTGCCAGTACAGTCAGTTCTGCTTGACCTCAAAACGAAGTGTCATCTCATTATTGGGGGAATTGGATTGAATGCTGATTGCCAGGAGTGTAAGCTGATTGTATGCTTTTCCTGTTCAGCTGCTTACAGCATTCATATGCTTGAGAGCATTCGTGTGCCTCTCCGGTTCGGTGGTTGTGTTGTCTGCTGCAGTGCTTGGAGTCCTCAGGAAGCGCTAGGAGCATCCTTCAACGGAGGTACCCAGTCGGGGTGCCAGGTGATCCATTACAATCGTTTTTTGACCTGGCCAGGTGCACCACGAGCCTCCCTTCCTGGATGCCCCCACCGGCCGCCCGATTAGCACTTACCAGTTCACCAATCCTGAATGCTCCAAAGAAGGCCAGGAGAAATGCTGCCCGGAAACAACAGCCCCTCGAACTTATCCCAACATACCTCTGGGAGCGTCCCTAGAAGACCCCCCAAGACCTTCACAGACACAGGCTTCTGAGCATCGGGCACCCGGCGACCCGTACTATACCCCTTAAGCGCCGCACGTGTTCCAAAACTCTTTGTGAGGTCATCCCACCTGTGTAACTGGAACCAAAATGCTCTGGCCGCCATGTTCCTATCCACCACCGCCGGTGATGGATTCCCAGCAAGCAATCGGAATGTGAACCACAGTAACGCGATTTCCCCACCAGTGCCAGATCTAACCCGGCCCACGAGTCTTCCTATGCCGTCCAGACCTTACTGTATGCAGCCCAGGTGCCAGGTGCTCTCACATATCTCCCAAGCAGGACGCTCCGAGCTGCCACATCTCCTCCGGGCACGCCTGTCCTACGTCTAACGCTCCTGGCGCCACCTTCCGAAACCGGGACCTCTGTAAAAGATACAAGGCATCAGCTATGACGTTCAGATAACCTGGCACATGCCTCACACGAAAAACCACATTGAGCGACATGCAAAGCAAAACAAAGCGCCGCAACAACTGTACCACCGGCTTGGAAGCCGCAGACAGATTGTTAACTGCGTGTACCACCGCCATGTTGTCTGAAAAGAAAACTACCTTACGGTTCCGCAGTGTACCCATAGCACCAGTGCTACTACCAAGGGGAACAATTCCAGGAATGACAGGTTCCGGATAAGGAGGCTCTCACCGCACTCAGCCGGCCACTGTTCCGTGCACCAGCGGCCTCCAAAGTAACCCCCAAAGCCCACACTGCCCGAAGCATCCGTGAAGAGCTCGAGTTCTTCCACCGATATCCCCGTCTTCCGAAAGAACACTATACCATTACAGTCACGCAAAAACGCCTCCCACGCCCTGATGAAATGATGCGGAGACCGCACCCCCGCCGTAGCCGCAGACAGGCTCCGGCTAAAGATCCGCCCCATTGGGATCACCCTGCAGGCAAACCCTGTGATTGCAGTTGCCGCAGAGTCACCTTCTCAACTCCCAGCAGCCCCACTAGCTTATCCTGGGGCAGCTGACACTCAGAGGGATCTGAATAAGATAGAAATTAGAAATATAGAAACAAGGCACTTGATACAGAAAAACTAAATATGTACTACATCAATGACAAAAATTTAAATACAATGACAAAGAAAATTTAAATAAAAGTAATGAGTCCTAATCTCAAAGAGAAAAAAAATAAAAAAACAGAATAATATGTACATAATTGGACTCACTCCAAAACACAGAAGAGAGAACTATCCAATAATAGAAAAGTAAAAAAGAAACAAAATCTGAAGAAGAAGAGAGGAACAAATTAGAAAAACATTTTTTAATAGCAATCCTCCCTGACAATGTCTCTGGCGGTTTTAGTGGAAGTGTATTGATTTATAATATTTGTTAAGACCCCTAGGATGTAGACAGTTCAGTCTACTACTCCAACTGATTTCCTTCTTTTTAAGCAGTCGTTCACGATCACCAGCCTTTTACTTGAAACCATAGTTGATTAACATTATGTTCAGCATCTATGAAGTGATGGGCAACGGGGAACTTAGAGGTGCCAATAGATGCATAAGGACTGCTAATAGAACTCTTATGTGCTACAATTTTTAATTTAATTTCCCCAAGTCATTTCTCCAATGGAGTGTGATTTAGTATATCTTTATTGGATATTAGTTTTTGGTATCTCTGCTCTTATCTAAGTGTGAGACATAACCTTGTGGCATATACCTGGGGGCATATATTGACTTATCCTAGCACTCAGATCCTGCCCCAGCACTGAGATTGCAGTCACAGGACTTGCCCCAGCATCCACCACAGCACTTAGATTGCACTCACAGGACCCAGGACTTAGCCCAACACTGAGACTGAAATTACAGGCCCTGCCCCATCACCCAGAACTTACCCCAACACTGAGACTGAACTTACAGTCCCTGCCCCATCACCCAGAACGTACCCCAACACTGAGACTGAACTTTTGTTTCCTCTCAAAAAAATAAAGTGATGCGCTGTTAGCAGGCCCATCTGCCCATCAATCTGCGTCAGATCATCGTAGAAGGGGGTATAGCATAAATAATTAACTTAGCATAAATGTAACTTGCTTATTGTGGCTTACTACCAGCTGGGCTAAGGTTGCCGTGAGTTCTGCAGTCTTGTCCTCCAGAGTTTTATGCTGTGATTTGTCAATTTTGGCAGGTGTGGCCATAAAATTCAATATCTTAAGTTGTGTTTGGAACTGTACATATGTTGCATTGCTTGGAGCTGAACTGTACGGTGGAAAAAATGCTTTTTAAATAATTCAAACTCAGGTTTTATGCTGCTCCTTGTAGTGCAGGGAATCCATCAATCACTGTAAAGCTCAATATGTAATCTCACAGAGCAGGGTCCCCACCCCTTTGTTCCTGTGCGTCCATCTTGTCTGATTACAATTACATGTCTGTTAGTCCATCCATTGTACATCGCTACAGAATTTGTTGGCGCTTTCTAAATAATAGCAATAATAACCACATTATGAAAGAAGAAAAATTATCAAAAAAGGGAATCCTGGTGGTGGTGCATGTAAATACTCTGGACCTTGTAGAAAAACATAGACTCAACATAAGTTATGACAAAAAAAGAAAAGCTGCCAGTGTGCTTAGCTTGGCAATCAAAAAATTTCACTTTTCTCCCTTTCTCCAAAATCTTCTACTATGGCGTCTACATTAATCTGTGAAACCATTTTATGTTCGATTGATAATAAGGCAAGGCTGGTTAATCTTTCTTGGCTCATCGTACAACGTAGAAAATTCTTTATCAACTTGAGTGTTGTGGACAAAAGTATTAAATCAATTTATGTTAGTAAAATGCCTATTTACTCAGCATACCTACAATCAGCATTATTCAACTTTATATGTGATTTCCCTTTGACATCGACTAACACCCTCACTAACAAGATGGCGCTGGAATCTGGGGGATACCTCAAAGATACCAGTGACATCACACCCGGTAGGAAGAGCAATAAATGAACCACTTAACACCTAACCAATTATTGATGTATTATTTCATATTATCTCTAACAAAGCATATGATGTAATTTTGCTTTATAAGGGGCATGCCGTCCCCTCAGAATAAACATTCCTCAAGTTTTTCATTAACCCGAAACCTGTGTCTGGTGTGAATTACTTTAGGAACGTGCACGCACTGCTGCTTTAATTTGGCCGGGGGCAGATACACAAGTTAATCAATTAATTGATTGATTTCACATCATTTGGCGCCCAACTGCGTTCACAAGACACCACGGTCACTGATAAGGTTAAATAAATTTGAAGTGGTGTTTTGATGTTTGGATAGATATCACCCAGAGAGTACTCTTGTATACACTTTAATAAATCCATGGGAGTTGCTGACTCTAATTCCTTGATCAGCTCCTGCACTTGTTCTTTGAACACTTCTAATTTGGAAACAAGCTCTACGATGCCTATGTCCCCAATGCCTATGTCCCCGATGAGTAGCGAAGTTCGAAGTCAGCGGCATGTTTTTTCAGCTCACTGAAACTCAGATTCTTCACCTTATTACCACACAAAAAGGAAAATTCTGAAGATATAGCTGACATGGCCTCATATCGTGACTTCATTTTGGTTAAAACTCTGTCATAAACTGTATTTATTTATCTTCTAAAGCTTTGTTCAGGGGAAAGATAGGGGTCTTTGTCAGTAGCACTGCCATGAAACAATTTGACTTTCTTCACCCTCACATTAGGAAAGTCACCTTCTAATTCCATTTCTGAGGATTTCTCTTTGGCAAACGTTATGCCTGGTTCCATTCCATCATCTCGCATTTTCTGCACCGATTCTGTGAGACCCTTTAACATTTTGTTTGCTACATCAAGAGAAATAGCCTTGCTTTGAAGAGACTGGTTGACCTTGTCAATGCAACACAGTATTCTTTCCCATATGTGAAGAATGCAGAGAAATCTAAAGTCCATTTGTCTCATTAAAGTTTGTTCTCCAAAAGCTGTTTCCTCATTGTAATTTGTGCGATCTGACACGTCATTCAGTACGTAATAAAACAGATTTTACAGACTTTTTTAAGGCGCTAATTGCTCTCTGTTTGGATGACCACCTTGTACCACTGTGACCTTTTAAACTAACTTCAAGTTTCTGCATTGAAACTTGCCACCTTCCTGTTAACATCATCGGTGAAACACTTGCAGCATGGGAGCCAACAAGATTTAAACTGTGGGCAGCACAGGGTATGTATCTTACCAATTCATTAACCTAAGATAATCTTGCTTGTACTCCGCTATCTTTTCCAACCATGTTGCTTCCGTTATCGTATGCTTGACCACGGCAGCCATCGATTTTCAGGCCGTCTGCCTGCAGTTTTAATAAAATAGTATTTGAAAGGCACTTTCCTGTTTTTTTCATCTGTATTAATAAAATCAAAGAAACTTTCCTCAATTTGACAAAGGCCATCTGAGAGGTCTACAAACCGTATAATTTGACTCATCTGCTCCATCCAAGAACTATCTAGGGTGCAGTCAAAGATGATAGAAAAATATTTTGCTGCTTTAATTTATTTCATCTCCTCTTTTAGTTTTCTGGCTATTAACACAATTAACTCATTTAGAATGTTTGGTGAAAAATAACTCACAGCGTGTTTATTTTCTTTCATGTAGGTCATGTGAGCTGCTAGCTGAGGGTGATAATGGCTTAACAATTCCAAGGTACTGAGGAATATACCACATTCAGGCTCCCCTGCGATTCCTTTCGAATTGCTTCCATGAAATGCCAAATTGTTTTTGGCACAAAACAAAACAACGTCAACAACAACTTTTGAAATATTGCGCCATTTCTCGTTTTCTCTTTGAAGTCTGCTTTGTATGATGGGATGGGTTTTCATGAATTTGAAGAAAGGGATTTAAGTGTTTCCATTTCTGAAAATCTCTGTCAAAGTCAGAAAAGGCTGTGAGTTTTGGGCTCTTGGAAAAAAGTAGACATGGAAAACAAAAAAGAGCATTGTTAAATTGGCTGTAAATCATCCATTGTCTTCTGACATTTTTAAGAATCTTATAAAACCATTTGGTGTCAAGATGTCTTCCATCATCTGAGGTTGGAAATTTAAATCTGGATACATCGACTGTTTCAGAGCCATGGCCAACAAGCTGTGTACGAACACTATCAGTGGTCTCAGGAATTCCCGTCCACTTGGCCGGATCTTCATAAGCAATCACTTTCAGTTGTACTTGGTTACAGTTGCCATTTGAATATTGTTCTACGTCAGTCACACCTGTTACAGGCTCACTGCTCCTTGTCTCTGTAGATGTGCATGAAGAAGAAGCCACAGCAAAGTCTTCGACCTGTGGAATCACAGAATCATATTCATTTCCTATAGGTTCTGTAAAAAAAATTTCAGCTTCATGGCTCTGACAGTTGCTTGCTTCTTTTTCTGTTAAAGGATGTTGATCAGTTCCGTCTGTATCTGTATTACAACCACTAGCATGTCCCTCGTTGTTTGGGTGCAGCCAGTTATTAAGACCTCCAGATAAAGAAGCAATATTTTTTTATTTCTCTTTTTAGCTTTCTAAATGCACTACCGGGTGGCTTTTTAGGTTCCATGTTGCAGGTGCTGTTTTGCCCCTCAACTTCAAAAAAGTACAGGAAACACCTCTGCAGACAGTCAGACTACCAATATATGTTAAATAGGCACACAAAAAAATAACGTGCATCTGCAATACGGCGAACTAGACATCAGTGGCCTACAACATTACCTAACTTACCTAGCATGAACCCTGGAGCCCATAGCCATACCAAGTCTAAATAGATATAAGTACTGGACAGTCGTGCATTATCTACATTGGCTATTGTAATAAGGTTTTTTTTTTTTTTTTTTTATTCTTTATTTATTCCACAGTCAGGCATAGATATGCATGGTGGTATACAGACATCAGGGAATACAATAATGTGCATATTATGCTGTTTTTCATTTAAAAGCAAGTGGTCAGACTGTAGGGTTTTTTTTTTTTTTTTTACAGAGTAATCAACATTTTTGTATAGACAGTAAAGAGTAATATTTGAGCTAAAACAGTAGAGGTTCAAATAGATTTTTAGAGATCTTAAGATTACTGTGGGAAGCATAACTCCACGTTATGGGTGGTGTAGAGTATGATGTGTTTGGAGCTGGGGCGGGGGGTGTTGGTGTTACTCAGAGCTATCATGTCAGTGTTGTCCTGGTCTCGACTTAGGCCTCAGTGCCATAGTACCGTTCTTGGCCTTGGCTTAGTGCAATATCTGCAGAGCGTCCAGTGAGGTGCTGTCTGGGACAAAAAGGGATAATGTAGAGAGCCCAGGACAGACCCTATCAGTTGGGAAAAGAAAGTACTGCCAAACAGAGTCATGTGTGTGTCGCACTCGTGCCTTGAGTTGCTGGGACAAAGGGGATGACTTTGGCAGGATCCCAAGTAGTGGTGGTGGTGGTCTGGGGGCCGACACCCAGGCACAGTGTAGACAGGATAGTGTCTATTTCTGAGGCATCTGAGACTTTGTGCAATGTGTCCCGGTGCAGGATTGTCAGGTAGCGAGGAGATCCCCATCTGTATTTTAGGCCGTTAACAGTCAGGATTGAAGTGAGGGGTCTAAGAGTTTTCCTCCACTGTAGGGTACTGCGGGTGAGGTCGGTGAAGAAAGTGAGCTCCATCTCCTCGAACTTGTACGGCGTCTTCCCCCTAGTTGCGTTCAGTAAGGCGACTTTGTCCTGCCCGTTCTGGAATTTTACCAGTAGGTCGCTAGACGCTGCCGCCGCGCTTGGTTGAGTTTTGGGCAGTCGGAACATGCCATCAAGTGTTATGCCCTTTGCTTGTTTTGTGGGTAGTATGGCTGCAAACAGCCTGCGTAGGAGGTGTGGCATTTCTGCCGTGGTGATGCTGTCTGAAATGCCCCTGATTTTGAAGTGTTTCCACCTCCTCCTATCTTCCTGTGCTGCCAGTTGGTGGGTTAGGAGAACTTGGGCTGAGGTGAGTTCCTGAACCTGTGCCTGCAAGTCTTTTATCTGGTTGCTGTGGGTATCTGTGGTGTGTTCCACTGTTGTTAGTCTGGCATTGAACCAATTCACATCCTCCCTCACCTGTGAAATCTCTGCAGAGAGTGATTTCCTGAGATCAGCTTGAAGATTGGTGAGTACAGCTGTGGTGACAGGCGGAGAGGTGATCTCTGTTGGAGGGGAAGGCTTGGGTGGTCTTCTGTAGCTCTGATCTTCCATGCCGTGGAGTGAATGCCAGAGTCATCAAAAAAGTCATTGAGTACCGCCGCCATATTGGACACGCTAGTCCCATGCGGCCTATCTCGTTGTGCAACCTTGTGGGTTATGCAGTGGGTTAATTTGCCTTCCTGTCGGCTGGTATTAGGGCTTTTTTCCGCCTGTGTACATGGATCTCCGCGATCGCGTGGCTGCTCTCGTCGGGACCTAGCTCCGCCCCCTCGCAATAATGTTTTCTTTAACACGTAAAGCAGCATTTAACTAATGGCCAGTTAGTTCATCCGAGTCATGTTTGATTTTTAATATTCCTGTCTTACCTAACCTACTTATGTTATTACCTATGCTAAGTCTACGCTACTGAAACCGTTATGTACACACGTGATTGACAGCCTCAAATATAACAAAAAACTCTGTGCATGTACTTTTGAACACCCCACTGTGATAATTGATGAAACTCTGCGAGAGGAATGCCGTTGGGGTACCTCACGCGTGATGTTATGTTTCTATGCACTACAAAAAAAAAATAAAGTTGAATAAAGCAATATACATTTCAAATCATATTCATGTAAACTCGCATGGGGTCAGCTGGCTTAATTCTGTGAAGAAAATAAAAAAGCAATGCATGTCCCTTTAACCAGGAAAGGTTCAATTAGGTTGTCACTACTTTTCAAGTACGTCCTGTAGTCTAGATAGCATTCTGCCATTAAAATAATTAATGGGCTGTATAATATTTTATTAGTCAGACGTACATGTTGTTTCTCCAATTCTGTGGAACTGTACACTTTTACAACTAAATATAGAATGGAGAACCTAATTACTATTACTTTAGAATATAAAACTCTTACATGTCAAAGTTTGTGTAATTTTTTAATTTTGTCGGGGCTGATTAAGCATAGCCTGCAGCCATATTACACAAGGAGAGACGAGTGACAGGCTGAATGTTTTGTAACCATAGCAGCAAGAGTAATGTTTTCATATGCTCAAACGTATTGAGAAATACATAGTGATACACTTTAAAAAAAAAAATATATATATATTCTCGTGTTTGTAACCTAATCCTTTTGCTAATTATATATAGTGATTTTTAATATATATTTGTATGAGAATGTGCAGATAGACCTAAAGTACTTTTTTTTGTATGCATTGCTGTTTAGGATAACGATTTAATTATCTAAATTTACATTCTGATTTTTCATTTATGTGTCCACCTGTGCAGGAATATTAGGATAGTAGGTTAGAAGGACAAATGGAGATATTAAAAATAGAACCAAGTAAAAATGTAAAATAAATTGTTAAAATGTAAACAAACATTTTGAGAGCAGAATTCACAGTGTCTCCGTATGATGTAAAGCAGAGGGACTGACTGAAACCTTGGTGGATAAATTCAAGTCTCTACATGGTGAGGACCAGCCTGGGATTATTGTATGTTTTATTTGGTTATGCATTGCAATTCAATATAAAATTACACTAGCGTATGCATTCATATTGACACTGAATGAGTTAAACAGCATACATCTGGTGTCTACAATTTCATACCAGAATACTAGAATACTCAATGTTTTTTTCCTATATGAAGCAGCAATTTTAAGGATATACCATCACTTGTGTCAATAGGACATATTTGATTTAACCGCTTTATGATCGAGATATTTACAAAATTCTGTTTGTCACCTGAGCCTATTTGGCACTTTTACAATTTGTTTGTTCCAAACTAATACACACATAACATACCTTTTAACTAATTGTTAATGTATTGCCATTGGTTGTGCAACACTATTTTTTTATTCAGCAAGCAGTTAGCTCATATTTTATGTATTATATCCTTGAATATACTATTCTTCAAAAATGTATTTATTGTTTTAAAATCTTTTTTAATAATCAAATAGTACAATCTCTTTAGCCGGTATAACCAGAAAAGCGTAACAAGTACACGCAAAAATAATTTTACTAACAACACTCAGGGGCATGTGCAAAATTTAGACATGCAAAATTATTTTGAAAGACTAGTCAGTCATGATGCCTCTTACATGCTGCTAACCCAAACCCCATAAAGTTATGCCTCAAGCCAGGCCCAATGGTTAATACAAGAAGTCTTTGTAAGGGCTTATGTAAATACCTGCCAGATCTGTTGCCAAGGCATTTTCGGTTATCTAATAACATCTGTTACATAGTTATGTAGCTGGAAAGAGACTTGCGTCCATCAAGTTCAGCCTTCCTCACATATGTTTTTGCTGTTGATCCAAAAGAAGGCAAAAACCCTAGTCTGAAGCGCTTCCAATTTTGCAACAAACTAAAAAACAATTTTGCAACAAAATTCCTTGACCCCAAAATAGTCAGGTGTCTCCTTGGATCAACCAGCTATTACCCCACTAATTCCCCGATTTTACTATTAACATGTAAAACATTGATGATTCTCCATCAATATTGATTATGGTGACCGGAGAATCGAGAATCGAGAATCGAGGGGAGTTGAGTCCAGACAGCATTAACCCTTTCAGCTATACAAAACTATAAACTACTATTGACACTTGATATATTGTGTTATATTATATTTCTATAACTGCAGTTTAAAACCAAGGTATGTTAATAACATTTAACAAACTGTTCATTTTGTTAAGGCATATCTACAATTAAATAAAATATACACTAAACAATGCAGTAGTGCTATTCTCTTAAAGCCCAAACACATGTGTGGGATCCCCTTAGTCCACACAATAACTGTATCACAGCAAACAGAAATAGGTGGAGCTATACAAAAGATATAGTTCTATTCGGCTGGATGGTATTTCCTATGACAATGGAAAAAAAGAGGGGGGAAAGAATAGTGTAGGTATATCAATTTTGAAGGTATATATACGCATACATTTACACACTCACACAAGTAAAAACAGTTAATGTACTTGGTTCAAGTGTATGGCACAGTAGGATTGTTGTGGGTAATCCTAGTCCCTCTTCTAGTTAGTGGCTTGCAGTATTAGCAGATGCTATGTGGATAGAGGAAACTCCATGGTGTAACTATGTGTAATTCAATTATAATGCATAAATAAATGAATGCACTCATGTGGTTCCAGATATATTTCAACCCAATCACTATGTAGGTAGTTTGCAGGAAGGAATATGGATTCAACTGGTACTCTTTAAAAGACTATTTATTGCAAAAGTGAATATAAAATAAGGTGGCACCAGTAACGGCTGACCAGCAGGAGGGGAGCGCACAACACGGCACTACCCTCCTGCCAGTAATTTGTTGTAGCGTGGCCAAGCTGCGGAACCCGTAAGAGGAGCTGGTTTTCCTCTACCCAGTCTGACAAGAAGTGAGCGCACTGAGAGCGGCTACCGAGGTCTGCTGCTTGGCCATGCTACAAAGGGGAGGTAATTTGACATAGGAGGTAAGAGGTAAGCTGTGGATGTTGTGAGTAGTTTAAAGGGATACTATAGTGTCAGGAATACAAAGCTGTATTCTTCTCATTTTTCCTAGCAGGCCCACCCCCGTTGTGTTTTTATATTTTCATTTAATCTCCACTCTTTTTGGTTAGCATGAACTGAGCTACCCTTAATCACCAATAGAATTGCAATATGGTCAGACCAAACTACTAATTTTATAAAGCATTTGTATTATTATTTTACTGACTACAGAATTATCTCCCGTAAGCATATCTATTATGGTGTACAAACAATTTACTGAAGAAAATGGGTATAATCTCTTGCCATTGGATTTGAAATCCTCCATATGTCAAAAAGCTTATATTTGTAATTAGATTTTCCAAAGATTTACCTGTTTTATCAGTTTTTTTTTTATCAACTACTTTTCCCTGCAAAAGACTACGATCCCAATTTGTGTTCATGACACAGTTAAAATCTTCTGCCACTGTAATTGAGCCTTTGATAATTTGATCATTTTTTTCTAACACATTTCTGAGAAATACTATTGATTTTAAAATTTGGAGCATATATATTAATCAATGTATAAAATTTGCCACAAATTTTGCAAACTAGAATGATATATCAAGAATATAAGTTACATTCTTAATATACAATTTTCACATCAATCTTCTCTATAGCAATAGTATACAAAGAATCGTGTTGGACAAATTCCATGTTTATGACTCCATTACATACATGCTAGGGCATTGATCGGCAGAGCTGTTTCATTTAACAAGTCTTCTTCTTCTCTAAAGACTTTCACAAGTCTATTACTCAGATTCCCACCACATCAACTCACAGTGGGCAAGGATAACCTGCATACATGCTCAAAAACTTTCCTAAAGACCCGTTTTTTAAATTTATTTGTGGAGGGAGGAGCACACACATATCAATCTGAAATATATCAGTCTGAAATCAATCCAAAAACATTTAACCAAACTTGCTTCTCTCACAATTCCACCACATATATAGTAAGCCGGTAGGCTGGTTTATCGATGGATTTAAGTTTATAAAGTTTTACTGAAGAATAATGCCATCTGTGTGCTATTTTAAAGTGCAGTTCTTGGATTAATAGACAATGAGTAATTTTACCAATTTGAATCCAGGACAACCCAATTGTTTTTTGTCTAATTATTTTGATAATTCCTTTGCCCTTTTTTCGTTGGGTCGTAGATTTCATATTTTGAGACTTATTTTCCAGATAGTCATATCAAGATCTCATTATCTTCTTATTTGATCTAATATTTAATACATTGTCTAATTGAGTTTGTTTAGCTGTATCTGTAATTTTATACATATTTGAATTAATATGTTTTATTCTAATTAGGGAGAATTGGTATTTTAGAGAGGCACCATATGCTTCTATAATTTGATCTAGTTCTTTTAATTTCAAAGTTTGAAAGAGATTCAAGATTCTCAATTATTTTTCCTTGAAGGCATCCTGGTAATTTCGTGTCAACTATATTATATTCAAGAGCTTCTATTGGCATAGACATAACATTTATCTTTTAAGCCTTTTTCTGTTTGAATTTAAGCCATTTGCTTAACAATTGGTTTACTGTTCTTGACTTACACTGCTGCGTTGGTTGCTTAAGTCTTTTTCCTCAAACCATAACATTAAATCTAGGTTTTTGAGCCCCACTAGCTGTTGTTCAATTATACCACTCTTCCTTTTTAGATTTTTATTATTGTATTTGTTAAATATGAGTTAGGAGGCTAGCTTGTTGGTATCTAATCATATCTGGAAGCCCTCTGTCACTTTGCTTTTTATTTTAAAATAATTGACGTCTAGAAATGTTTGGCTTATTATCTGTCTAGGTAAATTTCCCCATTAATGCTTGAAGATGTTCCATCAGCCTCCCAGGGGCTTTTAGTGGCTGCATCCTTAATAAGTACAGCTATGTGGGTAATATGTAAGATTTAATTATATTAATTTTACCCATCCTGGAGATATATATTCTTCCATTCATTTAATTGTCGTACTGTATATTTAATCAAAATTAATTGTTTATATCCATTATTTCATCACTTCTAGGGGCTATGATGATTCCAAGATTTTTATCCCTTTTTCAGGGCATTGAAAATTATAGTTCTGTTTTAACCAAATGAGATCACTAGGCTCCATCGCAAATGCTAAAGGCTGAGATTTTTCCATATTTAATTTATAATTTGATACTATACCATAGTTGTTTACTGTTTTTATCATTGGTTCTACATAACTCTCAGGGGATGTTAAAGTAAGAATTATATTACTGTCTGTTTAAGCTGTAAATTTACATTCTAGTTGATTTACCTCTTTAAGTTTCTTGTCTAATTGTCTAATTTTCTGCAATAATGGTTCCAGTGTTATTATATACAACAGTGGAGCTAAAGGGCAGCCCTGTTGAGTACCATTTTTTATTTTGAAACTTTCAGAAATAAAACTCTGACCTGAGAAATAAGCAGAAGGATTAGTAGATATAGCCATTGCATCAATTATTACGTTTCCAAATTTGAAAATTTTTAGGACTTCTTCCATGAATGCCCAGTTGACCCTATCAAAGGCCTTTTCAGCATCTAATCACAAGGTCAGTTTGGGGAGATTCAACAAAATCAATCAAATGTATGATCTTTCTAGTATTGTGCTTTGTAAATCTGTGCTTAATGAAGCCAATTTGTATTGTATATGGCAATATCGTCTTCAGTCTTTCAGCAAGTAAAGAGGAGTATAGTTTTGTATAGAAATGGGCCTATAGTTGGCCACTTTATTTAAATCTTTTTTGATTTTTGGAATTGGGATTATTTTAGCCTGAAGCATTTCTTTAGGAAAGGCTCTATTTGATCTAACCTTGTTAAATAACTTATTTGAAATGGAGAAATAAGGTTAGATATTTTTTGAGAATCCATCTGGCCCTGAAGTTTTATTAGATTTTAAATTTACGATAGCTTCTTGAACAGAGATTCTAAATAAGAGTTGTTGTAAGTTAAAAGAAGGTAACTTAATTTCTGATAATTTCAACTTTCTTATTTTGTTTATTTTTTTTAATGGAATATTATATAAAGAAGAGTAGTATTTCTTAAAGGCTTTACCTATATCTGTGGGACAACCACTTACACATATATAGAGCTTCCAGTTCCTGGACTGCCACCACAACAACAACTTACACATCTATAGGGCTCCCAGTGGTAGGACTTCCATTGCCAGGATTGCCATCACAACCACTTACACATCTATAATGCTCCCAGTGCCCAGACTGCCACCACAACCGCTTACACATCTATAGGGCTCCCAGTGCCATGATTGCCACCACAACCACTTTCACCTGTATAGGGTGCCCAGTGCCCAGACTGCCACCACAACCACTTACTAGACATATGCAATTCGTTTCATGCAACTCCGACATTTGGATTTCCGAACTGATACACATTTTTTGCCCATGCACAACCCCAATACCCATTTTAATTAAGTGGCCTCTAGTAATGTATTTAAATGCACACTATGTATTGGATGCACTTGTATCTTTTTTCCAATTTTCTTAAAAATAGTTTATAGATCTTTCATTTAATTATACGATATTATAGAATTAATCGTGAGGTAATCTTTTATTCTCCATTGTTTTTCTCTTAAACTGTACAAGCATTTTATGTTAATGATAACTGAATTATGATCAGGCCAGCCAAAAGATCTTATCACTGTACTTTGAAAAAAACATCAACAGCATTTTAGGATTTATCTAAATTTATTACACATATACTTATTTACTGCGGTGAAATATTAAATTTTTGTGCATTTGTAAGTTTGTATGCAATATAGTCATATATCCCATGATGCTCAGCCAGCTTTTATGGTTTAAACCATTAGGAATATAAAAGGTGGATTTAGCAAGGAAGTGTCACAATTAAACCCATAGACATATATATTATTAGACGCTGCATTGACCGCTACTGCCTACTGGCGCTGATGAGCCACGGCGCCACCATCTTGGATTGGTCACCTGGTCTACTCAGTGTAATCTGTTTGGCAGGTGCAATGAGCTGTCAGTGCATTTAATTAATCATATCTCACTGAATACCAAACCGATTTTCACACGTTTTTTGTTTTGTTGCAAAGGTCATACATGTAGCTAGAATACAGGATACAAGGTTTGGTGTATTTTAATATTCATAGAGGGCTTAACATTAATATAATATTCTGATATATGATATAAAATGACCAGACGTCCAGTTTGACTATAAATCTGATTGAAAAAACTAATGTTGTCTTTTCAAAAACAAAACAGGGACAGAGGTATCTTTTTTCTGTATTTTCTGTCAGGGACAGGCAGAAAAAACAGGGACTGTCCCCTGAAACCAGGGACGTCTGGTCACATTATGATATGAAATGTAGGCTATGATAGATATTTTGCAAATCACACACTGTAAATATGATAGGGAAGCAGAAACAGATAGTGGAAGTAAAGTCAGATATTTTAATAAGTTGAAGAAACAAACAATATGATTTTATTATATTAGTTTCTACTTGAGACTTTATATATTTGTCTCTCTCTGACACACACACACATTCTTCTGCAACCTTCTCCTCCTCAACCTCTTAGATCGGTGAAGCGGTGTTCCATCTTTTGTCATCAAGCAAGTACCCCCTGGCTCTTGACAAAAATGCTTTCCTCTCCATCCAATTCAAACCACCCAAGGGAGCTTTGAATCCTTTGGCACGAGGATTACGTCCATTCATTGTATCAGACAGCATGTCAATAATCTATAAAGAAATATCGGCATCTAAAATCACTATGATTACAGGGTTTCATTAGGTATCAGTTTAAATCAATACTCATCTATTCAAAATAAACAGAAAACATAGTATATATTTCTGAACCGTATGCTCAACTAGTAAACATGCAAGTATTAGTATTTGCTTGACCTCTTTCCATAAGTATGTTTCATACTACATCAAATGTCACAGAGCTCTACCACTCTGATTAACTATTTAAAAAAACAAAACATGTACTTTGTTCTATAATCACCAATTGAATTATCTCAATGAATTCTACAGTTGCCTCACAGTCCTTAAACTGAGAGTACCCAAGACTCCTCATTGTGCGGAGAGCCACTGAAACGGAGTGACTCAATGTCTGTGCAGCCAGGGACACCCTCATCTTGTGGTTCTCAAAGTAGACATGTTTGTCTGTAATTTTATTGGCAGCATGCAGTCCATCATTTTTTGCACATCATTAAGATGGTTGATGTACCTCCAATTGATCTGTCTGGTGGTTGTGGAAATTGGGCTGTATGCCTGCAGAGTAAGAATCAGTCACTGCTCAAACAAGTAAAAACAGCAAAATGTTGATTATCACGTCCAGCCATAACTGTGCAAATGGACAGACAATATTTAGATATAACTGGCAAATGGCATTTATATATCACTTTTTCTGAACCATTGCCACCAAAGCACTTTACAAGTTGCCTCACATTCACCCATTCATACATTGACAGTGGTGTCAGCCATGCAAGGTGACATCCAGCATGTTGGGAGAAGCTGGGGTTAGTTGTCTTGCTAATGGACACCTCAATACTTGGTCAGGTGGAACTGGGGATCGAACCACCAACCTTCTGGTTTGTGGAAAACCTACATGAATCACTGAGCCACTGCTGCCCCTAGATATAACTTTTATGCCACATTTACACTGCAGGTCTTGATGCCCAATTCCGATTTTCTGACTATATGCAATTTTTTTTGGACGACTCGTTTACATCATCTTTTAAAAGCTAGCCGCATCTGATATTTGCATTTACACTATACACTGCCGAAACAACCCAATGTAAATGTTCTGACCCGGAAAAGGAAGTAAAACAGCATGATAGACAATGGTATAACTTGTACAGATAGGTCTACAACGGTTTGCAACGATCATCATTTACCTGCAACATATTGCGTGCCAACTTGAGCATGTGGCAAGTGTATATCATTACAAATACTTTCTCGACAGTCACCGGATGAGAGAAACTGTTTTGAAGCGGCTCTCGTGGGTCTCCTTTCAACTCACACCCAAGTTGGTTGCACGTGCTGACATTGGAGGCATGCCCATCCATTGTTACACATACCACCCGAATGCCCCCGTGCATGCAGCTCCTCCAAAGCGTGACTGAGAAGGACCATTTGTGTTTCTGGAGAGAGTGACTTGGTCAGGAAGTAAGCAATGGGAGCCTTCCAATGTCCTTGTAGGCCAACTACGATGAACACAAGAGCCTCAGTAGCAACCTCAGTCTCACTGTTTTCATCACCCATGTCTACAAAACTAGGTATGTGGATTATATTGCACATGTTTTCTGATGGACATGGCATCCAACATGAGCGAAACACATCCATATTTAGCCTGGTCTCCCTGACATCTTCTCTCCAGCATATCCAGCATCATCTTGTTCAGGCCAGGCTTGGCATCCACCAAATGCAGCCACCTGAAAAAAAATTGAGAGGAAGCTATTTAACGTGTTTGCATCCGTAATTTCCAAAACTTAAATTGGACAATATTAAGCCTACCTTTGTAATGTATGTGGATGTGGGAGGGGAAAATGCAGAGTCTCTCTGAGGTATTTGTATGCCTTTGGACCATGAAGATGGAGCGTGAGCGCAAACACTCTATAATCGTTTGTGTACTCATTGCCCTGCTTTGCCATGAGGTCTATCTGAAGATCTGAAATGTTATGATTTAAAATGAATGCAAAATCCAATTAGCTCAAAAAATCTCACGGGTCACGTGCCCCCTCAATTTCAATGGGCATGATACCTCTGTACCATTGTACTGTGTGCTTACAGTAATACTGTAACATAAATTACATATCCAGTTCAGTATCTAATAAATAAGAAAACTAAACATCTCTCCGATTTGCTGGATCTGGTCACAGGTCCTTGTAAATATCACAGGTTATATTTTAATTTGCAAGGCAACGTGCTTACACCAGATTGGTGTGTCTACAATTAAGCGTCAGTGTGTGTGCACAACTGGTGGCTGTGTTTAATCAATTGGTTCATAGGTGTGTTCATTTGAAAGCTTTTGCTTTGAGATTGCAAGGAAATGACATCATGATAGATGTCTGTGTCAAATACATACAGGTGTGTTTAGTCTTGCAAATCACTGTTTGTAATGTTTTTCAAAAAGTGAGAAGCTGACAATGTGCTTACAGTTGTGCAACTCTAGGCCAGTGTTTTGCTCCTTGAGTGTAAGGTTTTGTTAATTGTGGGAAAAGTTTAATTTTAGTGTATAAGCACTCTTTGAGCTCTTCATTAATGAGGTGCTTTTCCCTCAAATCCCCCAAAAGACTATTTTCTGGGGTCTTTGCCCTCTTTTCTCTGGCCATGGCATTCGTCTTCTCTCGTTCCAGACTTCCCACTCTTGCCAAGGCTTCATTGAGTCTGGTCTTAAGAGTGGTAGGGGAAGCAGGCAAGGCATAGTTTGGTGTATTAATTTATTTGTGAATGTGTTTAATATGACTGGCAACAAACAAGTTAGGTTTTTAATATGTCCAGGAACATTATGATATGTTTAAAGTAGAAATATTCACATCAGTAGGTTGAGGTTTTGAGGTTGCTGTTTCTTTGGAATCCTGAGAGGCCACAGACAAGCTTTCTTCAGCAGCTCTTCTGGAGGTAGATGTAGACCTGCCCTTTTCCAACTAAAATAAACAAGCATATATATATATATATATATATATATATATATATATATATATATATATATATATACACACACACACACATGAATCAATGAAGGGAGCACACCAGGACTTAAATATAGTTCAAAAAGTATTTACTGTATCCAAAACATGATACAAATTCTGTGCAAAGAGAATCAACGTTTCGACCCTGCTGGGGTCTTTATCAAGATCTTGATAAAGACCCCAGCGCACTATATTTAAGTCCTGGTGTGCTCCCTTCATTGATTCATGTATATTGGGACGCGGGATTGCACCTAGGCATTTGACTTTCTACAAAGAAGATTTTGAGGAGGAGTGCCTTGCCCATTCATTTTTTGTATTTATATATATATATATATATATATACACAGATAAGTATCTCACCCTGCCCTGTGATTGATAATAGAATATTTCATAATAGCCTTATGATGATACACCTACCTTTTGAAGGTGAACCGGGAAGCTGAAGACAGATGGAATAACACCATCTCTGAGTCTGACAATCTGACCCGTCCTATCAAACTCACCCTGCTTAAAATGTTGAGAGCAAAGCACTGATGAATCACTTGCAGTGAATCCTTCTCTTCTAAAAGCCACTTCCCACCTCTTTCTCACATCTTTGTCCTTGGGAACCCTTCAAAATGAAAACGGAAGATTTAGGAGAGTCTACACAAAAACATTTCACAAAGCAGGTCAAGCTAATTTTCTTCCTTTACATTTCTTAGAAACTTTCTTCAACAAAACTCCTATTTTGATGCATATGTTTTGATAATAAACCAAATTTGTTGAAATTGTGAATAAGCTTGTTTGAAAACCATTCTAAAGTCAGTTGTTCTGTTGTCTTGATTTTAAGTAAGTGGGGTGGATATGAGACATGAGGTATACTTTTGTTATGGTGAATTACATATGAATAATACAGTGTTGCAAGCTACTTGGAAATTGTAATGAGCTAAACTATAAGTTACTCTGCCATGTATAAAGCTTCACCCCACAAAAGCTACCACCCAGTCAAATGTAGCGAGCTAAGTAACACAGAAACAGCAGTAGGCTAGTTCATTACATAGGATGCTGCTTTAAGTTGCGCTGATTTCACATGACAAGAAAAGTGTAGCTTGTGTGGCCAGGTCCTTCATAAATAAAAGAGTTAAGATACTGAAAAGTTACTTGATTCAGGAAGCAGTGATGCTACCACCAATATACTAATTTACTAGCTAAGCTACAAATTCCCGCCAATAATAATACAGTCTGTGCCAATTGTGTAAAATTTGCTGGCCAAAGTTACAGTATACCAGTAATATTTGTTTTCTTTCTACAATAGCATTTTTAAGTCAGTTGTAATCTAATTCAGTGTTCTGGAATATACTTATCAAAATGATTTATCAAGTCTCAGTTTATAGTTGGGTGAACAGCTGGGTGTAGTAAACATAGCCTAGCTACCGTAGCTGGCTACGATTTCAGTACAGTGATATCAAAGATCCAAAATGGCGCCCGCATTTCTCGCCCCCCAAAAGTCAATGCGGCGTCTAATGATATATATGTCTCTGATTAAATCCCTCTTAATCATCTAGAAGTGATATAAAGACTAGAGTATAATAACATACTCCCAGATCTTAAGGGGGCAGAGCATAGTGCTGAACACCCCATCTGTCTACAAATCACCTGGGCAGTTTGCACCAGGATCAGCTCTCTTTACTTCTCATGTTTGCCCTCCTGTAAACTGGGTCACTGGTGGGAGGCCAGTAATGTGAATTGTGTCATGGACCACTAAAGGCAGACCAAGCAGAGACTGCTGTTTCAGTGCTGTTTGCATAGTCCTAGAACCCTGACTGTCGTGCAAGCGCATTTCATGTGTTCACACCACGGCACAAAGTTGGGACTGGAAATTAAATAGAAATTATCCCGCTGACATTGGTTCAATTGATAGGCGTGTAATGACTTTAAATGTAGTGTTGTAATGCTGGTTAAACATTTGTATAAATATTTCTGAAAAATATGAAATATATGGTCTACTTCTGAACCGAGAGGAAGATTTCTTGGATTCATTATAGGAGTAATAATCATTCCAGTGTTGATCAGAAGTGCACACATTGCTTCATCTATCCATATTTATTTGAATAAATATACTAAATGCTGAGAAAAAAAATGCAAGTTCAGGGTTCGTTTCCAATGTTTTATGGGTATGTGAGTACGGTTTGCAATAAGCTGTTAATCACTATGGGTCTCTTCAATGTACACAAGTAGTGGATATTTCCATACTCTAAAATCTTACCAGTAGCAACTGGTAATCAGTGGTTGATCAGAGTTTAAACTGCTACCATAGAAAATAACAAAGACATTTAAATCACATAATTGAGAAATATACAAAAGGGACATTCTCATTTCCATAACATCTTATGTTCAATAAACTTGTTATGGGGCAGGGTTATCCAGGTGAAATCCTACTTTTAGAAGTAAAACTATTTTGTAATATTTTAAATTGAAGCTCACTCGCCACTTCTTTGCACTGCAGTATGGAGCATTTAGCCGGGCGGCTGCTGATTGGGTGTTAAGATTGTCGGTGGCCGCGTCATTCCTTCTGGTTGTGAAAGATATTACTCACATATCAGGATCAGGTGTGTCAGCTGATTTCTTCAGTGGTAATTTAACATTTATATTACCAGCATAATAATATATATGTATGTGTCATCAAACTTTAATATGTTTTATTTTTTCCCTTTACAGAATGATGTTTGAACCAAATTAATTTGAACCATTGAACATGAATAAATATATTTTACCTTTATGGAGGACAGTGGATATAAGAGACAAGTCCTTGAAGATTGGCAGACTTGCTATTCGTTTTTTAAGTGAGCATTATATATGGTAGGTAATATTTGTATAAATAGAATGAGACCACACAATAACCACAGACAACGTTTAATTACATTTCAATGGGCTTGGCCGTGGTGTTTATTCAAAGCGCGAGAGGCTCACAATCATAATTTTGTAACCATAATCATATAACATATGGTTCAAGACCTTTCAAAACTTTTAACTTTATTAACCACCATATTGCCAGTCAGTCAGAACTAACCTGACTGCCTTTTATTTAAAACCATTTACCACCATATCCTTCCTCAGAACTTGACCCTGAGGATGACTTTTGCCTCAATGCTTTATAACACCACAACAATACAATTAAATAAAAGTAAAGGGAGGGAAGGTAGAGTCTGCCAGCACCGTTCCTGCTTCAGTCCACTCTGACAGGATTAAACTTGTGCTGCTTCTTTTTATAATATCCCAATTTCCCGTTCTTTTACTGCTTGCGACCTTCAACCAATCCCATGCCAGCTCCAGCCACCAGAAACAGCTGTTTCATCAATTCTGCCCAGATACCTGTCTAACTGACCAACTACCACAAGATGTAAAATTCCTCACATCCAAATCCTAAACAAAACAGATTAACTCCTTCATTGCCACCATACATATATGTCACAGTGCTTAGTGCCTGTGGTTTGTTTATGTATGGTAGGCAATATTTGTATAAATAAAATGAGACCACACAATAACCACAGACAACGTTTAATTACTTTTCAATGGGCTTGGCCGTGGTGTTTATTAAAAGCTCAAAGGGCTAACAACCATCATTTTTTAACCATGTTACATATGGTTGACCACCTTTCAAAACTTTTAACTTTATTAACCACCAAATCGCCAGTCAGTCTTAACTACCCTGACCGCCTTTTATTTAAAATCTTTTATCACCATATCCTTCCTCAGAACTTGACCCTGAGGATGACTTTTGCCCCACTGTCTCAACTGGGGTAGACACTACCTTCCTTAATGATCCAATAGCTTAAACCATTCAATAAACAGACTTAACCAAACCTACACTGTTACCCCCTATGTGAATGATTAAAAAACAGCGATGGTTGGCCGTGTAGATAAATCCAACCTAACGACCATAATTCCAAAATCTCAGATGAACTATATTTGTACATCTTCCTGATTGAAGATCAGGTTACATCGGTATATCCTAGCTCTTGCTCTTTGCATGGCCTGCTAGAATCCAAACATTTGTTATGGTACCTGAAAATATTAAAGAATGACAAGAGGAAGAGACAACATTAAATCAAATCATCACACACGTATAACTGAAAACTAGTCTGATTCCATTAAAGCAAAAAAGAAAGGATGAGAACTCTGAGAACGGACAAAAACTAAAGCAATGCCGCAAATGCACATTAGGTCTCCCCGGCCGGTGGGCAGGATCAGTCTCGCCCACCGGCCGACGTAATGCAGAGGAGGAGCAGCAGCGGACACATCTTGGCACAGTGTCCACATCTGGAGTACCCTTTTGACTTGGTGTGAGCCAAGTTAATGTATTAAAGCAAAAAAGAAAGGATAAGAACTCTGAGAATGGACAAAAGCTAAGAGAGACTCGATTGCTTGCCTTTCGGTACATCCCTGCTCAGGTCTCAAAATAGTTTTTGCTCACTTGTGCCATTACAGAGAGAACATATCTGAAGCATATCAGACTGGTCCACATCCGAAATGCCAGCAAGTTCCCACTGCACGAGAGATACAGCAAACCCAGACGATCGTTTGGGCCTTCTTTTTGGGCCTCCTCAGTTGGGCTTAGTCTGATTTCATCTCCAAATCTTCTTGATTGCATTTGCACCAATGCAATATTTGCCACAGCCCGAACCTGAAAGAATATGCTGTTATTTACCTTCACAACCAAGTATTTAAAGCGTAACTGTAATACCCGCTGGATTTTAAATGTTTTAATGGACAATCTTAATAATAAACAAGAAAAGGGCCAGTAACAGCAGGGGCGACATCAAAATAAAATGTTAAAGTTTTGACTGAACAAAACAAAAATCCACCCTCACTGATGCGATACAAATTAATCCATTTACTCTTCCCTTCTGAATTTTACTTGAAAATTATAGGGAAAATAATTCAAATCCTAAAACTGTAATGCTGACACTATATCTACCGAACAAAACTACCTATTTCTCAATTTAGTGAAGAAAGCCAAAGAAAGGCTGCTAAAAACTAAAAATACTTCAAAATGAAAATATAACATTCCCAAAACGTAAAGTAATATGCTAATATATAAAGGATAGGCCGTTTCATGCCATTTTACCTACAAAATAACCCCTCAACAATTGTTTAATTATAAAACTATCATTGTTGCCATTTACCAAACCACATACGATCTGCTACCTGTGCTATATAAAATATGCTAAGTGCCTGAAGATAACATCTTTAGATAGCATTATTCGAACATTAGTCAGGTATGAAAGTAGCTTTGATATTACCACCAACTCTGTTAGCAAGGTTAATTGATGGAAAATTACCACTTATCTCAAGGTGACATCTAAGCATACCAAGTGTCCTATTCCAGTTCTTTCATAAGAATTTGACCTGCTATTTAAGATTAGTCTTCTAGCAATTCCCCTCTGTATTTTCTGCAATTATTTGGAACCAAACTTCTGAATGTGCTAAACTGAAATTAAAATAGAATAGGCTATCCTGTTCTCAACTAGTAATATGCACTGCCTTCTGCCAAATATTAAGTTATCAGTATAGGAATACTACTTTTCCAACAAATTCATCACAAAGAAACCTTTTGAAGACATGAACCACTGACTGCCTCATTGTCATAGTGGAATAATATTGTTTTATTTTGGAGCCATAATCCAAGATTAAAACTGCTGACACGATTGGAAGCAATTCTAACAGGGTCTGATTTTGTAGATACCTCTTACACCTAACAAAAACCCATATTTTGTTCCAAATATGTGAAAGTCCCACTGCCCATGCTACCTCCAGAAATAACTACAATGTTTCGTTTACTTGAACACCTGAATGCAACAAAGAACAGCCATTGAAAACTTGCAAATCTTTTCAAAAAAGTCATGACATGAGCACAGTCGCCTTGTCGGCCTCTGCTTAAGAACCCCCACCAAATACCCCAATCCCCAATAAAGCACATACACTATGGTTTTGGCAAAATTATATCACAGCTTTATTTGTAATTAACATAAATTTAAAGGTCATTGTCAATAGCAGGCCAACGTTGGCCTGCACAATTAACATCCTGCATTTACAATTAACCCCTTGACAATGACCCACCCACCCCCACATAACATAACACCCAAACATTGAACATTTTATTTAACATGAACATGACCATTGCCACCAAAGGGCACCATCCATTGCCACCAAAGGGCACCATCCATTGCCACCAAAGGGCACCACAAGTGTAGGGGCATACCGAGACACCCCATACACCCCCCGGTTCGGAGCTACCTACGAGCTCGAACCTACGAAACCAGTCCAAAGGTAGTGTAACTTTAGATTAAAATGATCCTTGGATCTAAAATGGACACTACTTATACTCCCCTTGAAACTCCACCCCAGCATTACCAGTGACCAAACCCCGACCCCCTGACCTTTAGATGGCCTGTCTCCTGGCAATGTCAAGGCCCACTCCCCTTAGCTATGCTGCTCCATGGGCTACATTTTAATTCATGCAGGCATCAAATGCAATTTATTCTCTGCACAAGTCGAAAAACACACTTCTAACCTAAACTCATCTTACAGGCGAACTCAGACCTGTAAATGCTTACAAACCTAACTATGATTGAACTGTTTTAACAATCAGCGCTTGCTATTTTATTTATCTATATACATTCACACACACACACACGTATATATATATATATATATATATATATATATATATACACACACACACACACACACACACACACACACACACACACACACATACATACACAACACAAGAAACCAATTTATCCTTAAGCTTGGAAATTTTCTCCTTAGCAATCTACATTTCAAAGAACAGAATTAACCGTTATTCCAAAATTCACTGCATGTTACTGGACCAATGTACTATATATTATAAACCCAATGACTCGAATCCTTCTGAATGTATAGGCTAATTATGCCACTAATGTCCACCTCAGCCATCATTGCTTACCTACCTAGCTAAAATGTATCAATTAAACACACACAAGTGTTCCTATCATCATTTAACCGAGTGCCAGCCGAGTAAGACAAATGATGAATAAGCCTTAATTACCCATGATCCTTTTGGGAATTAAACCCAGAGGAGACAAACCAAAATAGCAAAAGGATGTCAATCAAGAGAACTATCTATTTACCAAAATGTAACACTCTTTTTTTCAACTTACAACCATCAGTTGCACATCCTATAAAACAGATTTACATTTAAACAAACCAGAAATTTGCAACCAGAATCCGAAAACTATGTAATTAAAATTCTTACAGCAGAATAAACAAATAAAACAATAATTTTTTGATACGCATGAAGATAAGAATAACCCTTTGGCTGTACTGGCACCATACGTTTATTTTATTTTTTATTTTTTTTACAACACACACATATATATATATATATATATATATATATATATATATATATATATATATATATGTGTTACCACTATGCTAGAAATTTTGACATTAGCAGCTGGCCTGACTGCCAACCTCTGAGGCAAGATCAGATTCAGCCAGCCTCCTTATAACGCTTCTAAAGGAAGATTGAATCCCAAGGTTTTGTTTTAAAATATAATTGAAGGTAACCATACTAAACGCCCCATTAATAGGCTTCAAGTATATCCTCTAAAACAATGGCTCCCAAACCAGAACTTTTTTTTTTAACTGCTATTCACACTACCCCAAGCCTGTACTGGACTATATTTTCTTTAAAAATGTATTTATTTATTTAACCATTTTTCGCTAAAACTTACTAATCCTTTCTACTTAAGCAAATTGCTATTCATATTCACCACCTGAAGTACCTGCTCTGCCATGCACCTACATTTTTTAGGACTGGCATATCATCCAAATGATGGTCATTCCCATTATCCGATATGTCTTCTATTCTCCAAATTGTCTTCAGCCATGCCCTCTACTCTACCCTGACCTATAACAAGTCCAAAGGGAGAAGAGCAGGCTTCTTACCCTTGGTCTACTTTACAGGTGCAGTTCCTTTAAAGTCAGCGTTTTTTGGCTGCATAGCTGTGTATTTTATTTTCCTTGCATGAGTGCGCTTCTTTACCGCCAAAGCTGTCAAGCAAACTAGCTGTAAACTCCAGTCGCCAGTAACACTCTTCGGGAGAAGATGCTGCTACTGGAGTCTCCCAGTCAGCTTTTGAAGTCTCTGGCACTGAATTTAAACAGGCTCTCCACCAGCGTTTCAAGTCTTTAAAGGAACACTCCACTGCTGTCTGCTCGTCACACATAAAGCTTTTCAGCAAGCTAAAGTTGCTTAGGGGTCTGAAGTGTCCCTTTAACATTAAATCTACTGAGGCCATGTAGTTTCAGATTCCATTGGCACTGTTCCTACTTCAGTCAACTCTGACAGGATTAATCTAGTACTGCTTCTTTTTATACTGTCCCAATTTCCCGCTCTTTTACTGCTTGTGACCTCCAACCAATCCCAGGCCAGCTCCAGCCCCCAGACACAGCTGTGTCATCAATTCCACCCAGATACCTGTCTAACTGACCAACTACCACAAGATGTGAAATTCCTCACATTCAAATCCTAAACAAACAGATTAACTCCTTCATTGCCACCATACATATATGCCACAGTACTTAGTGCCTGTGGCTTCTTTTTCATTAGTTCTCTGTTCTAATTGTGTATATAAAAAGCAAAAGCTTGATAAATACCTCAGTTGATGTTGAAACATTGCATTAATTCTACTTTGTACCAACTCTAAGCCCCCTTAATTCTAAGACCCCCATCTCTTACTAACCCTAATTCTACATGCCAACCTACCTGTACGCTCCCCTAAACCTGACCTTACGCTAACACATCCTCTCAAATTTATGAAGAATGTAACAACATTACTGCATTGTAATAGCACAGGATCCCAATTGCTTCTTTCAGGTTACAAGAATATTCTAGGGGGTTAATCAGAACACATCTGTGCCATGGCTTCAATGACATCTTATTATAACAAGTGCTTTAAAGATGCTGCACTGTAATGAAGGCTGTACCATGACAACACTGCTGCTGTACTGACCACTCTCTCAGGATTATTTTCTAAAGTGACATTTTCTGGAAAAATTGATGAACTGCAGGATATAATTTACCAGGAAAGATTAAATGATCTTAACATGTATAGCTTGGAGGAAAGATGAGACGGGGGTGTGTGATAGAAACATTTAAATATATAAAGGGAATAAACGCAGTAAAGGAGGAGACTGTATTTACAAGAAGGAAAACTACCACAACAAGAGGACATAGTCTTAATTTAGAGGGGCAAAGGTTTAAAAATAATATCCGGAAGTATTACTTTACTGAGAGGGTAGTGGACGCATGAAATAGCCTTCCAGCTGAAGTAGTAGAGGTTAATACAGTGAGGGAGTTTAAGCATGTGTGGGATAGGCATAATTCTATCCTAGAGATAAGATAAGACTAGGGACTAATGAAAATATTTAGAAAATTGGGCAGACTAGATTGGCCGAATGGTTCTTATCTGCCATCACATTCTATGTTCTATGTCAGAAATTCAAAGAGAGCTCAAAGTGAATTCCAGATTTTAGACCAAAATAGCTAAACTGGAAGCATTGCTGACTTAGAGGATTTTTCTAGTTCAGCTATTTTGCCCTTTAATTTGTAAATTAAGTTAATAAATAGCCCTGCATATGTTATAAATGACATACGATGCAACCTGCCCGAGAGGTCTTCCTAACCAAGCATATTGTCTCCTACATACAACCGCAACCTAGAATATTTTCATTAAGAAGAAAACACAGCATTGCATTAATTTGAGTTTACAAAGTTGACATACTTTTTAGTGGATACATTATATTATTAATATAAGAAGCTGGCTAAATAAGAAACTAATGTCTGAATTGCTTGTGAAACACCGTCCCGTAGGGTTTTTATTTTATAATTACACTGTAGTGCAGACACTTCGGATTCCAGTGTAATTACTGTGCAATAGCTTGTGTCAGTGAAACTATGTTGGACGTATTCTCTATAGGATATTGCTCCACAACAATTACTGCATACTGATTCTGTGCTGTTCTGTAGATAACATGTTAGCAGGGCCGGATTAACATAGGGGCTGATGGAGCTGCAGCTCCAGGCCCATGCCCATGGAATAGGCCCATTGATCGTAAAAAAAAAAATGTACTGTATTCATTGCTGCCACCCAGGGGTAGCGGGAGTTTGAGTTAAGGGCTTAATTTTAGATGTTTGTTTTTAGACATATTAATTTGCATTCCAGGTAAACACATGGATACACTGGAGTCTGTTGGGAGACTATAAAATACATAGAAATATAGCATCATATACAGTATGTAGATGGCAGTGCATTTGATGTGTCTTTATCTTGTCTCCTCAGATTCTGTGTGAAAAGTGGTGGCTCGCAAGCTCTCTCAAACAGTGAGGAAAGGAAGTTTGGTTCACCTTCCCTGCAAGTTCCATGCCGGCTTCGTGAACCCCAGTTTAGTTGCAATATTCTGGAAACTTGGGGACAAAGAAATCCTTAAATATGAGGAAAACAAGGTAGTTTCTTACGCAAGAGCGACAATAGACTTGCAGGTGATCAAGGATGGAGACGCATCTCTGTATTTACCCAGTGTGAGCATTCCTGATGATGGGACCTACACGTGTACTGTGATGCACAGCTCCGACAGATATGAAAAGAAGATTGATTTGCACGTTGAAGATAAAAAAAGGTTAAATGAATGCTTGGTTGAATAAAGGCATAGTGATCAGGCTGAACATATTAAAACGCAGACCGTAAAATCAGTAATTATGATAGAAGGCTTAGTTTAGACCTATACACGTTTTAGCGACTCAGGGTCCAATGATGCATCACAAACATAGATTTCAGCGCTAAGTAGATAATCCCCTTAAAAATAAAAAAGGTGCATACATATGCAAGGATGGAAAAATCATGCAAAAAAAGTGTCCAGAATGTATAGTTCCGTAACAAAGTCCTGCAATGGAAGAGTCCAAATTACGTTGTGATATGTAGGAACTCAAAAGCATGTAGAAATACCTTGAGAAAAGAGAAACAGAGAAAGATACATAGCGTGATACTGTATCAAAATTTATTGCCCAGGATACAAAAGAAAAAAATCCCCCCCAACTTCAGAACTCTTACATTGAATAAAATTTTGTACTCATCATTGTAGATTATGCCGAAAAAAAATTCTTTCACAGCCACTCGTATTTTCCCCTAGAGACAGCTCCTCTCCGGTGCACTCAGGAGGGCTGCCCGTGATGTTGTCTATGGAGAAACGCTGGCTGAAAGTCCGGCTTCTGTCAAGTACTTGTAGAATCTGCCACAGATGAATCTTGCAGATAAACAATAGTAGCACCCTATCAACGCGTTTCGCCCTGCTAACGAGGGCTTTTTCAAGATAGGTGCTCGGAGCATTGTTCGGCAGTTTTATACTTTGCCGGGTAAAACAAATTCAAATCTCTTAAGGGTATATACCCTTCTTAAAACACGTGTTAAAAATGCAACAATTTATATAAACAGGAGCAAATTGCTTCCCAATAGTACATATAAAATCATACATATAAAACACAGTATTGACCAGATACAGTTTATGCATAAACTTGAACTACTAATTCCATACACAAATCCAAAACATAAAACAATCATAATGATAGTGATTGCTATAAACATGTATATATATCAAACTCCTGGATATCAATGTTCTAACTAATATAACATCATTGGTATTACTTAACCAGTGATGTAAAAATAATAATTGGACTCTTAACAAATGACCACAGAGTATATAAATTTATCAGAAGTTTTTCCAACAAGTTAAAAACCTAATAACAAATTGTATCCCTAGAACTATAAAAAAGAGAATGTGCTAACTTGTAGAGACTTATGGCATAAAAAAACCATGTCTAGTACAGAAAATGCAAGATAAGACATCTCATAATAGTTTGTGTTTTTATATTCTTTATCATAGGAGCTCCTAACATATAAATCAGAACTTATATAGTTCTCTATAAGATATATGTAATATAACATATATATTACATATAAGTACATGCAGCAATGGAACAATATAGATCTAGGATTCCCAACTACTTGGGAATATAAATTCCCACCTTAATCTGAACACTGAAAAAATTGAACAATTGGCTAAATATTATATACGTAATGTATAGTATGAGCTGTTGATAGTTCTAATCCTATACTATAATATGTTGGCTAATTCCAGCTCTGCGTTAAGACCCGAGGGGATCAGGGTCTTGAGTGTATAGATCCAAAACATCTCCCGGTATGTTAAGGTTTTGCTCAACTCACCTCCTCTCCATGGTACTTCTACCCTTTCTATACCACAATATGAGAGAAGTGTTGGGTCTCCATTATGGTGTGTTCTGAAGTGATTGGAGAGGGAGTGTTTCTCAAAACCCCTTTTAGTGTTGTAAACGTGTTATCTGAGTCTAATCTTAAGTGTTCTTTTGGTTTGGCCCACGTATTGGAGGCCACAAGGGCACTCCAACTTGTAGATAACTTGTTTGGTATTACACGTAATGCAACTCTTGATGTTAAACATTTCTTTTGTAACCGAGGACTGAAAGGTGGAATAATTTTTCCCTCTAGAGCTTAGTTTGCATATATTGCAATTTCCACATTTGTAAGCCTATAAGACCCAACCATTTTTTGACTGGTCAAAAAGGATTCTATAAATGTGGAAATTGCAATATATGCAAACTAAGCTCTAGAGGGAAAAATTATTCCACCTTTCAGTCCTCGGTTACAAAAGAAATGTTTGACATCAAGAGTTGCATTACGTGTAATACCAAACAAGTCATCTATAAGTTGGAGTGCCCTTGTGGCCTCCAATACGTGGGCCAAACCAAAAGAACACTTAAGATTAGACTCAGAGAACACGTTTACAACACTAAAAGGGGTTTTGAGAAACACTCCCTCTCCAATCATTTCAGAACACACCATAATGGAGACCCAACACTTCTCTCATATTGTGGTATAGAAAGGGTAGAAGTACCATGGAGAGGAGGTGAGTTGAGCAAAACCTTAACATACCGGGAGATGTTTTGGATCTATACACTCAAGACCCTGATCCCCTCGGGTCTTAACGCAGAGCTGGAATTAGCCAACATATTATAGTATAGGATTAGAACTATCAACAGCTCATACTATACATTACGTATATAATATTTAGCCAATTGTTCAATTTTTTCAGTGTTCAGATTAAGGTGGGAATTTATATTCCCAAGTAGTTGGGAATCCTAGATCTATATTGTTCCATTGCTGCATGTACTTATATAAATATAACATATACATTACATATATCTTATAGAGAACTATATAAGTTCTGATTTATATGTTAGGAGCTCCTATGATAAAGAATATAAAAACACAAACTATTATGAGATGTCTTATCTTGCATTTTCTGTACTAGACATGGTTTTTTTATGCCATAAGTCTCTACAAGTTAGCACATTCTCTTTTTTATAGTTCTAGGGATACAATTTGTTATTAGGTTTTTAACTTGTTGGAAAAACTTCTGATAAATTTATATACTCTGTGGTCATTTGTTAAGAGTCCAATTATAATTTTTACATCACTGGTTAAGTAATACCAATGATGTTATATTAGTTAGAACATTGATATCCAGGAGTTTGATATATATACATGTTTATAGCAATCACTATCATTATGATTGTTTTATGTTTTGGATTTGTGTATGGAATTAGTAGTTCAAGTTTATGCATAAACTGTATCTGGTCAATACTGTGTTTTATATGTATGATTTTATATGTACTATTGGGAAGCAATTTGCTCCTGTTTATATAAATTGTTGCATTTTTAACACGTGTTTTAAGAAGGGTATATACCCTTAAGAGATTTGAATTTGTTTTACCCGGCAAAGTATAAAACTGCCGAACAATGCTCCGAGCACCTATCTTGAAAAAGCCCTCGTTAGCAGGGCGAAACGCGTTGATAGGGTGCTACTATTGTTTATCTGCAAGATTCATCTGTGGCAGATTCTACAAGTACTTGACAGAAGCCGGACTTTCAGCCAGCGTTTCTCCATAGACAACATCACGGGCAGCCCTCCTGAGTGCACCGGAGAGGAGCTGTCTCTAGGGGAAAATACGAGTGGCTGTGAAAGAATTTTTTTCGGCATAATCTACAATGATGAGTACCAAATTTTATTCAATGTAAGAGTTCTGAAGTTGGGGGGGATTTTTTTCTTTTGTATCCTGGGCAATAAATTTTGATACAGTATCACGCTATGTATCTTTCTCTGTTTCTCTTTTCTCAAGGTATTTCTACATGCTTTTGAGTTCCTACATATCACAACGTAATTTGGACTCTTCCATTGCAGGACTTTGTTACGGAACTATACATTCTGGACACTTTTTTTGCATGATTTTTCCATCCTTGCATATGTATGCACCTTTTTTATTTTTAAGGGGATTATCTACTTAGCGCTGAAATCTATATTCACATTTGTTCTTTGGAATTGGGAAAATTCTTTTTGTTTTAGCAGCTATTACTGTTTGAGTACATTGGGTACTATTTTTATTGTTTTATTCTGATTATATATAGACTACTACGTAGGTCTTTTACTTGTAATATTTGCGCTCTCTTTTTGATCATTTATAATGCATCACAAACAGCTTATGAGTTTGTAGTAGAGCACAGAGGAGACAATGACTGCCTAGATTGGACTGTGAGTGATATGGTACAATGAGTAACCCTCATAGAACAGAGTGGTATTTCCTTGCTGAAGGCCTATTTATTAATATTTCCTATGAATTCATTGACTTTATTTGTCACAGCTTCACCTTTGGTCAAAATAACGAGAAATTTGAATGAAAACAATCGGCTTTACTGTTTGGTCAGAGAGTTTTATCCAAACTTCATAATTGCTGGCTCAGTAATGGAGAACCTCTGAAACCAGAAATGGAAAAATATAGACAGCTCTGTCATTATCTCGTCAACTGAGGCCCAAGATAAGCCGCTCTTTGAATGCAAGGTGAAGCATGCATCTTCAATAGATCCTTTTATGGATGTGTTCATGCAGAATGAAAGTAACCTGAAGATATCGGGTGAAGGTGAGAGCAATTGAACTTGATACATTTATATATCCAGTGCAGAATATTATTATTTAAGTATTATTGAAATTCTGATTAATTTTCTTCTGTGTAAACTCAAAGAAAACATAAAATGGTATTTGTCTTCTAGAATACATCTCAGTTGGATAATATTGCAGTTACTGAATGTTATCTGAGAAATGCTGTCAGGATCCTATCCTGACAACCAAGATATTGTTTTATTTCATTGCTGCAATACCTGTTTCTCGCTTCTAGTGGCCTCCCTAGCCACTAGTCAATCCTCAGTTGCTCTCACATGCCTTATCTGATCTTCCTGCTATAAAAGGCCACACCCAACTCACAACAGGGGCTTTACATTGAAGTTGGTGATCTATCTGAACGACTTCAGTTCCTGGCTCCTGTGAACCTGATCCAGATTTACCTTCTACCCTGCACCATACAAACCTGCCTCCGTTATCAGCCTTCGACTGTAACCAGTCTGCCTACTGATACCAATCTGCCTTTGGTTCTAACCTACCTGGAGATCAGAGACATTCTTTATTTTCAGGTATCCTGTATTGTGGCATATTGCCTAAAGCCTGTTTTACCTCAAGTTACATAAAATGTCTAAAAGCTCCAATAAAGTCTAAAATAATAATCCGGGCATAAGTCTCCCATCTGACCTGCACAAGATCATGACAAATACAAACAAAAATGGTTCTTGTTGTTTTAATTTACAGTTCTTTATAGTATTGACAGGTGTCAAAGTCTTGATACTCCTCTGTGTTGGTACAATTGGAGGCCTGATTACATTATTACAAATACAAAAGAGAAGTCCTGCGCTCACTCCCATCACTACTGGGCCGGCAGCAATGACTACAGTACACATCAGCCCCAATATATAGTAAAAACCAAAGAAAAGAAAGTTACCTGCGGTCTCTCCTTAATCCCTATGCATATTTAGACAAATGGAGGTCATTTAGTTGCACCAATGGCCATATTTAGACAAATGGGGGTCATTTAGTTGCTCCAATGGCCATTGGAGCAACTAAATGACCTCCATTTGTCTAAATATGCATAGGGATTAAGGAGAGAGCGCAGGTAACTTTCTTTTCTTTGGTTTTTACTATATATTGGGGCTGATTACATTATTAGTGTGGCTTATTTACCGCAAAAGAAAAGGGAAGCAGATAAATTATTGACTTCCTCCTCAGTAGGACTAATAATAATACAACAGCATTTAACCAGACAAGGTACTTTAAGCTAATTTTCAATACTATTCTTTGGTCTAGATATAATTATTTTATTTTATGGATATTGTACAAAATGGTAAAAGGTCTGATGGGTATGATTTTCCGACAGATTGGACAGCAGACTGTATAGATAAAATCATTATCTATAAAGTCACAGTAAAGGGACTACGTACTAAACCAGGAATTATAATTGAACTGAAATCTGAATTGCAAATGTTTAGCAAAAATAACTGGTGGGGAAATAACATCTCCAGGTCAGATATAGCCACAGCTTGGCCATGTTAGCCCACAATTCTTTATTTGATTTTCAATCCACTACAATTCTCTGTTTAGGCATTAATCCCCCAGTAAATCTAAAATCAAAGTTAACTTTATATTTGTTCCTACTTGCAAAGTTTTTTTTAAGGAACACGGCAAGCACCATAACCACTACAGTTACATGGCGACCACTACTATATTGCAACCATACAGTGTGACTAGTCAAACTGGCAGCTCAACACTATCATTCTGGGCTTAGATTATTGTCTGAGACCGATTAGCTGTGCTCTGTTACCTTATGTAGGCTTTTCCAATATACTTGTTCCCCATATGTCACATAAGAAGAGAGCTGACAGAGAAACATCCCATTGGGTCCTAGGCAGGTTATTAGTTTTAAGGCCCACACAGGGCCGGCCTTAGGTGTTCAGGCGCCCTGTGCGAAACAATCTTGTGGCCCCCCCCCCCCCTCACCTGTCTCTGTTTGGACCCCTTCAAACTATTTTAGGAGCATTCACAATCTGTTGCCTCCACCCCCTTCTACAAAACCACTGCACCTCTTAACCAAAATCCCTGGCCAGATCTTCACCAAGCCCCTGGCCACCACTTCATCAAACTCCTGGCCACCCCTTCATCAATGCCCTGGCCATCCCTTCGTCAAACTCCTAGCCACCCCTTACCCTTCATCAATCCCCTCCCACCCCTTTATCAATTCCTGCCACCCCTTCATCAGTCCCCTGCCCCTCTCATCAATTCCCTCCCGCCCTTTACTCAGCCCTCTGCCCCTATTCATCAGCCGCCTGACCCCCTAATCAATCCCCTCCCACCCCTTTAACAGCCCTCTGCCCCATTCATCAGTCCCCTGACCCCCTCACCAATCCCCTCCCCCTTTTATCAGCCCCCTGACCCCCTCATCAGTACCCTCCCACCCCTATCACCCACCTGCCCCCCTTTAATCAGTCCCATGCCCCCTTTTCAACCCCCTGCTCCCCTTCATCAGCCCCCTTAATACATCCCATGCCAAATAATCCAACCCCTGGCCACCCCTTCATCAGTCCCCTGCCCCCTCATCAATTCCCTCCCACCTATTTATCAGCCATCTGCCCCCATTTCATCAGCCCCCTGATCTCCTCATCAATCCCCTCCCACTCCTTTATCAACCACCTGCCCCCTTTAATCAGCCCCATGCCCCCGTTTTCAGTTTCCTGCCACCCTTTATCAGCCCCCTTAATAAATCCCCTGCCAATTAATGCAATCCATGCCACCCTTTCATCAATCCCCTGCCCCCCTTAATTAAATTCCTGCACCTCTTCAACAAAACCTATTTAATAAAAAAGAAAAAAAAAGTCACTCACAGTAAAGGCTGCTGCTCCCTGGACTGAGCTGTCTCAGCCGATTGAAGAGCACCGGGTGCCGCCTTCACTCACTGAATTGGATCCTTCCGCGGCTCCCTCTGATGACAGAGCACGTCGACGTTACGCAAGTACGCGGCATAACGCCCCCACGCTCCTCCTCCACCTTCCATACAGAAGTGGATTCCCGGCGGCGGCTCTCTGCTCATAATTTGCAAGTCAAGTGCAAAGCAGTATTATGCACTTGACTTGCACTTTAAATACAGAACTCGGCCGGCCTGCGAGCTGTGTTGGCCGCCCGGCGCCCCTGTTGCCATGGCGCCCTGTGCGGCCGCACAGCTCGCACACCCCTAAGGCCGGCCCTGGGCCCACACTTCCTTTGTCATATAGGGATGGTTAATGGAGCCAAATAAATTCATGGTTCTGGGGCCCATGTCTAACCCCTTGACCCTAGGCGGTTACCTATGGTCACATTATGGTTATTCCTGCTCTAATTGCTAATAGGGCCTTTTTAATGAAAACTTTGCTGCCAATTTAATCCAATAATTAAGATTCTTGCTTACTCTGTGTTTTTCCTTTTTTAGTAAAATTCCCTGAAAATGTACATGTGACAAACTCCCCTTCCCACGTGAGTTTGCCACAAGCTCCTGGAGGAGCCTGCTTGCCAGCCTCTTGCCCAGAGACTCTGGGCCCTGCAGGGAAACCTGTAAAAGACTACCAAACTTGACCAACCATTAGCACTGATTTCCTGGAACTGTTTTTGGCATAGGACCATGTGCACAGTCGGTCAAAATTATGACTTCCATGGAAACCCCAACCCCCTTAACCGATCTGGGTGATTTTTGGATATGTTGGTCCCCAGGACGTGACTTTTGAGGGGTTTCCATGTGTTTTAGGGGTACTTTCGGGGTGTTGTTAAATGTATGTTTTCTGTCCCTGGAGATAATTGAGTTTAGTACAGTTCTTGACTGAATTATCTCTCAGGCACAGGGGAGGGATTATCCTATTTTGTTTGGGAGTATCCTGGACCTGAGAGCCAATGTAATTACAGTGTGTACTTTGTCACAGTCCCCTCTCAGGTCCAGTGGGGAATGCCCCTGGAATATGTCATGGAAAACCCTTGGATGGGGACTTGCATATAAGGCCAGTTGTGGCTGCCATTCAAGAGTGGCTCTTTACCCTCGTCTCATGTGTGGAGGGGACAGCTATATTCACTCTGGGGATTGCTATAATCATTATACTCCATTGGATTACAACACTTGCGCTTGTAAGAGCAGCCTGCTTTACTCTCTGAGCTAGGAGAGGTCTACCCACTGGAAGCTGGATCCTGGCCTTGGGTCCAGGGTTGGTGGATGACAGCGAGAACCCAACCAAGCTGTAACACTGGCTGTGGGGTTTACTGTGGTTATGGTATCTGGTGTGGTGGTTATGGTACTCAAGGATTACTAGGAAGCAGTGATTGGTGGAGGCACCCAGTCGGGGTGCCCAGCGGTCCACCACAGTACCCTCCATGGATGAATCAATACGGAGTGACACGTCTGCAAGAGGTAACAAGCTTCAGATAGCAAAGTTCTGCTGTTATATTATTTAAAAGACAAACATACACATAAAGCAATAGTAAATATGGAAGATGTCAAATATCTTATTGTTTGTTGCAAATTGCTATTCATATTCACCACCTGAAGTACCTGCTCTGCCATGCACCTACATTTTTTAGGACTGGCATATCATCCAAATGATGGTCATTCCCATCATCCGATATGTCTTCTATTCTCCAAAGGATTTCTTCAGCCATGCCCTCTACTCTACCCTGACCTATAACAAGTCCAAAGGGAGAAGAGCAGGCTTCTTACCCTTGGTCTACTTTACAAGTGCTGTTCCTTTAAATTCAGCATTTTTTGGCTGCATAGCTGTGTATTTTATTTTCCTTGCATGAGTGCGCTTCTTTACAGCCAAAGCTGTCAAGCAAACTAGCAGTAAACTCCAGTCGCCAGTAACACTCTTCGGGAGAAGATGCTGCTACTGGAGTCTCCCAGTCAGCTTTTGAAGTCTCTGGCACTGAATTTAAACAGGCTCTCCACCAGCGTTTCAAGTCTTTAAAGGAACACTCCACTGCTGTTTGCTCGTCACACATAAAGCTTTTCAGCAAGCTAAAGTTGCTTAGGGGTCTGAAGTGTCCCTTTAACATTAAATCTACTGAGGCCATGTAGTTTCAGATTCCATTGGCACTGTTCCTACTTCAGTCAACTCTGACAGGATTAATCTAGTACTGCTTCTTTTTATACTGTCCCAGTTTCCCGCTCTTTTACTGCTTGTGACCTCCAACCAATCCCAGGCCAGCTCCAGCCCCCAGACACAGCCAGGGCCGTCTTTAACGCGGGGCAAACGGGGCAGCTGCCCCGGGCCCAGTTTCTCTTGGGGGGCCTGAGGCACCTGCCCCGTTGGCCCCGCTGACCGGTCGGGCAGGAAGGCGGGCGCGCGAGGGAGCACTCACTGCTTCCTCTTCAGCTCCCTCGCGCACCGCACTGATGCCGGAGCCGGAAGATGACGTCATCTTCCGGCGCCGGCATCCCTACGCGGCGCGCGAGGGAGCTGAAGAGGAAGCAGTGAGTGCTCCCTCGCGCGCCCGCCTTCCTGCCCGACCGGCCACCCGCCCAGGAGCCCAGCAGCACCACTGGACCCCAGGGAATCCCCCCAGCACTCCAAAAGGTAAGGAGGCTGGGGGATTACATTTAAAAAAAAAATGTGTGTTTGTGTGTGTGTAGTGTGTCTGTTTGTGTGTTAGTGTATGTGTGTGTTAGTGTATGTATGTGTGTGTTTATGTGTGTTAGTGTGTGTGTTTGTGTGTTAGTGTATGTGTGTTAGTGTGTGTGTTTGTGTGTGTGTGTTAGTGTATGTGTGTGTTAGTGTATGTGTGTGTGTGTCAGCATGTCTGTGTGTGTGTCAGTATGTCTGTGTGTGTCAGTATGTCTGTCTGTCTGTGTGTCAGTATATATGTGTGTGTATATCTGTGTGTGTCAGTATGTGTATGTGTCCGTATGTCTGTCAGTGCATCAGTATGTCTGTTAGTGCATGTGTATGCATGTGTCAGTATATCTGTCTGTGTGCCAGTATGTGTGTGTGTGTGTCAGTATATCAGTCTGTGTGTGTCAGTGTATGTGCCTGTGTGTGTGTGTCAGTATTTCTCAGTGTATGTGGGTGTCAGTATTCTGTCAGTGTGTGGGTGTCAGTATATCTGTCAGTGTGTGGGTGTCAGTATTTCTGTCAGTGTATGTGTGTCAGTATGTTGATCAGTGTATGTGTCTGTGTGTGTGTGTCAGTATGTCGGTATATGTGTCTGTGTGTCAGTATGTCTGTATATGTGTGTGTCAGTATGTCTGTATATGTGCCTGTGTCAGTATGTCTGTCAGTACGTCTACCAGTGTATGTGTCTGTGTGTGTGTCAATATATGTACCTGTGTCAGTGTGTCTGTCAGTGTATGTGCCTGTTTATCTGTATGTAGTCAGTGTATGTATCTGTGTATCTGCTTGTGCGTCAGAGTGTGTACCTGTGCATCTGAGCCGCAACTTTAAATACAAATACACCCCTCCATTCAAACTTCAACACTACATATAAAACACACTCCTGCATTGAAACGTCAACACTACATACAAGCACACTCCTACATTCAAAAACAAACACTACACATAAATGCACACTTGCATTCAAACTCCAGTACCACATACAAACACATTCACACAAACATACTCCATACAAACACATGCTTACATTCAAACATACTAACATGGCTCAGTGCTAAATACAACCCTGCAAGCATGGGAAATTGGTAGAGTCCCAGCTGTCAAAGCATTGTTGGAGTTGCACGACAGATGGGGTTCTACCTTTAGTCCAACCTTGCAATTGGGGGTCCCAATAAAATTCATTCTACTTTAGTACCGCCACTGCGTTGGGATGGATGCCGTGATTGCATACCAGGGAGTGAGGGGCGAGAGCGGCAGGGCACAGGGGGCCCAAGCAAACACTTGCCCAGGGTCCATTCGTTATTAAAGACGGCCCTGGACACAGCTGTGTCATCAATTCCACCCAGATACCTGTCTAACTGACCAACTACCACAAGATGTAAAATTCCTCACATTCAAATCCTAAACAAAACAGATTAACTCCTTCATTGCCACCATACATATATGCCACAGTACTTAGTGCCTGTGGCTTCTTTTTCATTAGTTCTCTGTTCTAATTGTGTATATAAAAAGCAAAAGCTTGATAAATACCTCAGTTGTTGTCGAAACATTGCATTAATTCTACTTCGTACCAACTCTAAGCCCCCTTAATTCTAAGACCCCCATCTCTTACTAACCCTAATTCTACATGCCAACCTACCTGTACACTCCCCTAAACCTGACCTTACGCTAACACATCCTCTCAAATTTCAGAAGAATGTAACAGCATTACTGCATTGTAATAGCACAGGATCCCAATTGCTTCTTTCAGGTTACAAGAATATTCTAGGGGGTTAATCAGAACACATCTGCGCCATGCCTTCAATGACATCTTATTATAACAAGTGCTTTAAAGATGCTGCACTGTAATGAAGGCTGTACCATGACAACACTGCTGCTGTACTGACCACTCTCTCAGGATTATTTGCTAAAGTGAAATTTTCTGGAAAAATTGATGAATTGCAGGATAAAATTTACCAGGAAAGATTAAATGATCTTAACATGTATAGCTTGAAGGAAAGATGAGACAGGAGGTGTTTGATAGAAACATTTAAATATATAAAGGGTATAAACGCAGTAATAGAGGAGACCTTATTTAAAAGAAGGAAAACTACCACAACAAGAGGACATAGTCTTAAATTAGAGGGGCAAAGGTTTAAAAATAATATCCGGAAGTATTACTTTACTGAGAGGGTAGTGGACGCATGAAATAGCCTTCCAGCTGAAGTAGTAGAGGTTAATACAGTGAGGGAGTTTAAGCATGTGTGGGATAGGCATAATTCTATCCTAGAGATAAGATAAGGCCAGGGACTAATGAAAATATTTAGAAAATTGGGCAGACTAGATTGGCTGAATGGTTCTTATCTGCCATCACATTCTATGTTCTATGTCAGAAATTCAAAGAGAGCTCAAAGTGAATTCCAGATTTTAGACCAAAATTGCTAAACTAGAAGCATTGCTGACTTAGAGGATTTTTCTAGTTCAGCTATTTTGCCATTTAATTTGTAAATTAAGTTAATAAATAGCCCTGCATATGTTATAAATGACATACAATGCAACCTGCCCGAGAGGCCTTCCTAATCAAGCATATTGTCTCCTACATACAACCGCAACCTAGAATATTTTCATTAAGAAGAAAACACAGCATTGCATTAATTTGAGTTTCCAAAGTTGACATACTTTTTAGTGGATACATTATATTATTAATATAAGAAGCTGGCTAAATAAGAAACTAATGTCTGAATTGCTTGTGAAACACCGTCCCGTAGGGTTTTTATTTTATAATTACACTGTAGTGCAGACACTTCGGATTCCAGTGTAATTACTGTGCAATAGCTTGTGTCAGTGAAACTATGTTAGACGTATTCTCTATAGGATATTGCTCCACAACAATTACTGCATACTGATTCTGTGCTGTTCTGTAGATAACATGTTAGCAGGGCCGGATTAACATAGGGGCTGATGGAGCTGCAGCTCCAGGCCCATGCCCATGGAATAGGCCCATTGATCGTAAAAAAAAAAATGTACTGTATTCATTGCTGCCACCCAGGGGTAGCGGGAGTTTGAGTTAAGGGCTTAATTTTAGATGTTTGTTTTTAGACATATTAATTTGCATTCCAGGTAAACACATGGATACACTGGAGTCTGTTGGGAGACTATAAAATACATAGAAATATAGCATCATATACAGTATGTAGATGGCAGTGCATTTGATGTGTCTTTATCTTGTCTCCTCAGATTCTGTGTGAAAAGTGGTGGCTCGCAAGCTCTCTCAAACAGTGAGGAAAGGAAGTTTGGTTCACCTTCCCTGCAAGTTCCATGCCGGCTTCGTGAACCCCAGTTTAGTTGCAATATTCTGGAAACTTGGGGACAAAGAAATCCTTAAATATGAGGAAAACAAGGTAGTTTCTTACGCAAGAGCGACAATAGACTTGCAGGTGATCAAGGATGGAGACGCATCTCTGTATTTACCCAGTGTGAGCATTCCTGATGATGGGACCTACACGTGTACTGTGATGCACAGCTCCGACAGATATGAAAAGAAGATTGATTTGCACGTTGAAGATAAAAAAAGGTTAAATGAATGCTTGGTTGAATAAAGGCATAGTGATCAGGCTGAACATATTAAAACGCAGACCGTAAAATCAGTAATTATGATAGAAGGCTTAGTTTAGACCTATACACGTTTTAGCGACTCAGGGTCCAATGATGCATCACAAACATAGATTTCAGCGCTAAGTAGATAATCCCCTTAAAAATAAAAAAGGTGCATACATATGCAAGGATGGAAAAATCATGCAAAAAAAGTGTCCAGAATGTATAGTTCCGTAACAAAGTCCTGCAATGGAAGAGTCCAAATTACGTTGTGATATGTAGGAACTCAAAAGCATGTAGAAATACCTTGAGAAAAGAGAAACAGAGAAAGATACATAGCGTGATACTGTATCAAAATTTATTGCCCAGGATACAAAAGAAAAAAATCCCCCCCAACTTCAGAACTCTTACATTGAATAAAATTTTGTACTCATCATTGTAGATTATGCCGAAAAAAAATTCTTTCACAGCCACTCGTATTTTCCCCTAGAGACAGCTCCTCTCCGGTGCACTCAGGAGGGCTGCCCGTGATGTTGTCTATGGAGAAACGCTGGCTGAAAGTCCGGCTTCTGTCAAGTACTTGTAGAATCTGCCACAGATGAATCTTGCAGATAAACAATAGTAGCACCCTATCAACGCGTTTCGCCCTGCTAACGAGGGCTTTTTCAAGATAGGTGCTCGGAGCATTGTTCGGCAGTTTTATACTTTGCCGGGTAAAACAAATTCAAATCTCTTAAGGGTATATACCCTTCTTAAAACACGTGTTAAAAATGCAACAATTTATATAAACAGGAGCAAATTGCTTCCCAATAGTACATATAAAATCATACATATAAAACACAGTATTGACCAGATACAGTTTATGCATAAACTTGAACTACTAATTCCATACACAAATCCAAAACATAAAACAATCATAATGATAGTGATTGCTATAAACATGTATATATATCAAACTCCTGGATATCAATGTTCTAACTAATATAACATCATTGGTATTACTTAACCAGTGATGTAAAAATAATAATTGGACTCTTAACAAATGACCACAGAGTATATAAATTTATCAGAAGTTTTTCCAACAAGTTAAAAACCTAATAACAAATTGTATCCCTAGAACTATAAAAAAGAGAATGTGCTAACTTGTAGAGACTTATGGCATAAAAAAACCATGTCTAGTACAGAAAATGCAAGATAAGACATCTCATAATAGTTTGTGTTTTTATATTCTTTATCATAGGAGCTCCTAACATATAAATCAGAACTTATATAGTTCTCTATAAGATATATAAATATAACATATACATTACATATAAGTACATGCAGCAATGGAACAATATAGATCTAGGATTCCCAACTACTTGGGAATATAAATTCCCACCTTAATCTGAACACTGAAAAAATTGAACAATTGGCTAAATATTATATACGTAATGTATAGTATGAGCTGTTGATAGTTCTAATCCTATACTATAATATGTTGGCTAATTCCAGCTCTGCGTTAAGACCCGAGGGGATCAGGGTCTTGAGTGTATAGATCCAAAACATCTCCCGGTATGTTAAGGTTTTGCTCAACTCACCTCCTCTCCATGGTACTTCTACCCTTTCTATACCACAATATGAGAGAAGTGTTGGGTCTCCATTATGGTGTGTTCTGAAGTGATTGGAGAGGGAGTGTTTCTCAAAACCCCTTTTAGTGTTGTAAACGTGTTATCTGAGTCTAATCTTAAGTGTTCTTTTGGTTTGGCCCACGTATTGGAGGCCACAAGGGCACTCCAACTTGTAGATAACTTGTTTGGTATTACACGTAATGCAACTCTTGATGTTAAACATTTCTTTTGTAACCGAGGACTGAAAGGTGGAATAATTTTTCCCTCTAGAGCTTAGTTTGCATATATTGCAATTTCCACATTTGTAAGCCTATAAGACCCAACCATTTTTTGACTGGTCAAAAAGGATTCTATAAATGTGGAAATTGCAATATATGCAAACTAAGCTCTAGAGGGAAAAATTATTCCACCTTTCAGTCCTCGGTTACAAAAGAAATGTTTGACATCAAGAGTTGCATTACGTGTAATACCAAACAAGTCATCTATAAGTTGGAGTGCCCTTGTGGCCTCCAATACGTGGGCCAAACCAAAAGAACACTTAAGATTAGACTCAGAGAACACGTTTACAACACTAAAAGGGGTTTTGAGAAACACTCCCTCTCCAATCATTTCAGAACACACCATAATGGAGACCCAACACTTCTCTCATATTGTGGTATAGAAAGGGTAGAAGTACCATGGAGAGGAGGTGAGTTGAGCAAAACCTTAACATACCGGGAGATGTTTTGGATCTATACACTCAAGACCCTGATTCCCTCGGGTCTTAACGCAGAGCTGGAATTAGCCAACATATTATAGTATAGGATTAGAACTATCAACAGCTCATACTATACATTACGTATATAATATTTAGCCAATTGTTCAATTTTTTCAGTGTTCAGATTAAGGTGGGAATTTATATTCCCAAGTAGTTGGGAATCCTAGATCTATATTGTTCCATTGCTGCATGTACTTATATAAATATAACATATACATTACATATATCTTATAGAGAACTATATAAGTTCTGATTTATATGTTAGGAGCTCCTATGATAAAGAATATAAAAACACAAACTATTATGAGATGTCTTATCTTGCATTTTCTGTACTAGACATGGTTTTTTTATGCCATAAGTCTCTACAAGTTAGCACATTCTCTTTTTTATAGTTCTAGGGATACAATTTGTTATTAGGTTTTTAACTTGTTGGAAAAACTTCTGATAAATTTATATACTCTGTGGTCATTTGTTAAGAGTCCAATTATTATTTTTACATCACTGGTTAAGTAATACCAATGATGTTATATTAGTTAGAACATTGATATCCAGGAGTTTGATATATATACATGTTTATAGCAATCACTATCATTATGATTGTTTTATGTTTTGGATTTGTGTATGGAATTAGTAGTTCAAGTTTATGCATAAACTGTATCTGGTCAATACTGTGTTTTATATGTATGATTTTATATGTACTATTGGGAAGCAATTTGCTCCTGTTTATATAAATTGTTGCATTTTTAACACGTGTTTTAAGAAGGGTATATACCCTTAAGAGATTTGAATTTGTTTTACCCGGCAAAGTATAAAACTGCCGAACAATGCTCCGAGCACCTATCTTGAAAAAGCCCTCGTTAGCAGGGCGAAACGCGTTGATAGGGTGCTACTATTGTTTATCTGCAAGATTCATCTGTGGCAGATTCTACAAGTACTTGACAGAAGCCGGACTTTCAGCCAGCGTTTCTCCATAGACAACATCACGGGCAGCCCTCCTGAGTGCACCGGAGAGGAGCTGTCTCTAGGGGAAAATACGAGTGGCTGTGAAAGAATTTTTTTCGGCATAATCTACAATGATGAGTACCAAATTTTATTCAATGTAAGAGTTCTGAAGTTGGGGGGGATTTTTTTCTTTTGTATCCTGGGCAATAAATTTTGATACAGTATCACGCTATGTATCTTTCTCTGTTTCTCTTTTCTCAAGGTATTTCTACATGCTTTTGAGTTCCTACATATCACAACGTAATTTGGACTCTTCCATTGCAGGACTTTGTTACGGAACTATACATTCTGGACACTTTTTTTGCATGATTTTTCCATCCTTGCATATGTATGCACCTTTTTTATTTTTAAGGGGATTATCTACTTAGCGCTGAAATCTATATTCACATTTGTTCTTTGGAATTGGGAAAATTCTTTTTGTTTTAGCAGCTATTACTGTTTGAGTACATTGGGTACTATTTTTATTGTTTTATTCTGATTATATATAGACTACTACGTAGGTCTTTTACTTGTAATATTTGCGCTCTCTTTTTGATCATTTATAATGCATCACAAACAGCTTATGAGTTTGTAGTAGAGCACAGAGGAGACAATGACTGCCTAGATTGGACTGTGAGTGATATGGTACAATGAGTAACCCTCATAGAACAGAGTGGTATTTCCTTGCTGAAGGCCTATTTATTAATATTTCCTATGAATTCATTGACTTTATTTGTCACAGCTTCACCTTTGGTCAAAATAACGAGAAATTTGAATGAAAACAATCGGCTTTACTGTTTGGTCAGAGAGTTTTATCCAAACTTCATAATTGCTGGCTCAGTAATGGAGAACCTCTGAAACCAGAAATGGAAAAATATAGACAGCTCTGTCATTATCTCGTCAACTGAGGCCCAAGATAAGCCGCTCTTTGAATGCAAGGTGAAGCATGCATCTTCAATAGATCCTTTTATGGATGTGTTCATGCAGAATGAAAGTAACCTGAAGATATCGGGTGAAGGTGAGAGCAATTGAACTTGATACATTTATATATCCAGTGCAGAATATTATTATTTAAGTATTATTGAAATTCTGATTAATTTTCTTCTGTGTAAACTCAAAGAAAACATAAAATGGTATTTGTCTTCTAGAATACATCTCAGTTGGATAATATTGCAGTTACTGAATGTTATCTGAGAAATGCTGTCAGGATCCTATCCTGACAACCAAGATATTGTTTTATTTCATTGCTGCAATACCTGTTTCTCGCTTCTAGTGGCCTCCCTAGCCACTAGTCAATCCTCAGTTGCTCTCACATGCCTTATCTGATCTTCCTGCTATAAAAGGCCACACCCAACTCACAACAGGGGCTTTACATTGAAGTTGGTGATCTATCTGAACGACTTCAGTTCCTGGCTCCTGTGAACCTGATCCAGATTTACCTTCTACCCTGCACCATACAAACCTGCCTCCGTTATCAGCCTTCGACTGTAACCAGTCTGCCTACTGATACCAATCTGCCTTTGGTTCTAACCTACCTGGAGATCAGAGACATTCTTTATTTTCAGGTATCCTGTATTGTGGCATATTGCCTAAAGCCTGTTTTACCTCAAGTTACATAAAATGTCTAAAAGCTCCAATAAAGTCTAAAATAATAATCCGGGCATAAGTCTCCCATCTGACCTGCACAAGATCATGACAAATACAAACAAAAATGGTTCTTGTTGTTTTAATTTACAGTTCTTTATAGTATTGACAGGTGTCAAAGTCTTGATACTCCTCTGTGTTGGTACAATTGGAGGCCTGATTACATTATTACAAATACAAAAGAGAAGTCCTGCGCTCACTCCCATCACTACTGGGCCGGCAGCAATGACTACAGTACACATCAGCCCCAATATATAGTAAAAACCAAAGAAAAGAAAGTTACCTGCGGTCTCTCCTTAATCCCTATGCATATTTAGACAAATGGAGGTCATTTAGTTGCACCAATGGCCATATTTAGACAAATGGGGGTCATTTAGTTGCTCCAATGGCCATTGGAGCAACTAAATGACCTCCATTTGTCTAAATATGCATAGGGATTAAGGAGAGAGCGCAGGTAACTTTCTTTTCTTTGGTTTTTACTATATATTGGGGCTGATTACATTATTAGTGTGGCTTATTTACCGCAAAAGAAAAGGGAAGCAGATAAATTATTGACTTCCTCCTCAGTAGGACTAATAATAATACAACAGCATTTAACCAGACAAGGTACTTTAAGCTAATTTTCAATACTATTCTTTGGTCTAGATATAATTATTTTATTTTATGGATATTGTACAAAATGGTAAAAGGTCTGATGGGTATGATTTTCCGACAGATTGGACAGCAGACTGTATAGATAAAATCATTATCTATAAAGTCACAGTAAAGGGACTACGTACTAAACCAGGAATTATAATTGAACTGAAATCTGAATTGCAAATGTTTAGCAAAAATAACTGGTGGGGAAATAACATCTCCAGGTCAGATATAGCCACAGCTTGGCTATGTTAGCCCACAATTCTTTATTTGATTTTCAATCCACTACTATTCTCTGTTTAGGCATTAATCCCCCAGTAAATCTAAAATCAAAGTTAACTTTATATTTGTTCCTACTTGCAAAGTTTTTTTTAAGGAACACGGCAAGCACCATAACCACTACAGTTACATGGCGACCACTACTATATTGCAACCATACAGTGTAACTAGTCAAACTGGCAGCTCAACACTATCATTCTGGGCTTAGATTATTGTCTGAGACCGATTAGCTGTGCTCTGTTACCTTATGTAGGCTTTTCCAATATACTTGTTCCCCATATGTCACATAAGAAGAGAGCTGACAGAGAAACATCCCATTGGGTCCTAGGCAGGTTATTAGTTTTAAGGCCCACACAGGGCCGGCCTTAGGTGTTCAGGCGCCCTGTGCGAAACAATCTTGTGGCCCCCCCCCCCCTCACCTGTCTCTGTTTGGACCCCTTCAAACTATTTTAGGAGCATTCACAATCTGTTGCCTCCACCCCCTTCTACAAAACCACTGCACCTCTTAACCAAAATCCCTGGCCAGATCTTCACCAAGCCCCTGGCCACCACTTCATCAAACTCCTGGCCACCCCTTCCCCTTCATCAATGCCCTGGCCATCCCTTCGTCAAACTCCTAGCCACCCCTTACCCTTCATCAATCCCCTCCCACCCCTTTATCAATTCCTGCCACCCCTTCATCAGTCCCCTGCCCCTCTCATCAATTCCCTCCCACCCTTTACTCAGCCCTCTGCCCCTATTCATCAGCCGCCTGACCCCCTAATCAATCCCCTCCCACCCCTTTAACAGCCCTCTGCCCCATTCATCAGTCCCCTGACCCCCTCACCAATCCCCTCCCCCTTTTATCAGCCCCCTGACCCCCTCATCAGTACCCTCCCACCCCTATCACCCACCTGCCCCCCTTTAATCAGTCCCATGCCCCCCTTTTCAACCCCCTGCTCCCCTTCATCAGCCCCCTTAATACATCCCATGCCAAATAATCCAACCCCTGGCCACCCCTTCATCAGTCCCCTGCCCCCTCATCAATTCCCTCCCACCTATTTATCAGCCATCTGCCCCCATTTCATCAGCCCCCTGATCTCCTCATCAATCCCCTCCCACTCCTTTATCAACCACCTGCCCCCTTTAATCAGCCCCATGCCCCCCTTTTCAGTTTCCTGCCACCCTTTATCAGCCCCCTTAATAAATCCCCTGCCAATTAATGCAATCCATGCCACCCCTTCATCAATCCCCTGCCCCCCTTAATTAAATTCCTGCACCTCTTCAACAAAACCTATTTAATAAAAAAGAAAAAAAAAAGTCACTCACAGTAAAGGCTGCTGCTCCCTGGACTGAGCTGTCTCCGCCGATTGAAGAGCACCGGGTGCCGCCTTCACTCACTGAATTGGATCCTTCCGCGGCTCCCTCTGATGACAGAGCACGTCGACGTTACGCAAGTACGCGGCATAACGCCCCCACGCTCCTCCTCCACCCTCCATACAGAAGTGGATTCCCGGCGGCGGCTCTCTGCTCATAATTTGCAAGTCAAGTGCAAAGCAGTATTATGCACTTGACTTGCACTTTAAATACAGAACTCGGCCGGCCTGCGAGCTGTGTTGGCCGCCCGGCGCCCCTGTTGCCATGGCGCCCTGTGCGGCCGCACAGCTCGCACACCCCTAAGGCCGGCCCTGGGCCCACACTTCCTTTGTCATATAGGGATGGTTAATGGAGCCAAATAAATTCATGGTTCTGGGGCCCATGTCTAACCCCTTGACCCTAGGCGGTTACCTATGGTCACATTATGGTTATTCCTGCTCTAATTGCTAATAGGGCCTTTTTAATGAAAACTTTGCTGCCAATTTAATCCAATAATTAAGATTCTTGCTTACTCTGTGTTTTTCCTTTTTTAGTAAAATTCCCTGAAAATGTACATGTGACAAACTCCCCTTCCCACGTGAGTTTGCCACAAGCTCCTGGAGGAGCCTGCTTGCCAGCCTCTTGCCCAGAGACTCTGGGCCCTGCAGGGAAACCTGTAAAAGACTACCAAACTTGACCAACCATTAGCACTGATTTCCTGGAACTGTTTTTGGCATAGGACCATGTGCACAGTCGGTCAAAATTATGACTTCCATGGAAACCCCAACCCCCTTAACCGATCTGGGTGATTTTTGGATATGTTGGTCCCCAGGACGTGACTTTTGAGGGGTTTCCATGTGTTTTAGGGGTACTTTCGGGGTGTTGTTAAATGTATGTTTTCTGTCCCTGGAGATAATTGAGTTTAGTACAGTTCTTGACTGAATTATCTCTCAGGCACAGGGGAGGGATTATCCTATTTTGTTTGGGAGTATCCTGGACCTGAGAGCCAATGTAATTACAGTGTGTACTTTGTCACAGTCCCCTCTCAGGTCCAGTGGGGAATGCCCCTGGAATATGTCATGGAAAACCCTTGGATGGGGACTTGCATATAAGGCCAGTTGTGGCTGCCATTCAAGAGTGGCTCTTTACCCTCGTCTCATGTGTGGAGGGGACAGCTATATTCACTCTGGGGATTGCTATAATCATTATACTCCATTGGATTACAACACTTGCGCTTGTAAGAGCAGCCTGCTTTACTCTCTGAGCTAGGAGAGGTCTACCCACTGGAAGCTGGATCCTGGCCTTGGGTCCAGGGTTGGTGGATGACAGCGAGAACCCAACCAAGCTGTAACACTGGCTGTGGGGTTTACTGTGGTTATGGTATCTGGTGTGGTGGTTATGGTACTCAAGGATTACTAGGAAGCAGTGATTGGTGGAGGCACCCAGTCGGGGTGCCCAGCGGTCCACCACAGTACCCTCCATGGATGAATCAATACGGAGTGACACGTCTGCAAGAGGTAACAAGCTTCAGATAGCAAAGTTCTGCTGTTATATTATTTAAAAGACAAACATACACATAAAGCAATAGTAAATATGGAAGATGTCAAATATCTTATTGTTTGTTGCAAATTGCTATTCATATTCACCACCTGAAGTACCTGCTCTGCCATGCACCTACATTTTTTAGGACTGGCATATCATCCAAATGATGGTCATTCCCATCATCCGATATGTCTTCTATTCTCCAAAGGATTTCTTCAGCCATGCCCTCTACTCTACCCTGACCTATAACAAGTCCAAAGGGAGAAGAGCAGGCTTCTTACCCTTGGTCTACTTTACAAGTGCTGTTCCTTTAAATTCAGCATTTTTTGGCTGCATAGCTGTGTATTTTATTTTCCTTGCATGAGTGCGCTTCTTTACAGCCAAAGCTGTCAAGCAAACTAGCAGTAAACTCCAGTCGCCAGTAACACTCTTCGGGAGAAGATGCTGCTACTGGAGTCTCCCAGTCAGCTTTTGAAGTCTCTGACACTGAATTTAAACAGGCTCTCCACCAGCGTTTCAAGTCTTTAAAGGAACACTCCACTGCTGTTTGCTCGTCACACATAAAGCTTTTCAGCAAGCTAAAGTTGCTTAGGGGTCTGAAGTGTCCCTTTAACATTAAATCTACTGAGGCCATGTAGTTTCAGATTCCATTGGCACTGTTCCTACTTCAGTCAACTCTGACAGGATTAATCTAGTACTGCTTCTTTTTATACTGTCCCAGTTTCCCGCTCTTTTACTGCTTGTGACCTCCAACCAATCCCAGGCCAGCTCCAGCCCCCAGACACAGCTGTGTCATCAATTCCACCCAGATACCTGTCTAACTGACCAACTACCACAAGATGTAAAATTCCTCACATTCAAATCCTAAACAAAACAGATTAACTCCTTCATTGCCACCATACATATATGCCACAGTACTTAGTGCCTGTGGCTTCTTTTTCATTAGTTCTCTGTTCTAATTGTGTATATAAAAAGCAAAAGCTTGATAAATACCTCAGTTGTTGTCGAAACATTGCATTAATTCTACTTCGTACCAACTCTAAGCCCCCTTAATTCTAAGACCCCCATCTCTTACTAACCCTAATTCTACATGCCAACCTACCTGTACACTCCCCTAAACCTGACCTTACGCTAACACATCCTCTCAAATTTCAGAAGAATGTAACAGCATTACTGCATTGTAATAGCACAGGATCCCAATTGCTTCTTTCAGGTTACAAGAATATTCTAGGGGGTTAATCAGAACACATCTGCGCCATGCCTTCAATGACATCTTATTATAACAAGTGCTTTAAAGATGCTGCACTGTAATGAAGGCTGTACCATGACAACACTGCTGCTGTACTGACCACTCTCTCAGGATTATTTGCTAAAGTGACATTTTCTGGAAAAATTGATGAATTGCAGGATAAAATTTACCAGGAAAGATTAAATGATCTTAACATGTATAGCTTGAAGGAAAGATGAGACAGGAGGTGTTTGATAGAAACATTTAAATATATAAAGGGTATAAACGCAGTAATAGAGGAGACCTTATTTAAAAGAAGGAAAACTACCACAACAAGAGGACATAGTCTTAAATTAGAGGGGCAAAGGTTTAAAAATAATATCCGGAAGTATTTTTTTTTTAAATTCTTTATTTGTAGGTTTTTCTCCTTGAAAGTAGGAGGGAGGGGAGTGGGGTACAGAAAATAAAAGGAGGGGTGGGTGGGGGTGGTTCAAGACATAATAGTACTTTCAAATTTAATGTCGGTACCAACGCAGGGTACTGTTGCATATTGAAACTAGCTTACATTCGTATCAACATTGTATCGTCATTGAACGCTTGTTTAAGTTCTCTGCCGTTTCTGCGTTCTTAAGGGATGGGTTTTGTCGCTCGTCGACTCTTTGAGTCCTGTCTCGGTATGTGTGGGTGCAGCCTTGTCCGAGTCGAGGAGTGGTTTAGGATAAGGGTTGTGGGATAGGGCGGTGTGGGCATGTGGGGGAGGATTCGCGGTCCGCGAGCCACCCCGCGCGCGGGCCCCTCTTGGGGGTCCTAGGTTGGTGTTTGGGGCTATGTGGTTGGGTGAGGGTTGTACTTGTTTGAAGGTGTGTGATATCCTCGATTGGGGGGTCCCTGTGCTAGGGGGGCGGTTAGTGTCCTATCGTGTTACCACGGAATGGTCGTGTCTCCCTCCAGCCATGGGTCCCATATTTTGTGGAACTTTTTGGGCGAGTCATTTAATTGTGCTGTGAGCCTATCCATTTGCATGCCATCTATTATTTTCTTGTTGATTGTTTCTTGTGTCGGTATGCGGTTTGTTGACCAAACTTCTGCTATGGCTCTACGTGTTGCAAGGGCTATGCGGGCGGATAGCTTATTTTCAGCTCTAGTGTATTGGTCTATTGGCTTGGAGAGTAGGAGCATCCAAGGGTCTAAGGGACAAGGTTTGTCTATTAGTTTGGAGATTAGGCGTGTGGTGTCTTGCCAAAGTGGTTGGAGTTTTGGGCACGTCCACCAACAGTGGAGGAACGTTCCCGTTTCTCCGCATTGTTTCCAGCAGGTATTGGCTGGTATTTGGTGCATGATGGCCAGGCGTTGGGGGGTGAGGTACCAATGGAATAGCATTTTGTAGGCTTGCTCAGTGTGCGTGACACATATGGAGATGGAGGCCGTGGCTTCCCAGATGTCTGACCAATCTGTTGTTTCATCTGGGGGTCCGAGGTCTGCCTCCCATGCTGCTATGTATGGGAGAGACTGTTGTGTGTGGTGGGTCGCCAAGGTTGCATATATGTCGGAGATTTGTCCCTGTCTGTTGGGGTGCGCAATGCAGTCTCTTTCAAATCGATTGAGTTGAGCCGTGCCTGCTTGCTTTATGATTGGAGTCGCTGCAAAGCTGCGCAATTGTATGAATCTAAAGTGATCGAATGATGTGAGTGAGGGTGAGTCTTTGATATCTGAAAATTTTATAATGTCGTCGTCTTGGTATAAATGCCCTAGACGGGAGATGTCCCTGTGTTCAAAGTGGGCGAAGTGCTTGGGGGTAAGTCCTGGTGGGAACAGCTTGTTCCTCCATATGGGGGTCATAGGAGATAGGAACGATGACAGTTCAAATTTGTCCCTCGTTTTGTCCCATGTGTCAAGTGCATGGGTGATTGAGGGTGCGGTGGGAGGGGGTAGGGGTCTATGTGGTTTGGGTACCCACATGTACAGGGACGGGTGGTCCCGACCGAAGATGTTGTGTTCCAAGTCCACCCATCTTTTTTCCCCTGGTGGAACGTGCCATTGTTGTATCTGCGTTAGGTGTGCTGCCGTGTGGTAGTGTGTGAAGTGTGGTAGTCCTAGTCCCCCATGCTTCTTGGGTACGTATAGTGTGTTTCGGCGCACTCTGGGTTTGTGTCCATTCCATATAAATGTGTCTATAGCTGACTGCAGTGCCTTGAAGTCTTGTTTATTGATCGGTATGGGTAGGGTTTGGTAGAGGTATAGGAATCTGGGAAGTAGATTCATTTTAATTGTGGCGATGCGCCCCAGCCACGAGACTCCTAAGGGTCTCCATTTGATGAGGTCTGAGTGGGCCTTTCGTAGCAGGGGAGTGTAGTTTGTTTCGTATAGGGTGGTGACGTCTGATGGGAGATGGATCCCGAGGTATGTCATCGTTGTGTGGCAGATCCTCATTGGGCATGTTTGTTTGATTATGGCTAAGCTTGGGGGGTCTATTTGTATCGGGAGGAGTTCCGATTTAGTCAGGTTGATCTTGTACCCCGACAAGTCGGAGTATTCTTGGATGATGTTTAGGAGGGAGTTTATGGATCTTTCTGGTCTTGTTAGGGTTAGCAAGATGTCATCTGCATAGGCAGAAATTTTGAAGGTTTCCCCTCTAATCGTTAACCCCTCTATCTCCTGGCTGCTGCGCACCGCTTGTAGTAAAGGTTCCAGTGAAATGGCAAAAAGCAGGGGGGACAAAGGACATCCCTGTCTCGTGCCGTTTGAGATGGGGAATCGTGGTGGGGGGATGTTGGGTAGTAGGAGTGCGCCCTGAGGGGCGTGATAAATGGCTTGTAGGAATGAGGTGAATTTGGATGGCATCCCTATGTGTGTTAGTGTGTGATGAAGGAACGGCCAGAGCAGGCGATCAAACGCTTTTTCCGCGTCTAGAGAGATGATCGCCGTCGGGATCTTTCTATGGTTGGCCAGCCAGATGAGGTCTATGGCTCTCCGGGTGTTGTCTGCTGCCTGTCTGTGTGGTATGAATCCCACTTGATCTGGATGTATGAGGGACTGTAGATATGGGTTTAGTCGGTTAGCCATAATTTTGGTCATGATTTTAAGGTCCACATTGAGGAGGGAGATTGGCCTGTAGTGTGCGGGTTCCGTGTGGTCTTTTCCCGGTTTGGGGAGGAGGCAGATGTTCGCCCCAGTCATTTCTGGTGGGAGGTTCTCCCCCTTGAGTGCTGCGTTAAAGACCTTGCATAGGTGCGTGAGGAGCAGTGGGCCAAACTCCTTATAGTATAGGGCTGTGTAACCATCCGGCCCTGGGCTTTTGTTTGGTTTGAGGGGTCCCACTGCCAACGCCATTTCTTCTATCGTGACCTCTTGGCTTAGTGTCGCTTGGGCCTCTTGGGTGAGGGTGGGCAGTGTTGCGTCTTTTAGAAATGTTTCTATGCGTGCGGGCAATGTTGGCCTGGTGTCTTGGGGTCGGTGGTCATGGTTATAAAGGTCTGTGTAATAGTCCTGGAAGATTTTGCCTATGCTATCTGGACAGTCAGTCATAGTGCCAGTGTTTGTGCGTATTAATGTAATTCGTTTGGCCTCGGTGCGTTTTTTGAGTCTGCGTGCGAGCATGGTGTCGGCTTTGTTTCCCTTTTCGTAATATTTTTGTTTGAGCCACATCAGAGCTTTGGTTGTGTCTGCTTGGGTGAGGGTTTTAAGGAGGTTTCTAGCTGTGGTAAGGTTGGCCAGGGTGGTCGGGTTGGGATCCTTTTTGTGATCTGTCTCTAGACGACGGAGTTCCGTCATTGTCTCAAGTATTTGTCGTTGAGCCTGTTTTTTTTTGTGAGAGGCTAGGTTGATGAATGTGCCTCTGATTACTGCTTTATGAGCAGCCCATAGGGTCATGGGAGAGGTGGTTGTGGGCGAGTTTAGTTCAAAGTAGTCTTTGATTGCCGTGGTTATCTTGTCTTTGATCAGTTTATCGTGAAGGAGTATTGGGTTCAGTCGCCATGACCAATGTGTGTGAATGGTTGGTAGGTGTAGAGTGATTGCTATTTCGGCATGATCGGACCAAGAGATTGGTCCGATCTCTGACTTGGTGATTTGGGGTACCAAGTTTGGGGAGATGAGGAAATGGTCGATGCGCGAGTAAGTTCCGTGTGGGTGGGAGTAGAAGGTGTAATCTTTGGTGGTAGGGTGTTGTGCCCTCCAGATGTCTACCAGTTTTTGTGAGGCTAGAAATTGGGCGAAGAGGATATCATTTTGGTATGGGCGCGTTCGCGTGGACGTGAGTGAAGTCCTGTCTATGGCAGGGGTGTGGGCTGCATTACAGTCCCCACCCACTATGAGTCGTGTGGTTGAGTAAATGTTGAGGTGGGTTGTTAGCTGTTGCCAGAAGGAAGTATCTGGTGTTGTGGGTGCGTATATCGAGGAGAAGGCGTATTGTATTGTGCCTATTTTTCCCTTTATGGTGACATATCTGCCCTGTGGGTCTTTAGAGCAGGTAATGTCTGTGAGGGGGCTATTTGCTCTCAGGAGGATAGCTACGCCTTTAGTTTTGGTGGATGGGGAAGGAGCATGAAAGCTTTGTGTGTAGTATCTATTTGTGAGTGGGAACGTGCGATGGGTTGTGAAGTGGGTTTCTTGTATGAGGAGTACGTCGGCTTGTTGTTTGTGTGCCCAGCGGAGGATGCTGTGTCTTTTGTTGGGGGAGTTAAGTCCTTTGGCGTTGATAGAGATGCAGCGTATGGACGTTGGCATGGTGCCTGTGGCGGTGTGGTGTTCCGTTCGGGTGCGCGGTGTTGGGATAGCAGGGGTTGCGCGTCTGAGTGGCCGCGGACCACGAGGGGGGGAGGTTGGGTAAGGGGAGTAGGGAAGCGGGAGGTTATTTGGGGGTGAGGGGGGGAGGTGTGCTGCTGGGCTTATCCAAGGGCCAGCAGGTATTGGGGCGAAGCGTCCGACCGCTCCGTGGGTTTTCCCTGAGAGTTTGGGTGGATTTGTGTCAGGGGTTGGCGACTGTCCAGTCTGAGTCGTCCTAAGGCAGTTTTCAGTGGGTATCTGAGTTTCTACGCCTGCTATGGGTGGTCATCGTCTTGTTGTTGATGTTTCTGTGGGATATGTTCGTTATGTATTGTGTCGTGTGGTGGTAAGGTCGTACCTTGTGGTCTCGTGAGTCAGTAGTCTGGCTGTCTGGTAGGTCCCCATGCAGTTTAGTGGTGAGGGAGGTTTCGTCATCGTCCGGTCTTGAGTTGTCGGTAGGGCGCTGTTTGCCGAGTGTGACTTCTGTGAGCCTATGTAACTGGGTGTATCCTGTAGCTGAAAACCAAACATCATCATTTGTACATTTTGTAACATATTAGTTGAACTTCAACCTGAACCTAGTCACATTTATACCTTCAACTGTGGGGTCTTCTCTTTGGGGGTTCTTGGGCCTTCGTTTAGAGTGTCCCTCTGTGGTGCTTTGAGTGGTTCCCTGGGTAGAGGGCCTACAGGGGGGATAGTAGTTTGTCTTAGTGGAGCTATAGTCCCCCGGCGCCTTCTAGGCCCAACCTGTCTGTTAGTAGGATGTGCGGTGTTCCCATCCCTAAACTGGCCTGTCAGTGTTATCGAGGAGCCCCCTGCATGCGTTGTTCCCCAGGGGGGGCGTGCGCAGCATTACGCTTGTCCGGGCCCGTTCATTTCCTAGGGTATGCTGTTTGTACAATGTCCCAGTGTGGCCAGTGGGAATGTCATCTGACCTGTGGGCTAGGGGTGGGAGCTTGACTACTCGACCCTGGCGCAGGTGGTTCAGGGGCTCTATGAGGGCCAGGTGTCTTATTGTAGGGTCAGGTGGGTGAGCGCGTGGCTCGGGGGGGCCCCAGTAGGTCTTGGTTATGTCCCTGGACCTTGTCCGTGGTTGGGTGGGCTCCACACTTATTGCCTGGGGCTGGGGGGGTATGTCGGTTGTAACTTAGGTCAGGCCTGTCCCCTTGTTATTAGCCATGGTAGCTAGGTTTGGGGTGGTCCTTGGGGTTTGCAGTGCGGTGCCATCCCCCGTGTGTAGTAGCTTACACCGAATGGTGTACTAGTACCCGCCGTCTGTATTATGTGCTCTATCATGTCAAGCTAGGAGTGTTAAACAGCTAAGCATAGTACATATATATATATACATAAATATAAATATAAATATAACATTTAAGTTAAGGAAGTGGTGCGTTAAGCAGATCTTATCTGGAGTTTGGTGTCATCAGCGGTTGTATCGGTAGTAAGTCCAGCATTAGGATGTGGAGAGGTCTGTGGTCGTTGGTACCAGTTGTAGTCGGATCGATGAGTCTGGGGGAGTAGTGAGCTGCTGCATGGGTAGTCAGAGTTCTTTTTGTGGGCAGTCCGTATTGGGTCTTTCGTCGACCTTCTGTTGGCTTGTAGGGTGGTGGGTGGTCATCTTGTCGTTCAGTTTTCGGCCCTGGGGCGCGGGCTATTGGGTATCTGGCGTGCCCCGGTAGGCGGTGGTGCATTCCTGGGTGGAGGACCTCTTTCGCTTCTTCTGGGATTTGGGTCAGCGGTGAGGGTTGTAGGGTCAAGGCCGAGGCTCTCAGCGAAGTCGTGCATTTCAGCTGTGTTGTGTAAGATGTAAGTACGGTTGTTCTTCCTTACTTGCAGCTTGAATGGGTGCCCCCATGAGTAGCGGATGTGTTGCCTTGCGAGTTCTTGGGTGAGGGGCCGTAGTTCCCTTCTCTTTCTTAAGGTGCTCGGGGCTAGGTCTTGGTAGAAGGAGACTTGGTGTCCTTCTAGTTGTAGTGGTGTGTTTCGGGCTGCTTGCATGAGTGCTTCCTTGATATGGAAGTAGTGCACTCTGATAATGACGTCCCTGGGTTGGGTGGCATTGGGCAGGGGTGTTCGCAGGGCCCTGTGTGCTCTGTCCAGCAGGAGTTCCGCCGGTGAGGCTTCTGGGAGTAGGCCGCAAAAGAGCTCCCGCAGTGTTGGGCCTAGCGTATCCATGTCGACCGTTTCAGGCACCCCGCGTATCCTAATATTATTGCGGCGTGACCGATTGTTAAGGTCCTCCTGAGCCTCTTCCAGTTGGCGGACCTGGTCTTGGAGAGAGGCTATGGCGTTTTCATTTACCGTGGTGCGTGTGGTTGTACGGTCAAGCTGTTCCTCTATGGCCGTGGTTCTGTGTGTCAGATCAATTAGGCCCTCTTTGATGGGTGTGAGGTGTTTGTCGAATTCCACCTTCATATTAGCTTTAATTTCTTGTAGTAGGTGGTGGAGGTCGTCTTTTGTTAGTGGAGTAGAGGTGGTCGCTCGGCTTGTGTCGCTGGCTGCTGAGTCTGAATCATAGCCGCGGCCATCTTCTGAGCGCATGGCGCCGCCATCTTTGCGGCTCCGAAAAATCGGCGCTACCTCCGCGCCTTGCTTTGATTTTCGTCCGCCTCCCATTGTAGTTCAGGTGAGTACCGTGGGGAGCAGCTGGGGTGACCAAGTGGGGGTGGATTGAGCGGTTACGGGCGCTGTTGTTAGCCGGCTCTGTGCCTCTGTGGACGGAGCTCCCTCAGAAAGCCGCCATTCGCGCCGGAAGTCAGGCGCCGCCCCATCCGGAAGTATTACTTTACTGAGAGGGTAGTGGACGCATGAAATAGCCTTCCAGCTGAAGTAGTAGAGGTTAATACAGTGAGGGAGTTTAAGCATGTGTGGGATAGGCATAATTCTATCCTAGAGATAAGATAAGGCCAGGGACTAATGAAAATATTTAGAAAATTGGGCAGACTAGATTGGCTGAATGGTTCTTATCTGCCATCACATTCTATGTTCTATGTCAGAAATTCAAAGAGAGCTCAAAGTGAATTCCAGATTTTAGACCAAAATTGCTAAACTAGAAGCATTGCTGACTTAGAGGATTTTTCTAGTTCAGCTATTTTGCCCTTTAATTTGTAAATTAAGTTAATAAATAGCCCTGCATATGTTATAAATGACATACAATGCAACCTGCCCGAGAGGCCTTCCTAATCAAGCATATTGTCTCCTACATACAACCGCAACCTAGAATATTTTCATTAAGAAGAAAACACAGCATTGCATTAATTTGAGTTTCCAAAGTTGACATACTTTTTAGTGGATACATTATATTATTAATATAAGAAGCTGGCTAAATAAGAAACTAATGTCTGAATTGCTTGTGAAACACCGTCCCGTAGGGTTTTTATTTTATAATTACACTGTAGTGCAGACACTTCGGATTCCAGTGTAATTACTGTGCAATAGCTTGTGTCAGTGAAACTATGTTAGACGTATTCTCTATAGGATATTGCTCCACAACAATTACTGCATACTGATTCTGTGCTGTTCTGTAGATAACATGTTAGCAGGGCCGGATTAACATAGGGGCTGATGGAGCTGCAGCTCCAGGCCCATGCCCATGGAATAGGCCCATTGATCGTAAAAAAAATAAATAAAAAGTAACTTTTAAAAACCATATTTTTGTTTACGCACTACTCTTAGGGTTGCCACCTGGCTGGTATTTAATGAGGCTGCCTGTCCGTTGCGAGGACATCATATACCAATAATAAAAGACAAAACAATACCTAACATTAAAATATTCGAGCATGGCTCGAGTAGTGTAGGACTCATCTAACAGGTTTTGCCTTGACGTGGCAAGTGAGCTTACACTTGAATGGTCACTGAAGTTATACTAAAAAACCTCTGGTTACTTAAATGTGTGTATGGATGTGAGATAGTGCTAAAGTAACTTTTTTTCTTTGGTTTTTATTGTATGTATTGGTGCTGATGTGTACTGTATTCATTGCTGCCACCCAGGGGTAGCGGGAGTTTGAGTTAAGGGCTTAATTTTAGATGTTTGTTTTTAGACATATTCATTTGCATTCCAGATAAACACATGGATACATTGGAGTCTGTTGGGAGACTAAAAATACATAGAAATATAGCATCATATACAGTATGTAGATGGCAGTGCATTTGATGTGTCTTTATCTGGTCTCCGCAGATTCTATGTGAAAAGTGGTGGCTCGCAAGCACTCTCAAACAGTGAGGAAAGGAAGTTTGGTTCACCTTCCCTGCAAGTTCCATGCCGGCTTTGTGAACCCCAGTTTAGTTGCAATATTCTGGGAACTTGGGGACAAAGAAATCCTTAAATATGAGGAAAACAAGGTAGTTTCTTACGCAAGAGCGACAATAGACTTGCAGGTGATCAAGGATGGAGATGCGTCTCTGTATTTACCCAGTGTGAGCATTCCTGATGATGGGACCTACACGTGTACTGTGATTCACAGCTCCGACAGATATGAAAAGAAGATTGATTTGCACGTTGAAGATAAAAAAAGGTTAAATGAATGCTTGGTTGAATAAAGGCATAGTGATCAGGCTGAACATATTAAAACGCAGACCGTAAAATCAGTAATTATGATAGAAGGCTTAGCTTAGACCTATACACGTTTTAGCGACTCAGGGTCCAATGATGCATCACAAACAGCTTATGAGTTTGTAGTAGAGCACAGAGGAGACAATGACTGCCTAGATTGGACTGTGAGTGATATGAGTAACCCTCAGAGAAGAGAGTGGTATTTCCTTGCTGAAGGCCTATTTATTAATATTTCATATGAAATCATTGACTTTATTTGTCACAGCTTCACCTTTGGTCAAAATAACGAGAAATGTGAATCAAAACTATCGGCTTTACTGTTTGGTCAGAGAGTTTTATCCAAACTTCATAATTGCTGGCGCAGGAATGGAGAACCTCTGAAACCAGAAATGGAAAAATATAGACAGCTCTGTCATTATCTCGTCAACTGAGGCCCAAGATAAGCCGCTCTTTGAATGCAAGGTGAAGCATGCATCTTCAATAGATCCTTTTATGGATGTGTATGCATAGGGATTAAGGAGAGAGTGCAGGTAACTTTCTTTTCTTTGGTTTTTACTATATATTGGGGCTGATTACATAATTAGTGTGGCTTATTTACCGCAAAAGAAAAGGGAAGCAGATAAATTATTGACTTCCTCCTCAGTAGGACTAATAATAATACAACAGCATTTAACCAGACAAGGTACTTTAAGCTAATTTTCAATACTATTCTTTGGTCTAGATATAATTATTTTAATTTATGGATATTGTACAAAATGGTAAAAGGTCTGATGGATATGATTTTCCGACAGATTGGACAGCAGACTGTATAGATAAAATCATTATCTATAAAGTCACAGTAAAGGGACTACGTACTAAACCAGGAATTATAATTGAACTGAAATCTGAATTGCAAATGTTTAGCAAAAATAACTGGTGGGGAAATAACATCTCCAGGTCAGATATAGCCACAGCTTGGCTATGTTAGCCCACAATTCTTTATTTGATTTTCAATCCACTACTATTCTCTGTTTAGGCATTAATCCCCCAGTAAATCTAAAATCAAAGTTAACTTTATATTTGTTCCTACTTGCAAAGTTTTTTTTAAGGAACACGGCAAGCACCATAACCACTACAGTTACATGGCGACCACTACTATATTGCAACCATACAGTGTAACTAGTCAAACTGGCAGCTCAACACTATCATTCTGGGCTTAGATTATTGTCTGAGACCGATTAGCTGTGCTCTGTTACCTTATGTAGGCTTTTCCAATATACTTGTTCCCCATATGTCACATAAGAAGAGAGCTGACAGAGAAACATCCCATTGGGTCCTAGGCAGGTTATTAGTTTTAAGGCCCACACAGGGCCGGCCTTAGGTGTTCAGGCGCCCTGTGCGAAACAATCTTGTGGCCCCCCCCCCCCTCACCTGTCTCTGTTTGGACCCCTTCAAACTATTTTAGGAGCATTCACAATCTGTTGCCTCCACCCCCTTCTACAAAACCACTGCACCTCTTAACCAAAATCCCTGGCCAGATCTTCACCAAGCCCCTGGCCACCACTTCATCAAACTCCTGGCCACCCCTTCCCCTTCATCAATGCCCTGGCCATCCCTTCGTCAAACTCCTAGCCACCCCTTACCCTTCATCAATCCCCTCCAACCCCTTTATCAATTCCTGCCACCCCTTCATCAGTCCCCTGCCCCTCTCATCAATTCCCTCCCACCCTTTACTCAGCCCTCTGCCCCTATTCATCAGCCGCCTGAGCCCCTAATCAATCCCCTCCCACCCCTTTAACAGCCCTCTGCCCCATTCATCAGTCCCCTGACCCCCTCACCAATCCCCTCCCCCTTTTATCAGCCCCCTGACCCCCTCATCAGTACCCTCCCACCTCTATCACCCACCTGCCCCCTTTAATCAGTCCCATGCCCCCCTTTTCAACCCCCTGCTCCCCTTCATCAGCCCCCTTAATACATCCCATGCCAAATAATCCAACCCCTGGCCACCCCTTCATCAGTCCCCTGCCCCCTCATCAATTCCCTCCCACCTATTTATCAGCCATCTGCCCCCATTTCATCAGCCCCCTGATCTCCTCATCAATCCCCTCCCACTCCTTTATCAACCACCTGCCCCCTTTAATCAGCCCCATGCCCCCTTTTCAGTTTCCTGCCACCCTTTATCAGCCCCCTTAATAAATCCCCTGCCAATTAATGCAATCCATGCCACCCCTTCATCAATCCCCTGCCCCCTTAATTAAATTCCTGCACCTCTTCAACAAAACCTATTTAATAAAAAAGAAAAAAAAGTCACTCACAGTAAAGGCTGCTGCTCCCTGGAGTGAGCTGTCTCCGCCGATTGAAGAGCACCGGGTGCCGCCTTCACTCACTGAATTGGATCCTTCCGCGGCTCCCTCTGATGACAGAGCACGTCGACGTTACGCAAGTACGCGGCATAACGCCCCCACGCTCCTCCTTCACCCTCCATACAGAAGTGGATTCCCGGCGGCGGCTCTCTGCTCATAATTTGCAAGTCAAGTGCAAAGCAGTATTATGCACTTGACTTGCACTTTAAATACAGAACTCGGCCGGCCTGCGAGCTGTGTTGGCCGCCCGGCGCCCCTGTTGCCATGGCGCCCTGTGCGGCCGCACAGCTCGCACACCCCTAAGGCCGGCCCTGGGCCCACACTTCCTTTGTCATATAGGGATGGTTAATGGAGCCAAATAAATTCATGGTTCTGGGGCCCATGTCTAACCCCTTGACCCTAGGCGGTTACCTATGGTCACATTATGGTTATTCCTGCTCTAATTGCTAATAGGGCCTTTTTAATGAAAACTTTGCTGCCAATTTAATCCAATAATTAAGATTCTTGCTTACTCTGTGTTTTTCCTTTTTTAGTAAAATTCCCTGAAAATGTACATGTGACAAACTCCCCTTCCCACGTGAGTTTGCCACAAGCTCCTGGAGGAGCCTGCTTGCCAGCCTCTTGCCCAGAGACTCTGGGCCCTGCAGGGAAACCTGTAAAAGACTACCAAACTTGACCAACCATTAGCACTGATTTCCTGGAACTGTTTTTGGCATAGGACCATGTGCACAGTCGGTCAAAATTATGACTTCCATGGAAACCCCAACCCCCTTAACCGATCTGGGTGATTTTTGGATATGTTGGTCCCCAGGACGTGACTTTTGAGGGGTTTCCATGTGTTTTAGGGGTACTTTCGGGGTGTTGTTAAATGTATGTTTTCTGTCCCTGGAGATAATTGAGTTTAGTACAGTTCTTGACTGAATTATCTCTCAGGCACAGGGGAGGGATTATCCTATTTTGTTTGGGAGTATCCTGGACCTGAGAGCCAATGTAATTACAGTGTGTACTTTGTCACAGTCCCCTCTCAGGTCCAGTGGGGAATGCCCCTGGAATATGTCATGGAAAACCCTTGGATGGGGACTTGCATATAAGGCCAGTTGTGGCTGCCATTCAAGAGTGGCTCTTTACCCTCGTCTCATGTGTGGAGGGGACAGCTATATTCACTCTGGGGATTGCTATAATCATTATACTCCATTGGATTACAACACTTGCGCTTGTAAGAGCAGCCTGCTTTACTCTCTGAGCTAGGAGAGGTCTACCCACTGGAAGCTGGATCCTGGCCTTGGGTCCAGGGTTGGTGGATGACAGCGAGAACCCAACCAAGCTGTAACACTGGCTGTGGGGTTTACTGTGGTTATGGTATCTGGTGTGGTGGTTATGGTACTCAAGGATTACTAGGAAGCAGTGATTGGTGGAGGCACCCAGTCGGGGTGCCCAGCGGTCCACCACAGTACCCTCCATGGATGAATCAATACGGAGTGACACGTCTGCAAGAGGTAACAAGCTTCAGATAGCAAAGTTCTGCTGTTATATTATTTAAAAGACAAACATACACATAAAGCAATAGTAAATATGGAAGATGTCAAATATCTTATTGTTTGTTGCAAATTGCTATTCATATTCACCACCTGAAGTACCTGCTCTGCCATGCACCTACATTTTTTAGGACTGGCATATCATCCAAATGATGGTCATTCCCATCATCCGATATGTCTTCTATTCTCCAAAGGATTTCTTCAGCCATGCCCTCTACTCTACCCTGACCTATAACAAGTCCAAAGGGAGAAGAGCAGGCTTCTTACCCTTGGTCTACTTTACAAGTGCTGTTCCTTTAAATTCAGCATTTTTTGGCTGCATAGCTGTGTATTTTATTTTCCTTGCATGAGTGCGCTTCTTTACAGCCAAAGCTGTCAAGCAAACTAGCAGTAAACTCCAGTCGCCAGTAACACTCTTCGGGAGAAGATGCTGCTACTGGAGTCTCCCAGTCAGCTTTTGAAGTCTCTGACACTGAATTTAAACAGGCTCTCCACCAGCGTTTCAAGTCTTTAAAGGAACACTCCACTGCTGTTTGCTCGTCACACATAAAGCTTTTCAGCAAGCTAAAGTTGCTTAGGGGTCTGAAGTGTCCCTTTAACATTAAATCTACTGAGGCCATGTAGTTTCAGATTCCATTGGCACTGTTCCTACTTCAGTCAACTCTGACAGGATTAATCTAGTACTGCTTCTTTTTATACTGTCCCAGTTTCCCGCTCTTTTACTGCTTGTGACCTCCAACCAATCCCAGGCCAGCTCCAGCCCCCAGACACAGCTGTGTCATCAATTCCACCCAGATACCTGTCTAACTGACCAACTACCACAAGATGTAAAATTCCTCACATTCAAATCCTAAACAAAACAGATTAACTCCTTCATTGCCACCATACATATATGCCACAGTACTTAGTGCCTGTGGCTTCTTTTTCATTAGTTCTCTGTTCTAATTGTGTATATAAAAAGCAAAAGCTTGATAAATACCTCAGTTGTTGTCGAAACATTGCATTAATTCTACTTCGTACCAACTCTAAGCCCCCTTAATTCTAAGACCCCCATCTCTTACTAACCCTAATTCTACATGCCAACCTACCTGTACACTCCCCTAAACCTGACCTTACGCTAACACATCCTCTCAAATTTCAGAAGAATGTAACAGCATTACTGCATTGTAATAGCACAGGATCCCAATTGCTTCTTTCAGGTTACAAGAATATTCTAGGGGGTTAATCAGAACACATCTGCGCCATGCCTTCAATGACATCTTATTATAACAAGTGCTTTAAAGATGCTGCACTGTAATGAAGGCTGTACCATGACAACACTGCTGCTGTACTGACCACTCTCTCAGGATTATTTGCTAAAGTGAAATTTTCTGGAAAAATTGATGAATTGCAGGATAAAATTTACCAGGAAAGATTAAATGATCTTAACATGTATAGCTTGAAGGAAAGATGAGACAGGAGGTGTTTGATAGAAACATTTAAATATATAAAGGGTATAAACGCAGTAATAGAGGAGACCTTATTTAAAAGAAGGAAAACTACCACAACAAGAGGACATAGTCTTAAATTAGAGGGGCAAAGGTTTAAAAATAATATCCGGAAGTATTACTTTACTGAGAGGGTAGTGGACGCATGAAATAGCCTTCCAGCTGAAGTAGTAGAGGTTAATACAGTGAGGGAGTTTAAGCATGTGTGGGATAGGCATAATTCTATCCTAGAGATAAGATAAGGCCAGGGACTAATGAAAATATTTAGAAAATTGGGCAGACTAGATTGGCTGAATGGTTCTTATCTGCCATCACATTCTATGTTCTATGTCAGAAATTCAAAGAGAGCTCAAAGTGAATTCCAGATTTTAGACCAAAATTGCTAAACTAGAAGCATTGCTGACTTAGAGGATTTTTCTAGTTCAGCTATTTTGCCCTTTAATTTGTAAATTAAGTTAATAAATAGCCCTGCATATGTTATAAATGACATACAATGCAACCTGCCCGAGAGGCCTTCCTAATCAAGCATATTGTCTCCTACATACAACCGCAACCTAGAATATTTTCATTAAGAAGAAAACACAGCATTGCATTAATTTGAGTTTCCAAAGTTGACATACTTTTTAGTGGATATATTATATTATTAATATAAGAAGCTGGCTAAATAAGAAACTAATGTCTGAATTGCTTGTGAAACACCGTCCCGTAGGGTTTTTATTTTATAATTACACTGTAGTGCAGACACTTCGGATTCCAGTGTAATTACTGTGCAATAGCTTGTGTCAGTGAAACTATGTTAGACGTATTCTCTATAGGATATTGCTCCACAACAATTACTGCATACTGATTCTGTGCTGTTCTGTAGATAACATGTTAGCAGGGCCGGATTAACATAGGGGCTGATGGAGCTGCAGCTCCAGGCCCATGCCCATGGAATAGGCCCATTGATCGTAAAAAAAATAAATAAAAAGTAACTTTTAAAAACCATATTTTTGTTTACGCACTACTCTTAGGGTTGCCACCTGGCTGGTATTTAATGAGGCTGCCTGTCCGTTGCGAGGACATCATATACCAATAATAAAAGACAAAACAATACCTAACATTAAAATATTCGAGCATGGCTCGAGTAGTGTAGGACTCATCTAACAGGTTTTGCCTTGACGTGGCAAGTGAGCTTACACTTGAATGGTCACTGAAGTTATACTAAAAAACCTCTGGTTACTTAAATGTGTGTATGGATGTGAGATAGTGCTAAAGTAACTTTTTTTCTTTGGTTTTTATTGTATGTATTGGTGCTGATGTGTACTGTATTCATTGCTGCCACCCAGGGGTAGCGGGAGTTTGAGTTAAGGACTTAATTTTAGATGTTTGTTTTTAGACATATTCATTTGCATTCCAGATAAACACATGGATACATTGGAGTCTGTTGGGAGACTAAAAATACATAGAAATATAGCATCATATACAGTATGTAGATGGCAGTGCATTTGATGTGTCTTTATCTGGTCTCCGCAGATTCTATGTGAAAAGTGGTGGCTCGCAAGCACTCTCAAACAGTGAGGAAAGGAAGTTTGGTTCACCTTCCCTGCAAGTTCCATGCCGGCTTTGTGAACCCCAGTTTAGTTGCAATATTCTGGGAACTTGGGGACAAAGAAATCCTTAAATATGAGGAAAACAAGGTAGTTTCTTACGCAAGAGCGACAATAGACTTGCAGGTGATCAAGGATGGAGATGCGTCTCTGTATTTACCCAGTGTGAGCATTCCTGATGATGGGACCTACACGTGTACTGTGATTCACAGCTCCGACAGATATGAAAAGAAGATTGATTTGCACGTTGAAGATAAAAAAAGGTTAAATGAATGCTTGGTTGAATAAAGGCATAGTGATCAGGCTGAACATATTAAAACGCAGACCGTAAAATCAGTAATTATGATAGAAGGCTTAGCTTAGACCTATACACGTTTTAGCGACTCAGGGTCCAATGATGCATCACAAACAGCTTATGAGTTTGTAGTAGAGCACAGAGGAGACAATGACTGCCTAGATTGGACTGTGAGTGATATGAGTAACCCTCAGAGAAGAGAGTGGTATTTCCTTGCTGAAGGCCTATTTATTAATATTTCATATGAAATCATTGACTTTATTTGTCACAGCTTCACCTTTGGTCAAAATAACGAGAAATGTGAATCAAAACAATCGGCTTTACTGTTTGGTCAGAGAGTTTTATCCAAACTTCATAATTGCTGGCGCAGGAATGGAGAACCTCTGAAACCAGAAATGGAAAAATATAGACAGCTCTGTCATTATCTCGTCAACTGAGGCCCAAGATAAGCCGCTCTTTGAATGCAAGGTGAAGCATGCATCTTCAATAGATCCTTTTATGGATGTGTATGCATAGGGATTAAGGAGAGAGTGCAGGTAACTTTCTTTTCTTTGGTTTTTACTATATATTGGGGCTGATTACATAATTAGTGTGGCTTATTTACCGCAAAAGAAAAGGGAAGCAGATAAATTATTGACTTCCTCCTCAGTAGGACTAATAATAATACAACAGCATTTAACCAGACAAGGTACTTTAAGCTAATTTTCAATACTATTCTTTGGTCTAGATATAATTATTTTAATTTATGGATATTGTACAAAATGGTAAAAGGTCTGATGGATATGATTTTCCGACAGATTGGACAGCAGAATGTATAGATAAAATCATTATCTATAAAGTCACAGTAAAGGGACTACGTACTAAACCATGAATTATAATTGAACTGAAATCTGAATTGCAAATGTTTAGCAAAAATAACTGGTGGGGAAATAACATCTCCAGGTCAGATATAGCCACAGCTTGGCTATGTTAGCCCACAATTCTTTATTTGATTTTCAATCCACTACTATTCTCTGTTTAGGCATTAATCCCCCAGTAAATCTAAAATCAAAGTTAACTTTATATTTGTTCCTACTTGCAAAGTTTTTTTTAAGGAACACGGCAAGCACCATAACCACTACAGTTACATGGCGACCACTGCTATATTGCAACCATACAGTGTAACTAGTCAAACTGGCAGCTCAACACTATCATTCTGGGCTTAGATTATTGTCTGAGACCGATTAGCTGTGCTCTATTACCTTATGTAGGCTTTTCCAATATACTTGTTCCCCATATGTCACATAAGAAGAGAGCTGACAGAGAAACATCCCTTTGGGTCCTAGGCAGGTTATCAGTTTTAAGGCCCACACTTCCTTTGTCATATAGGGATGGTTAATGGAGCCAAATAAATTCATGGTTCTGGGGCCCATGTCTAACCCCTTGACCCTAGGCGGTTACCTATGGTCACATTATGGTTATTCCTGCTCTAATTGCTAATAGGGCCTTTTTAATGAAAACTTTGCTGCCAATTTAATCCAATAATTAAGATTCTTGCTTACTCTGTGTTTTTCCTTTTTTAGTAAAATTCCCTGAAAATGTACATGCGACAAACTCCCCTTCCCACGTGAGTTTGTCACAAGCTCCTGGAGGAGCCTGCTTGCCAGCCTCTTGCCCAGAGACTCTGGGCCCTGCAGGGAAACCTGTAAAAGACTACCAAACTTGACCAACCATTAGCACTGATTTCCTGGAACTGTTTTTGGCATAGGACCATGTGCACAGTCGGTCAAAATTATGACTTCCATGGAAACCCCAACCCCCTTAACCGATCTGGGTGATTTTTGGATATGTTGGTCCCCAGGACGTGACTTTTGAGGGGTTTCCATGTCTTTTAGGGGTACTTTCAGGGTGTTGTTAAATGTATGTTTTCTGTCCCTGGAGATAATTGAGTTTAGTACAGTTCTTGACTGAATTATCTCTCAGGCACAGGGGAGGGATTATCCTATTTTGTTTGGGAGTATCCTGGACCTGAGAGCCAATGTAATTACAGTGTGTACTTTGTCACAGTCCCCTCTCAGGTCCAGTGGGGAATGCCCCTGGAATATGTAATGGAAAACCCTTGGATGGGGACTTGCATATAAGGCCAGTTGTGGCTGCCATTCAAGAGTGGCTCTTTACCCTCGTCTCATGTGTGGAGGGGCAGCTATATTCACTCTGGGGATTGCTTTAATCATTATACTCCATTGGATTACAACACTTGCGCTTGTAAGAGCAGCCTGCTTTACTCTCTGAGCTAGGAGAGGTCTACCCACTGGAAGCTGGATCCTGGCCTTGGGTCCAGGGTGGGTGGATGACAGCAAGAACCCAACCAAGCTGTAACGCTGGCTGTGGGATTTACTGTGGTTATGGTATCTGGTGTGGTGGTTATGGTACTCAAGGATTACTAGGAAGCAGTGATTGGTGGAGGCACCCAGTCGGGGTGCCCAGCGGTCCACCACAGTACCCTCCATGGATGAATCAATACGGAGTGACACGTCTGCAAGAGGTAACAAGCTTCAGATAGCAAAGTTCTGCTGTTATATTATTTAAAAGACAAACATACACATAAAGCAATAGTAAATATGGAAGATGTCTAATATCTTATTGTTTGTTCTTTGTGTTCATTTAAAGTGACTCTGTTACCTTATGGAGTTTTGCATATTCTGCAAAAGACCCCGATGGTGAAATTGACGCTTTGGGAGTGGTGGCCCTTGGATGCAGCAGAGACGAGTTTTACTTACCTGATGCTGATCCCTCCATCTTTAGCACCTGGTGTTTCATCTGCCAGGAACCCATGTCACTGCTGTACTTTTGCGTATGCACTCACGTATAATGCCAGTGGCGAATCTTCTGAGTCCGTAAAAAATGCCATAGCTATTGTATCACGATGAGTGACACAATGTGTTATTCCCACAGATGTCACTAGCAATGACTGTTGGAAGTGAAGAAATGTAATGTCACTAGCTCTTCCTTTTGTCAAGAATTGCAAAATTGAAATGTTTATACAAGAAAAATTAGTCCCTACTTTGTCTTGTTATTATACCTAAATGAGCATTTTATAAATATTTTCTCTTTATGAAATGGTCAATATACTTATTCTCCATATGTCACATAAAAAGAGCTGACATTGAGTGAACAGTACTCTCTGCACCTTCAACTTTGCAATTATTCTAAGCTGTGGAGTTTAGCGTAATTCTTTAATAATTTATTAAGGTTTGGCCACATGCTTAACGTAGTCTCAGGCAGGAATGTCTTCCTTACCCATAAGTTTTTGTGAATGTACTTTATTTAGACTTGTATAGTGTTTTGCTTTAACGAGTGTAAAACATCAGATTGCTTGCCAACAGAGAAGAATTAAGATCTCACTAAGCCCTAGGCAGGTTATCAGTTCGGGGCCCACTCTTCCTTTATCGTATAGGGAGGGTTAATGAAGCCAAGTAAATTCATGGTTCCAGGGCCCATGTCTAACCCCTGGGTCGTAGGCGGTTGCCTATTGTCACCTTATGGTTAATCCTGCTCTAATTGCCAGTAGGGCCTTTTAATCTAAAGTTTGGTTTGCTGCCTGTTTAATCCAATAATTAAGATTAGTGCCTACTCTGTGCTTTTCCTTTTTTAGTGGAAACCCCAGAACCTGTACCCTCCATGGACGAGTCAACAGGTAGTGACGCGTCTGCAAGAGGTAACAAGCTTCAGATAGCACAATGCTACTGTTATATTCTGTAAAAGGCAAACATATGGTTAATAGAGCCAAGCACATTTACAATGTCAATGAAAAATCTTGCAAGACCATAAAAAGCGCTGGATATATTGTGTAACAATGAGAGAGACAATGTATTATTCCCACAGCTGTCACTAGCAATGACTGTTGGATGTGAAGAAACTTGATGGCAGTAGTTTTGCCTTTTGTCAAGAATGGTCAACTTGAAGATTTTACATAAGAAAAAGTGGTCCTACTCTGTCTTGTTGTTATATCTTTATGAGCTTTTCATAAAGATTGTATCTTTATTAAATGGTCAATATACTGATTGGTTCTATTGGTGTTCACAGGGCCCCACAATAACAATAGGTGACTTGCAATGAGACCCAATATGACAAAAAAAGGAATTAAGAGCCTTAATCAGTCAATCAATCTCTCTCTCTCTACATGTCACATAAGAAGAGAGCTGATAGTGAGTGTACAGTGCTCTCTGCACCATCAACTTTGCAATTATTCTAAGCTGTGGGACTTAGCGTAACCCTTTAATTATATTTTAATACTTGGCCACATGCTTAGTGTAGTCTAAGGCAGGACATAGAATTTCTTACTTATCCATAAGTTTCTGTGAAAGTACTGTGAACATATGTAACCTGCTACTGACATGCTGTCAGCCATTTTGCTGTTTATTCATCATCTTAAAATATAATCAAAGAAGAATATTTACTCTAAGAAATAAGAAGAAACTATGTTTTATTGCTACAATTTATTAATGGATGTCTGGACTGTTTTTTGGATTGCAAAAGGAAAGGTTATTTTGAAAGTGTGTCTTGTCAGATGTTGCCAGGGGGGAAAGGTGAAATGTGTGCTTAAGTTGTGAAAGAGGAAGGCTTATATGTGTTAACTCTTATCATAGACAAGCGATATTTTGGCGAAGTAAGACGCATGACTGTGGTCAAGTTATCTGTTAGAAAGATCATGGGATGCTTAAACTTTTGAACCTTAAATTTGTCAGTTATGCTAGAATTTAATATAAACAATCAAAAAGAGAGCGCATGTATTACAAGTGAAAGACCTACGTAATAGTCTATATATGGTCTAAATAAAACAAAAAAATAAAAAAATAGTACCCAAGGTACTCAAACGGTAATAGCTGCTAAAACAAAAAGAATTTTCCCAATTCCAAAGAACAAAATGCAAATATAAATTTCAGCGCTAAATAGATAATCCCCTTAAAAATAAAAAAGGTGCATACATATGCAAAGATGGAAAAATCATGCAAAAAAAGTGTCCAGAATGTATAATACCGTAACAAAGTCCTGCAATAAAAAAGTCCAAATAACATTGTGATATGTAGAAATTCAAAAGCATGTGGGAATACCTTGAGAAAAAAGAAACAGAAAAAGATACATAGTGTGATACTGTATCAAAACTCTTACATAAGATAAAATATGATACTCATCATAATAGATTTGCCGAAAAAGTTCTTTCAAAGCCACTCGTATTCTTCCCTTAGAGACAGCTGCTCTCCGGTGCACTCAGGAGGGCTGCCTGTGGTGTAGTCTATGGAGTAACGCTGGCTGAAAGTCCGGCTTCTATCGAGGAACTTGTGAAATCTGCCACTTATATCAACAACAACACATATAATTTATCTTTTACATATAAGTACAGTTCCACAGAGATAGATTTCCTAGATTTGGTTCTCTATATTGATTCACAACATACTTTAAAATCTAAGACTTTTTTTAAAAAGTGTAGACGTCAATAGCTACATTTGGACCTCGAGCTGCCACTATCCAACATGGCTATCGAGTGTCCCATTTGGTCAATTTTTAAGGGTTAAAAAAAACTGCACAGATCCAGAGACGTATGAATTTCAATCACAAAAGGTCAAGCAACAATTTATGGAAAAGGATTATAATGAGAAAATACTGGAGACAGCTCTCCAGAAAGTTAAAAATATAGAACGTGCAACCCTTTTACAAACCAAACAAAAGAAAGTCAAAACAGATAAGGATACAGATAACTTGTGTCCTCTAGTGTTTAATTATAGCACACAAGCAAAATACATTAAAACAAGCATACAAAAACACTGGCACTTGCTTCGACAGGACCCGGTTTTAGCTACACTTTTACCTATACAACCAATGGTAATCTTTAGGGGGGCTCCTACATTGCAGGATAGACTGGTACACAGCTATAATAAGTCTATAAGACCTAACCATTTTTTGACTGGTCAAAAAGGATTCTATAAATGTGGAAATTGCAATATATGCAAACTAAGCTCTAGAGGGAAAAATTATTCCACCTTCCAGTCCTCAGTTACAAAAGAAATGTTTGACATCAAGAGTTGCATTACGTGTAATACCAAACAAGTCATCTATAAGTTGGAGTGCCCTTGTGGCCTCCAATACGTGGGTCAAACCAAAAGAACACTCAAGATTAGACTCAGAGAACACGTTTACAACACTAAAAGGGGTTTTGAGAAACACTCCCTCTCCAATCACTTCAGAATATACCACAATGGAGACCCAACACTTCTCTCATATTGTGGTATAGAAAGGGTAGAAGTACCATGGAGAGGAGGTGAGTTAAGCAAAACCCTTACATACCGAGAGATGTTTTGGATCTATACACTTAAGACCCTGATTCCCTCGGGTCTTAATGCAGAGCTGGAATTAGCCAATATATTATAGTATAGGATTAGAACTACTACTAGTTCACACTACAAATCATGTATATAGTATTCAGCCAATTGTTTTATTTCTCTAGAGTTTAGACTAAGGTGGGAACTTATATTCCCAAGAAGTTAGGAACCCTAGATCTATATTGCTTTATTGCTGCATGCATGGATATGAATACAATTCATATATATTTTATATACATATGTTTTACTAATTATATAAGTTTCGACTTTATATGTTAGGAGTTCTCAGAACACAACAATACAAATCATGATATTTTTTATGATCCTACTATTTTATGTACTAGACATGGTTGTGTATGCTACAAGTCTCTAAAAGCTAGCATTTTCTCCTTTTTATAGCCCTGGGGGTACTGCTTGTTATTAAGTTTCTTATTAGATAGTAACACTTCTTATAAATTTATATACTCTGTGGTAATTTGTTAAGATTCAATTATTATTATTTTTTACATCACTGGTTAAGTAATACCTATGATGTTATATGAGTTTAAACATTGATATTCAGGAGTCCGATGTATTTGCATGTCTACAGCAATCACTACCGCAGTGATAGTTTTATATTTAGGATTTGTGTATGGAATTAGTAATTCAAGCATAAACTGTACCTGATCCATATTGTGTTTTATATATTGATCTTAGAAGTACTGTGGGGAAGTAACTTGCCCTTTTTTATATGAATTGTTGCTCTTTTTAACATATGTTTTAAGAAGGGTGTATACCCTTAAGAGATTTGAATTTGCTTTACCCGGCAAGGTATAAAACTGCCGAATAATGCTCTGAGCACCCATCTTGAAAAAGCCCTCGTTAGCAGGGCGAAACGCGTTGATAGGGTGCTACAACTGTCTATCTGCCAGATCCACCAGTGGCAGATTTCACAAGTTCCTCGATAGAAGCCGGACTTTCAGCCAGCGTTACTCCATAGACTACACCAAGGGCAGCCCTCCTGAGTTCACCGGAGAGCAGCTGTCTCTAAGGGAAGAATACGAGTGGCTTTGAAAGAACTTTTTCGGCAAATCTATTATGATGAGTATCATATTTTATCTTATGTAAGAGTTTTGAAGTTGGGGGGGATTTTTCTCTTTTGTATCCTGGGCAATAAACTTTTGATACAGTATCACGCTATGTATCTTTTTCTGTTTCTTTTTTCTCAAGGTATTCCCACATGCTTTTGAATTTCTACATATCACAACGTTATTTGGACTTTTTTATTGCAGGACTTTGTTACGGTATTATACATTCTGGACACTTTTTTTGCATGATTTTTCCATCTTTGCATATGTATGCACCTTTTTTATTATGCTAGAATTTAGCCAATAGGAAATAAGACCATATTTGGAGTTCTGATTCAAGCTAAACGAAAGGCCGGTTCCGGGTCATATGTATAAAATATGAGGAATTGTAACATGATGTTAGATTGCTTCTTGCCAATCTCCATGAGATATCTCTGTGTAGTGTAATGGTCAATTAAAACGCTTTTTATTGAACCTGGTAATATTTTTGTCTACTTCCACAGTACATTACTAAGACATGGATAGTTTTTTAGTTAACGAATGTAAAACCACCCATGGTCACCTTATGGTTAATCCTGCTCTCATTGCCAATAGGGCCTTTTCAATGACAACTTGGTTTGATAACAGTTTAAAACAATAATTAAGATTCTTGCTTACTGTGTTTTTTTTCCTTTTTTTTCAGAAGAATGGAGTGAAGCGTCTGGAACAGGTAACGAGCTTCAAATAAGAAGGTTTTAATTGGCAAATATATACATACAGCAATAGTTCAAAGAATCAGGTTGGACAAGTACCATGTTTACAATTCCAGTATATACAAGTCTTCTCCTCTAAAGACTTTCAGAAGTCCATTACTCAGATTCGCACCACAACAGCTAATTGTGGGCAAGGAGTACATCAATACATGTTTTAAAACTTGCCTAAAGACTCAATTGTTTTTTGGGGTTTTTTTTTTTATTTGTGGAGGGAGGAGCACACACTCATATTAATAGGCCAATACATTGATGATTATGGGGTTTCATTATATTATATTATTCAAGGAGAACAATTTGTAAACTGACCTGTTTTATATTTTCAGGAATTCCAGCAATTGTTTTGTCTTATGAAGTCGCCAATTCAAAATTATATTTGAGAGCATCAATTGATGGCTATTACCCAGAACCCATAAACATCACATGGAGATGGATGAAAGGCAGGAACATCGTGGATTACATAGACAAAGATATTATTAATGAATTTTCCAACAACAGCAATAGCAGCTTCCGGGTAATCAAAAATGTGAAGACAAGAGCTTCCGCAATCCCCTAAAACCTCTTAACAAGACCTTCATTTTGACAGTGGAGCACGAAATTCTGGAATATCCAGCAGAAAGGGTAGACGTGAACGAGGTAATTTGCCTTATATTATATTCTAGTAAAACAGTAATTTGCACCAAGATCAGAAATGACTTGTACTTTGGACTGCATATTAAGGTAGTTTCCTTTTGCCAATGCAAAAACAAATAAAAAATTATGGGCAGGGCAGTAATGTGAATTGTGTCACAGACCACTAAAGACAGACCATGGTTCTAATGCGCCCACACTGCACTTTTTGGAGACAGTTCCTTGATGTACCCAACAGTGGGTCACCACTTTTGGATACATCAAGGATCTGTTTCCAAAAAGTGCAGGACTGTCTTAACAAAGTTAGGACTGGACCCTAAAATAGAAACTATCCTCCTGACATTGGGACAGTTGGTAGGCATGTAATAACTTTAAATGTAGTGGTGTAATACTGGTTTAACAGATGTATAAAATATTTTTGAAATATATGACTAGCATGGTCTACTTCTGAACCAAGAGGAGGATTTCTTGGCTTTATTATAGGACCAATAATCATTCCAGTGTTGATCAGAAATGCTGCATTGTTAGATAAATTTAAAAGAGAAGACATAATTCCATCAAATAATAGTGCACACATTGTTTTATCTATCCATAAAAACTCTGATCTATATTTATTCCCTTATCTAGGTTCTTACTATGAATACGTTGACACCAAAGGTGCAGATAACCCATTCAGAACAGTTCTGCCTCTATATCATAGCGAGGTGAGATTCTTATTTATGTCATTATAATTCATACAACATTCATTATTGTCAACGGTACCTCCTTGGGTTTTGAAGAACTTTTTTTTTTTTTTACATGATTAAATTAGCAAGCAAATATTTTTTGTTTGTGCTTTATAAATATTAGTAACAATAATAATTTGAATAAATATACTGTATGTTGAGAATAAAAATTGAAGATTATATTAGCTTTAGTGTACTAATAATCTTAATTTTAGTAATGACAGGAGGCGAATATTTGCATATCTTTCTTTACTGAAAACTCCAGCAGCATAGAAACAGTAACAACCAATCAGAGAAAAGATATGGTGCCCATAAAAGGCCCTGTCTATGACATCACTTCCTCTTTCTTTGAAGCGAATGATAAATAACAACAAAAACATAATCATATTTAGTTAACAGTTCAACAACATAGCAGGGAACATAACTCCAGTAATTCCATGGTGTAACGGTATGGGAGGTGAGTCTTTGTCCCGAAGAGAAGACGTTCACGCTGAAAGAAAAACAAAAAGGTGAAAGGTCTCTGAAGTGGTGGCCGCATGCAATAAACATTAAGAACCTGAAAATCCCAATGGATATAGACTGTGAAACTATCAATACTTATATAAACTCGCAAGTTAAGACATGTAATAAGTAAAACACAACATAATTCAAGGCACATGACCAAGAACCCAACTATACCGTACTAAAACAGCTACATGTCTAAGTAGTAATACAATCCTAACATGCATGCCTTCCTGAACACTAAAACATCATCTTTATAACACGAGATAACTTGGGAGGGATCCTATAGGGTGGAAAATATTCTCCTCCTGTCATTACTAAAATTAAGATTATTAGTACACTAAAGCTAATATAATCTTCAATTTTACCACATGACAGGAGGCTTCATATTTGCATTTTTAAAGCTTAGACTTGACCAGTGTGAAGGAGGCGTGAGAGGATTGGCGGAAATAAAATGTCCTAAATATACTCTCCCGTGTCCAGTCTGCGCAATGCATAATGTCGGTTAGGGATGCGCCTGCCAAGAAGGCTTGGGATGCTGCCGCACCTCTGACCGAATGTGCTCCAAAGTTAGGTTCAATTCCTGCCAACCTCAGTAGCCAGCGAACCCATCTGGCCAGGGTTGTTGTAGACACCGGTGCGTGAGGCCTTACGTAAGAAATCAGCAGCTGACCCGTCGGGGTATGCCGAAGGTTGGCTGTGATTTCCGTATACCTCATAAGTGTCCTGACAACGCATAGCTTGGAGTCTGATTCGAAATATGGATAAGACACTGAGGACGAGTCTGATTTAGTCCGTCTAGAAATGGAGAAGGTGACTCCCTCCGGAGTGAGAGAAAAACCGTCCACGTCAAACGCCTTAACGTCTGACACCCGTCGTAATGAGACGAGGCATAACAAAAGAGCTAGTTTGGCTGAAAGCTGTTTCAGCGATAGAACGGGGTTGTCCGGCAAGCCCCGAAGGAAGTCCAGCACCCCATTCACCTGCCAGAGGCTGGAATATTTGGGTGCTGGGGGTCTTGTAAGTTTGGCACCCCACAGTAGATGACATACCAGAGGATCTTGACCCACTGGCTTGCCTTGTACTGGGACGTGCGCCGCTGAAATAGCCGATCTGATCACGTTAAGGGATCTATATGATCGACCCGTCGAGAACAGATGAGCGAGATAGTTGAGGATCAGTGGGACAGAGGCAGTAAAGGGATCGGAATCCCTTTCCATGCACCAATCACTCCAGGCTGACCAGGTGGATATGTAACATCTCCTGGTGCCAGGAGCCCATGAGTCCCACAGGAGGTCTTTAGTAGATTGCGATAGGCCGTGGACCGACCAGGAGCCCCTGAAATCGTCCAGGCCACCAGTTCCTGTTGTCCTTCCAGGACGAGGGGATGGAGTTCCCCTTGAGATCCCAACAGGAGCAATGGGTAGGTCGGGAGCCGGATGGGATGGTCGTGGGACATCTCCAGGAGGTCCGGAAACCACGGTTGGCTCTGCCAAAGTGATGTTATGAGCAGGAGGGATATCCTGTGAGTGCGGGTGTATCGCAATACCTGTGGGATCAATGAGAATGGAGGGAAAGCGTAGGCCCCGTGGGAGGGCCAGTCCTGAAGGAATGCATCCGCTGCTTTGCCCTTCGGGTCCGGAAGCCAACTGTAGTATCTTGGTAGTTGGTGGTTGGTCCTGGAGGCGAACAATTGTTAGTGGGCCCATCCGCTGACGTAGTGTCTGAAATATCTCCCTGTTGAGCTTCCAGTCGCTGGTGTCTCTCCAGTGGCGGGAGAACCAGTCCGCCGTCAGGTTGGAGATTCCTGGGAGGTATTCTGCTTGCAGCGTGATGTTCCTCCGTAGGCAGAAACTGTAGATGTCCTTCGTGGCTTCCGTCAGGTCTTTCGACCTCGCTCCGCCCAGGCGGTTGATGTATTGTACCGCCGAGACATTGTCCATGCGGAGCAGGATACAGCAATTCGACCTGTCCTTGGCCAGGCTGCGGATGGCGAAGGATCCCGCGATCAATTCCAGGCAGTTGATGTGTAGGTTGGTCTCCTCTTCCTGCCATGGGTCTCCTGTGGAGGCGTCCACGCAATGAGCGCCCCATCCCCACAGGCTGGCGTCCGATTCCACTATGAAGTCCGGCGAAGGGCCGAAGATCGCTTTGCCGTTCCAGGCTTGTATATGTAGTAACCATCATCGCAGTTCCGACCTCACTTCCGACGAGAGTGGGATCCAGTGGTCGTAGGAGTGTCCGGTGCGCAGGTATCCCGCTTTCAGCCTTTGCATGGCCCTGTAGTGTAGAGGGCCCGGGAATATTGCTTGTATGGATGAGGAAAGGAGTCCTACGATTCGAGCGAACATCCTGAGCGGTATTGTGTCCATCCTCACGACTCGTCTGATTTCCTTCCTTATCGAGGCTATCTTTTTCGATGGAAGGCATAGTACGCATTCCTTTGAATCGATGTCGAAACCCAGGAATTGGACCGACTGGGAGGGAGAGAGAGACGACTTCTGTCTGTTCACTACGAAGCCTAGGGATTCTAAAGAGTGAACGACAAATTTCGTCTGTGATCGTAGCCTGGATGCGGATTCGCAAAAGATCAGCAAATCGTCCAAGTATACGAGACATCGTATGCCCCTCGTTCGGATGTGAGCCATCACTGGTCTCAGTAGCTTCGTGAAGCACCACGGAGCCGAGCTGAGGCCGAATGGCAGACATGTAAATTGGCATATCCGTCCTCTCCATCGGAAGCGGAGGAATTGTCGGCAGTGTACGTCCACTGGGACGGACAGATACGCATCTTTGAGGTCCAGACGTGTAAACCAGTCGTCCTTGACGAGAAGGTCTTGTAGAAGATGGATTCCTTCCATCTTGAAGTGTCTGTAGATTACGAATGAGTTTAACTGCCGGAGATTGATAACCGGCCTGTACTCGCCCGTCTTCTTCTTGACCAAGAAAATGTTGCTTAGAAAGCTTCCCCCTCCGGTGCGTATTGTATCGCGCCTTTCTCGAAGAGAGCGTGGATCTCTTCGTCTACTAGGTGGCTTTGTCCTGACGACATGTGGATTGGGGGAGGGGGAGCGTTTTGAATGGGTCGTGCGGAGAAGTCTATGACGAAACCGCGAACCGTCTGGAGGACCCAGGCGTCTTTGGTAATCAGTTCCCAGTTCTGGAAGAAAAAGGATAGGTTGCCTGTAATAAATTTTGATGCATTTGTGTATGTAGGTGGACTCGCCATTGGAGAATCGGCCGCGGCCACAACCTCTGAAGCCTCTGGTTCTCCCCGTTCCTCGGAACGATGAGGGTCTTTGCGTTGTAGACGGGAAGAAATTCGGGGCTTGTGGGAACGGTCTGGAACCTGAGGCCCAAAATCGGCTGGTGACACGGTTCCGTTGTCGACCAGCCCTTCCAAAAACACCTCTTGTGGATGGGGTGTGGAACACCTGTTTGAGAGAGGTTTGAGCCTTGTTCAAGGTAGTGAATAGGTTCACATGTCTTAAGTTCCGCGATGAAGGCATGGCCAAATAACAGGCCTTGGGCTTTCGGTCCGAATTCTTTAGCCCCGAGGTCCAAGAGCTTGCTATCAATACGTATTAGTGCCGATCTGCGTCTTTCTACGCAAAGTGCGGCGTTAGCATTGCCCAGTAGGCACACAGCGCGTTGAGCCCATTCACGTAAGACATGAGGGTCCAGTTGAGAGTCTTGGCTGAGGGCTAGGTCTGCGAAGTATAGCATCTTGGCAATGGGGCCGAGCAAATCCAGCACTTTGTCCTGTGCCGCGTTCATGCCCTTCTCCACCCCTTTGCGCGGGTCCCTGCCCGTGCGTGACATGAAGACCACCATAGTGTCGTCAAATTCGGGCGTCAGTGCCACTTTGTCGGGGATCAGCGGCCTGGGGCATTCAGTCCTGAGGCGTGCCCGTACCTCCTTTTCCAGCGGTTTGCGCAGCCAGTAATGTATGAATTTCGCCAGGTTATCTGGCAGCGTCCACTCTGAGGACCATGGGTGCCGGATGGTGCGTGGGTCGAACAGCGGTGTCCCCTGGTCGTCCAGGAAGACCCCGTCTTCGGACTGACCGGTGTGGCGATCATTGTCGAGTTCCTTGTCCCGGTTGCCGAGGAAGGTCTCTTTAACATACTTTGAAGAGGTGGGTGGGAGTTCTTGCCACTCTTCGTCGTCTGAGGGTGAGCCGTCCCCGTGCCACTCGTCCACCACATCTTAGGCATGTGGAACGTAGGCATCGTCCGAGGATTGAGGCGGGAAGGGCGCGGGCTGTCGGTCCGCGTTCTTAACTCGCTTGACGGGCAACTTGCCCCTAGTCTTGGTGGAGGGGGGGCTCGAAGCCTTCCTTTGCCTCTTGGCCTTAGACACCTCTGAGCCCGAAGCTTCCATGCGTTCAGGGGGATTTGTGTCTTCCTGGCTGTGGGGTAGAGCCCGCAAGAAGGCCTTCTCTATCGAAGCCGCCACGGCGGTATTGATCATGGCTTGGAAGTCTAGGGTGCTTTGGGTATCCTCCATGATCTGGGGTGTATATCGACCTGTTGGGCGAAAACAAGGTTCAGTGGAGGAGAGTCACGTACAGATATAGATTCACTCTTGAATATGTATAGAAGGCTTTATATGCACGTAATTAGTGAAATCAGGGCAATATGCGTATACATGAAGGTATAGGCCCTTGTGTATATCAACGGGGTTCACCCCGGGTGGTGTGCCGTGGCAACCAGAGGACACCCACATCAATTGAAAATGGGCCGTCAGCGCCCTTGCATGCGTATCTCGGGTGTCACCCCAGATGGTGTGCCATGAAAAAATACCCAGAGGACACCCACATAATTTTTGCACCCTTGGGTACAGTAATGTAATATGACCCTGTGCAGGTTAACCAATATGATATTCCCCTTGAAGGGTATAGCAGTATCCGATCCCCTGTGGGGTAGATAGCGTTGCATCTGTCCCTGCCGGGACCAGAGAGGCAGTATGTTCAATTATAATAACGATAAATGTATACTTGATATTATATTATACAGCCTTCATAAACAAATCATAAATTGTGCATGCTTTGACCACTTGTCACTTGTAAAATATCCTTGTTGGTTAGTGGAAAGGTGATATTCCGATGTAGTGAGCTGTCCTGAGAGAGAGGAGTATACTTGATATTACACAGCCTTTGGGGGGGGGGGAAACCTGAGAGTAATCCCCCCAAATCTGTTGCGGCGATTGGGTGATTCCCGAACCGCCGAGTGTAGAGAAAGGCGGCCGTCGCGGGTCTCGCGAGCCGCGAGATCCAAGATGGCCGCCGGCCGCGTGACTATGAGCTACCCGCTCGCGGGAAAAAAACGCGGCAAACAGTAAATTCTTACCCCGGGTACCCTCCACCCATCCCCACCCAGCCCCCTGGGGCAGCAAGGGCAGGTCCGCGCGGCGAGCGCAGCACGGATAGCCGTGACGCCCGTGGACCGCCAGACCGCAAGGGCCAAAAGACTCAGAAGCACAAAAGTAGACAGGGGCAATACTGAGTAAGGGAAACAGGAGGGGACAGGTATAGGTAGACAGGGAGTAAAATAAGAAACACAATAAAATACAATAATAAGGTAACTACAGGTACAAAAACCAGAGAGGAAAAATTACTCTGACCTGTTGATGGCTGGAGCAGCAAAGAAAGAGGAAGTGATGTCATAGACAGGGCCTTTTATGGGCACCATATCTTTTCTCTGATTGGTTGTTACTGTTTCTATGCTGCTGGAGTTTTCAGTAAAGAAAGATATGCAAATATGAAGCCTCCTGTCATGTGGTAAAATTCAAATTCATGGTTTGTTTCCAATGTTTTATGGGTAGATGAGAGCGTTTTACAATAAGCTGTATGGATCATTTCAGTGTAAGCGAGTAGTAGCTATTTTTATACTCTGAAATATTACTACGAGCAAGACATTTAAATCATGTAATTGAGAAATATAAAAAAGGGACATTCTCACCATCATACCATCTTATGCTCAATAAACTTGTTATGGGGCAGGGACATCTAAGTGAAATCCTACTTTTAAAAGTTAAAATATTTTGCAATATTTTAACCTGAAGTTGGGCATCCAGAGCCCATTACTGCACCCCTCACCCCTACTCCGTTGCCACTTCTTTCCTTTCTGCGCTGTAGTATGAGGAACATTTAGCCTGGCGGCAGCTGGTGGCCAAAATATTATACGCATACCAGGATCAGGAGTGATCGCTGATTTCTTTAGTGGTAATTTGTCATTTATATTCATATTACCACTGTAAAGTCATGTACATGTGTCATCAAACCTTTTTTTCCTTTACAGAATGAAGTTTGAACCAAATTAATTTGTACCATTGAATGTTAATAAATATATTTTACCTATATGGAGGACAGAGGATATAAGATAATTCCTTGAAGATCAACAGATTCAGCATTTCCATTAGTGCTTTATTCAAATTGTGGATAGAAAAAGCAAAAAGTTCAGTTGAGGTCAAAATGTTGCTGTTTCTCCAATAAATCTGCTTAATATTTAACCTTGAGTGCCAGGATGATATTATTATTTTGCTTACTGTGACAGGGGTTTTGCCCACCTCAGGTCCAGTTAAGTACCTAGGATTTGAAGCAGTGGTGCAACTACCACGGTCGTAGCTGCAACCAGGCCCGTCACTCCAGCTGCGACCCCTGTGACCGTGAGCCACCATAACTTCACAGCCAGTGCAGAGCCGCACTGGTACAGGGCCCGCAATCGCATGGTGACTCCTGACGCTGTGTGTAGCATGGCCGAGCGGATCGCAGCCTGAGAGGAAGTGCTCACTAAGAGAGTATTCTGTGTACGTATTCTGCCAGGCATTTATTTGCTTTAGTTTTGTTTATTAAATCAGCAATTAAAATTAATATTTCAGTACTCATTGCACATATTTAAAGTGACACTCCAGGCATATTCTGAGCAGAAAGACAACTCAAGTGCATTTGATTTTAGCCTCAAATTTATGCTGGAAAGTGGCTAGTCAGTTTTTCATGCGCTCACACTGGCAGGACCCATTAAAGACTGAATAATTCAATAATGAGTAAGCACTAAGAAAATATGTAATTACTGAGTACAGCTGCACTGTGCCCCAGTGATACACCACATTGTACACAGAAATAAACAATATTACCAAAAAAGAGCGCTAGTACTGGAGATGGTAAATCTGTAATTAAGCAAAGAGAAATATAGTGCAGATTGTACAATACATAATATATATGGGGGGGGGGGGGACTCACATGGACCAGAGCCCTATCACCCCTGGCTCTGGGTTTGCAAGGCTCCACAGGAGAGGGAAAATCCCACAAAAGATAGATGGAAGCAGTTGTCTCTATGGCCAAACCGATTTGAATAAGTGGTGGGTCCAGCTGATAAAGCTCCCCACATAAAAGCATGTGTACAACAGGTTAAAATGCCGCAGTCACGATCACTGCCGGGTAAATGTCCCACTCATGTGATGACTTCCGGTTCCGCCTATCCGATGTATACCTGATGCATTTCGCCTGCCTTTCTGGGCTTCCTCCGACCATTAAAGACTGAGTTCACCAGTGCTGTGAGTTGACACTTGGGAGGCCTACTAAGTATTGTTATCTCCTAGAATACTAATGACTAATCTTAGCTAGATTATATTAAAGCTCAGTTAATAAAATTCCCTTTTTACTGTGTAGTAAAAAAAATCTTTTTGAATTATTCAACATGAATTCTCCTTACTACAAAATAATGTTCCTTAAAATTATAATGAAAAAGTAATACGCATGCACGTTTTTAGGGAAGACTGATCACTGAACAGACACCCATTCTTATTATGTACTAATAATAATTATAAATCAATTAAGACTTTCAGATTTTTAGTTTTTATTCATATTGTCTAATGTGTTAAGGTAACAAAGTGAAACGTAGATTTCGTTAAAAACATTCTATAAAATACTGGTACAAATAATGAAAACAAATAAACACATTGCACGTTATAAATCAGCCAATATTGCTCAAAATCTAAAAAAAGATATACACCTCTTTATTTCATCAAGGGTTTACCTTTTGTAACAAAACTGTCTTAAAATTCTTACTGGAATCTTGGGAAATGTAAGCTGAAGCCCTGACTGTGACTTGTGACATCACAGTGACATCATAGTCTGAACACAAAACACTGAGGCACATTGCTGCGTCTGTAACACAAGTTTCTGGAAAGCATTTTGAGATGGTGTGTGTTTCTATGCTGACCATGAAGGCTTTATAGTTTTGTCTGATAATTATTCTACTTAAGGCACATATATGTAAGTAACCATAATATTAATGTATCCTTTAAAAAAGGCTGCAGGGAAACATGGGGACACTGAGACACTAGGGGACAGTGTAAGACATGGGGACACAGGGACCTCTGGGGACGCTGAGACACTTGAGGACACACACATAGGGACACTGAGACATGAGACACAAACACACATGGGGACACTTGGGGACTCTGAGACATGGGGACACAGACACTAGGGGACGCTGGGAGACATGGGAACACAGACACACATGGGGAAACTGAGACATGGGGACACCGACACATGGGGACCCTGCGGTACTTGGGGACACAATGTCCCCAATTGTTTCAGTGTCCCAGGTGTCTCAGTGTCCCCATGTCTCCCAGTGTCCGTAGTGTCTGTATGCCCATGTCTCCCAGTGACCCTAGTGTCTCAGTGTCCCCATGTCTCACAGTGTCCCTTAGTGACATGGGGACACTGCGAGACATGGGGACATTGGGAGACCTGGGAGCAATCCATCTATACAGCATAATCAAACTAAGTACATATACATAATTAGTTATGCAAATCAGTAAGGCCTGTTTTGTTTTTCCATGAAAGGTGGCAGCCCTAACTACTCTTCACATACTCTTGCTTAAGTATGGAAACTTAATAGGGATATATGGAAACAAAACGTGTGTGGACTAGCTGAAATTAAATTAGTTAAGGTAATGCTGACCTTGGACTCTCTTAAACTGTGGCATGTTCCCTTTCTTCTACACTCACTAAATTCACCTTTTCTCTGTCTCAGACTGTATACCATGAACTTCTGCTAGTAAGAAGGCAAGGAGACAAGTGGATATGTGAGTGCTAGGGAACAGTCCTTAGAAAGCATGGAGCGAGCACATCATTAGACGCATTTATGCCAAGCTCAGGATGCTGTTGGCCAGCATGCATGATTGGCAGGCAGCCTGACATGCATTCATGCCAGGCTAGCCTTCCAATTCTTTGGGCAGACACGCCTGCTTTTTGGTCATGTTCGTCCCTTTGGGGAGTTTTGGTTACATGATCCGCATCAGTGGCCCACCCTTTTACACCGCCCATTGACTTCTTGCTTCCCTGGACACTGCGGTTATGGATTTACTTGAAAGACGCAAGCATGAATTAGAGAGAGATTATCATATTTTAAGAGAATCTGAGTTTTCTTATAGCTGCATTGTATGAGTTTCCCTCCGGCAACATCTCCACCAGATACATAACGCTTGAGAGGTATATGACTGTTTTAGTGTTTTTGGCCGATAAGATTCTGTACTTAGGCCCCTAATAATTGTCAGCACCAGGCCTACTGGGCTCTTAATCTGGCCCTGCATGTTAGCGTTAACACAGCAGTATTTGTTTCCCATGTGTAAACAGTGTATCAGAGGGAGTGATTTGTTTTGTTGTTCCGCACTTCAGGTGGGGTTTAAGAATAGTTTTTTCCCATTTTCTTCTCGTCAATGTAGGACTATATTGCTGATTTATATTTTTGCATTAAAGGGACACTCCAAGTACCAGCACAACTTTAAAACATTAACATAACATATTCAAATATTACATAAACATTAATTATAAACATCAAAATAAATTATACAATTTGGGCTATTATTTTTTTAGGTATAGTTTATAAATAAATAAATAATGGATGTTTTGCACCATTCTGCATTTTAACCCCGTTTCCTCTAAAATTCCAATTTCCTCTGTTATCTGAAATCACAACTCCCATCCCCTCTAAACTGCATTGTTTCTCCAATACGATGGATGTAAATGCCTTCCATAAGTAAAGCAACTGAATTGTAATAAAGCTTCTGTTAAAATAAGTGTTAACTGCATAACAACTTCCAGAAATACATGCCCTGCCTTTAAAGTACTTAAGTGCACAATTTATAAGGTTAACTTGGCACTTTAAAAAAGTCTCTGGCTGATCTCTTTATTCTCTGTGCAGTGATAGTTATTAGTATTTTTAAAGCTTTAGAATGTATTGCAGATACAGCAACGTCAAATGTGATATTTTTTGATTGCCTATAATTTTGGATTTATTGTTTCTGCAAATATTTAAAAATACTATTGCAATATTTAGCAGTGTATTAAAAAGGTGCAGTTTGAAACTATTGAAAGACTCCCCAAAATATATGTCTTGATCCGCACCTCCAGAGCAGTCCCAGGTTCTCTGTGAGTTATTGTATAGTTTGAGGCCCCTGCCCAGCCTTCCTGGGTTTGTTCCCTGATGTCCCGCATCCAGGACCCCCAGAGTGTTCTACTCAACCAGCGCAACACAAGCGCATCATTAGATTCACTCGCTCTGCACAAACTACATTTAGGGCCTCCGGCCAATGGGCAAAATGCTTTAACAGTGTTCTGCTCAAATGCATCTCTAAGTGAGATTGGTCAAATTGATCACATTTGGCCAATAAAGCATTGCCCTTTCTTGGACATTATCTACCCATCTTTAAGCAAACCTGTAAGCCGAGTTACTGGCACAACCTCTAAAAACCTTGTGTTATGCTTTCTATGGATTTGTAGTGGAACTCAACTGCAGAAATAAAGTTAGGAAAACCCTTTAGGTTTTTTAGATTAATAATTAGGAAAGAAAGATTAGTTCTTCAATAAGGTTTTATTTAGAATATTGTTGAGAACAATTCCTATTATTTGAAGAATACAATATGAATATAATTTGATGAGATAAATTCAATTAAAAGGGTTTATTTAGTCTTAAGGAACACGATATGTAGAAATTTGAAGAGTAGAGTTCCTATAGCTTTAAGGGAACAATATGATGATAGTTTGAGAAGAAGAAGAGTACCTGTAGCGTTAAGGAATACAAAATGAAGATAGTAGATGAGATGAGTTCCTGTAGCTTTAAGGAATACAAGATGAAGATAGTAGATGAGATGAGTTCCTGTAGCTTTGAGGAATGAAGACAGTTTGATGAAATAAGTTCCTGCAGCTTAAGGAATGAATATAGTTTGATGATATGAGTTCCTGCAGCTTTTAAGGAATATAATATGAAGATAGTAGATGAGATGAGTTCATGTATGGAATGTAATTATAGCTTTCCGATTAATATAACTCAGGAGGCACGAAGAGAAATAGAGGAATATAATATGCTTTTAAGGAATATAATATGAAGATAGTAGATGAGATAAGTTCATGTATGGAATGTAATTATAGCTTTCCGATTAATATAACTCAGGAGGCACGAAGAGAAATAGAGGTGCCAGTAGTAAGGAATTAAATCCAATTTATAACTTGCCGTTACTTGGAGGCTTTACGAAGCCGGAAGGTTCCAAAGGTAATCCGAAGTCAAAGCGTTGGAGAAAGGAGGTCAGCGGTATAAACAGTCCTGGTTCGGTACACGTGTGATTAGTATAACGAGAGATTGCTTGTAGCCGGTCTGAAGATAGGAAGCTTCAAAATAACCAAGCACTTTGAATCTGGCGCGGTTCCTCTAATTAGCGTGAGGAAGCCGCGTCAGAGAAGGGGGTGTGTCATTGGTCCGTGAACCCGGAAGTGTCGGATATCGGAGAAGCCGATAGTTAAGTTCTGACACCTTGCCACTATGGTCTCAGTGTTGGGAAGGATGTTCAAACTAAGTTGCTACACTCTAAGCAAATGTTTGAGATCCACAATCAATCCATGGGTCAATCTTTGATGCTAGACACAGACACATCCTAATGTTACAGTATTTTAATTTAAACAAAAAGAAAAATGTGTTTTATCCTTTAATTTGTGAAGAATTAAAGCCATACTTGGCTCACATTTTGTATTTTTGGGGTTGCCCAAAAGTGGTATCAGCCTGACGTGCATGCATACCAGGCTGAGTAACAACTTCCCTGGCCAGCCACACTCAGGGCCAACCTGTACCCTGTTCCTTGTCCTAGTACCCTGTCTCTAAGGATGCACTCGGATTATGCTTGCTGTGAGCAGGTACCCGGGAAGTGGGACACCAGGAAACATGAAACTGGGGTGGTCGTACTTAGAAACCAAGAAACAGACACACATACCGTGTTGGGAGGTATGTGTGTCTGTTTCTTGGTCTCTAATTATGACATTTTGTACATTTCATACATAATAAAAACTGGATACAGAAACATACAGGTGATACTCGAAAAATTTGAATATCGTGCAAAAGTTAATTAAGTTCAGTAATGCAACGTAAAAGGGGAAACTAATATATGAGATACACACAATACATGCAAAGCAAGATAGTTCAAGCCGTGATTTGTCATAAGTGCAATGATTATGACTTTTTATCACTATAAAGCCCTAAGGTTCACTCATACTTGCCCCATTTTGCTGTACGTTTCATTGCATTGGAATCTGGGATTCAAACATACCCTGCTCTGACTCACAAAAAAAATCTTGGAACATTGCTGTGAGTTGCACTGCATTGGAGCTCTGTGCATACATGGCAATGTTTCCTGCCCATTGACCGCGACGGAGGTGGGCAGGGAAGAGACTAGGCTGCACTGTTCTAGGGGCGAGTCTGCCAATCAAAGTGGTAGGTCCACCCATCAAAGAAGCAGATCTGCCATAAACGGGGCAGATACATCCCAAAAGTGGGTGACCAGGCTGAATGACAGCAGAACATGCACAGAGCATTGCTGAGGTGGTCTGTGCATGGTTCTCCTGCCCAGTCCTGGCCATCAAATGTCAAAATACATGACTGGCCCCCAGGACCTATTTATGCTGGGAAAGTACCCTAAAATGTGGGACTGTCCTGATCATTTTGGGACTATTGGCATCTATGCTCTGTGACGCACTCATGCACGCCTACCTTTTCCTTTTATTGCTTTGATCTCATTGATATACATGCATGCACATCTGCAATTTGGGACACACTCAGGGGCGGACTGACCGGTCGGGCACTTCGGACACGGTCCGAGGGCCCGGCCGGGAGGGGGGCCCGCCGCCAGGGCCGCCTTCAGGGGGCCCGGCGGCAGGGCTGGATTGGGGACTTGAGCGGAAGGTGCAACCGGGTGGCCGGTCCGGTGGCACACTGTGAGGGGGCCGGCCGTTTGATGCTGCAGCCGCCGGACCGGGTGGCAGCTTCGCCGGTCCGGCGGCATTCCTCTCACTAACGCTGAAGAAGAAGGAGGAGCATGTGTCTGTCATGCTCCCTGCGGTTCCCACAATTCCCAGCACAGGATGTGGGAACCGCAAAGGAGCATGACAGACACATGCTCCTCCTCCTCCTTCTTCAGCGTTATTGAAAGGAATGCCGCCGGACCGGCGAGGCTGCTACCCGGTCCGGCGGCTGCAGCATCAAACGGCCGCCCC
>OW240917.1:232537960-232560897 GCA_933207985.1 Pelobates cultripes | reverse complement strand
TTGTTATTATTTAAATGTCCCAAAAACTGTTGAAGTGATGACTCATTTCCAGCCCAAATGAAAAAAATATCATCGATATAACGGCGATAGGCAACCAGATTCGCACTCCATTCTGGGAATCCAAAAATGTGTATCTGTTCCCACCGAGACATGAACAAATTAGCATAGCTGGGTGCGAATCTGGTGCCCATCGCCGTACCACACAGTTGCAAAAAAATTGGTCGTTAAACCAAAAATAATTATTGGTCAGTATCCAAAAGATCCCTTCCAAAATAAAGTCTATTTGTGCAGGAGGAAATGTATCTGATGTTTCTAAAAAATGTCTGGTTGCTTCACAGCCTTTGTCATGCGAGATAATAGTATATAACGAACTGACGTCGGCTGTAACCAGAACATAATCACTTTTCCATTGAATATTTTTTAGGATCTGAAGTATATTAAGCGTATCTTTCAAATAGCTCGGGGAGCTCTGTACCAGGGGCTGTAAGCAGTTGTCGATATATTGCGACAATTTGCTAGATACAGAGCCAATACCCGAGATAATAGGACGACCAGGTGGTTTATCTATTTGCTTGTGTATCTTGGGGAGATAATAGAATATAGGTATTTTGGGGTATTGTACGTTCAGGAATTCGAATTCTTTTGTATTAAGAATGCCTTCCATTCTCCCTTTATCAATAAATTGGTTATACGTGATCTTAATATCATTTGTAGGGTCTTTAGATAGAGTTTTGTATGTGCTTTTGTCTCCCAATAGTCTAAGGGATTCTTCCAAATACGCTGCTCTCTCCAAAAGAACAGTACACCCTCCCTTATCCGCTGGTTTAATAACCAGCGTATGGTCTTCTCTAAAACTTTTTAGGGCCTGACGTTCAGCAAAATTCAAATTGAAATTGCTTCTCTTTGGTTCTTTTATTTTATTTACATCTTGCATAACCATTCTTTCAAACGTTGTCATTTCCTCGGAAATAAATTGTTTAGGAAAGAAGAGGGAGGGATTTTTTAGCAAAGTGTGTGAAAATTCTGAATCAGAATCAGTTTCTGATCTTGTAATTGGATTTTTGAAAAAATACTTTTTAAGACTCAATTTCCTCTTAAATTTATTAAGATCAATGTACGTGTCGAATTTATTCAGTGTTCTAGTGGGTGCGAATTTCAAACCCTTTTCTAGCAAAGAAACCTGTGGAGCAGACAACTGTCTGGTCGTCAGGTTAAATATGCCATTGTGACTTATTCCAGTTTTTATCTTCTTCCTTTTTTGTGTAGGTAATCCTCCTCTGACTCCCCTTCTTCTAAACTCCTTTCCCTCTTGTGAAGTGATCGTAATTTTACGGGACTGGATTTGTGTTTCCCTTTGATTTGTGTATCCCAAAAATCCTCCCCTCTTGATAATTGTGACAAATGTGTAAATCTATTGTGCGTGGGGATGCTATAGTTTGAAGTAGATGTTGTATTGCTTCGTTGCGTGGGAGTGTATCTCTCTTCCCTCCTAGAGGGCCTGTGGTGTTCAGTATCTCCTGATGATTGTGTATGTGAACCATAGTGGTTGCGAGGTTTAGGCCTAGTCATGTATTCCCGTGGCTTTCTGCCTCTTCTAGGTGAACTGTATGTATCATTAAAGGAAACATGTCTTTCTCTCCATATTGGTGACTGATTGTGTATCTGAGTATGGTAGCTTTCGTGAGCCCGATTGTTTCTCATGCCTGATGTCCTAGGTGTTGTAGTGTATCTGGTTGAATGTTGGTAATTCCCCCTATAGTCTCTAGCCATTTGATGTCTATTGTCATCATTAGTCTTATATGGCTTCTTTGGGGAATAGAACTTCTTTTTAGAATATGTACGCACTTGTTTATTGGCGTAGTCAAATTTATCTCTAAGATATTTACTTTTTTTCCTTTCTATAATCTCTTTCTCTAGCTTGTCTAGATTGTACTTTATCTCTTCTATTATGGTTGCATAATCCTCAGAAGACGTATTACTAATCAAAAAGTTCTGTAGTTCATTAATTTGACTATCCAACTGATTTAATGTGATCTTGCGTCTCCTGATGATCAGGCCCATCAAGCCAAAGGAGAAGCCTTCCAGCATCTCCACCCATTCATTAACAAAGTCCTCCTCTTCCTTATCAAAGGAGGGGCTTTTAAAGAATCTAAGGCCCCGGGGTGTAATTTTTTCTTTATCATATTTCTCAAGGGTTGCAACCTCCCATTTAATTTTGATTTCTTTTCCCATTGCTCTTTCAAGTGTAATTTTACAGTCATTAATTTTCATTCTTTTTTCTTCCCTATCATTAGGGGGAATAAAATTACCGATAGATTGATCTTCAAAGAGGACATCAATGTCCTTACTACATCTATTACGGTTTTCAAACAATGACATTTTCAAATAGCAGCCAACACAGATTTAGGGATATACAAATAGTACAAGAAAAAGGTGCTCTGTGCAATTAGGCGCTTAACAATAATATATAGATAGAACAGCAGCTCAAACACGCATGCAGGTATCCCAATCCTACACAAACACAATGTGAAAGAAAAAAGTGAACTTAGTGGATCGTACTACCACCAAAAGATCACTCAGTGGAGCGCTAAATATCAAATTCTTACCCCTATTGGAATAACGTATATATCACTTTAAGGGGCAGACAGCATAATAAAATCTACAACAAGAAAATACACATCATGGTGCAGTATGCTTGTAAGGTGTGAATGGAGTGGAAGAAGATGTATGTCCAACTCACATGGTAAAGAGCCTGGAGATTGGCTCAAATCACAACAGCTGAGGTATGTTTGGTAATACCAGACCTTCTCCAGATATACAGCTCACAACATATGTGGATAAAAAAGGACAAAAATCCTAGTGCAAGTATGTTTAAAATAAACAAGTGGTCACATATAACAGTGCATGAATGTGCTCACCTGGAATACATGACTAAACCTCGCAACCACTATGGTTCACGTACACAATCATCAGGAGATACTGAACACCACAGGCCCTCTAGGAGGGAAGAGAGATACACTCCCACGCAACGAAGCAATACAACATCTACTTCAAACTATAGCATCCCCACGCACAATAGATTTACACATTTGTCACAATTATCAAGAGGGGAGGATTTTTGGGATACACAAATCAAAGGGAAACACAAATCCAGTCCCGTAAAATTACGACCACTTCACAAGAGGGAAAGGAGTTTAGAAGAAGGGGAGTCAGAGGAGGATTACCTACACAAAAAAGGAAGAAGATAAAAACTGGAATAAGTCACAATGGCATATTTAACCTGACGACCAGACAGTTGTCTGCTCCACAGGTTTCTTTGCTAGAAAAGGGTTTGAAATTCGCACCCACTAGAACACTGAATAAATTCGACACGTACATTGATCTTAATAAATTTAAGAGGAAATTGAGTCTTAAAAAGTATTTTTTCAAAAATCCAATTACAAGATCAGAAATTGATTCTGATTCAGAATTTTCACACACTTTGCTAAAAAATCCCTCCCTCTTCTTTCCTAAACAATTTATTTCCGAGGAAATGACAACGTTTGAAAGAATGGTTATGCAAGATGTAAATAAAATAAAAGAACCAAAGAGAAGCAATTTCAATTTGAATTTTGCTGAACGTCAGGCCCTAAAAAGTTTTAGAGAAGACCATACGCTGGTTATTAAACCAGCGGATAAGGGAGGGGGTACTGTTCTTTTGGAGAGAGCAGCATATTTGGAAGAATCCCTTAGACTATTGGGAGACAAAAGCACATACAAAACTCTATCTAAAGACCCTACAAATGATATTAAGATCACGTATAACCAATTTATTGATAAAGGGAGAATGGAAGGCATTCTTAATACAAAAGAATTTGAATTCCTGAACGTACAATACCCCAAAATACCTATATTCTATTATCTCCCCAAGATACACAAGCAAATAGATAAACCACCTGGTCGTCCTATTATCTCGGGTATTGGCTCTGTATCTAGCAAATTGTCGCAAAATATCGACAACTGCTTACAGCCCCTGGTACAGAGCTCCCCGAGCTATTTAAAAGATACGCTTGATATACTTCAGATCCTAATAAATATTCAATGGAAAAGTGATTATGTTTTGGTTACAGCCGACGTCAGTTCGTTATATACTATTATCTCGCATGACAAAGGCTGTGAAGCAACCAGACATTTTTTAGAAACATCAGATACATTTCCTCCTGCACAAATAGACTTTATTTTGGAAGGGATCTTTTGGATACTGACCAATAATTATTTTTGGTTTAACGACCAATTTTTTTGCAACTGTGTGGTACGGCGATGGGCACCAGATTCGCACCCAGCTATGCTAATTTGTTCATGTCTCGGTGGGAACAGATACACATTTTTGGATTCCCAGAATGGAGTGCGAATCTGGTTGCCTATCGCCGTTATATCGATGATATTTTTTTCATTTGGGCTGGAAATGAGTCATCACTTCAACAGTTTTTGGGACATTTAAATAATAACAATTAGGGCATTAAGTTAACCAGCTCCTATAGTAAAGAAAACGTTAGCTTTTTAGACCTCAATATATATATAGAAAATAATGTAATTAAAACGAGCACATTTTTTAAGAAAATTGATGTAAATAGCTATATCCAAGGAAATAGCTGTCATTATTCTCCATGGCTTCTAAATGCCCCAAAATCTCAACTCATGAGGATTAAGAGGAACTGTACAGATAATGAAAAGTTCTGCGAACAAGCACAAAGAATTATTGGTGACTTTAGTGATAAGGGCTATGACAATTCACTTCTTAAAAAGGCCCTCCATGAAGTCAATCTGCAGGATAGAGAATCATTGATCCAGTACAAAAATAAACCATCAAATATGAATTGGGATAATGTGCCATTTATAAGTGATTTTAATTGTCAAAGTAATCAACTCAAGAAAATTTTAAATAAACATTGGTCCATTTTAAAAAGCATTGAGGTTCTAAAACAAATTCTTCCAGACAGACCAAAACACGTCTATAGGGGTGTCCCCAATTTAAAATGTAATTTGACTCAAAACCATTCTTCATTGAAGAAAAACATTAAAGGAAATCCATTCAATGAAAGTAGTGGTTTTTATGGATGTGGAATTTGTGGTGCTTGTAAAAACACAAAAAGTTCTAAACGCCATATAAAAAATTTCCAACACCCTCATGATAAAGATCAAAAGTTTATAATTAAAGAAATCATTACATGTCACACCAAACATGTAATTTATATGATTAAATGCACCTGCAATCTTGTCTATATAGGACGCACTACTCGCCCCTTGCAAGTCAGGATACAAGAACATGTACGCAATGTCAGAAATGGATATACCAAACATAGTCTATCACTACATTTTAAAATCAAACACAATAGTGATCCAAATCAGATGACTTTTTTGGGAATCCAGAGAGTTCACCTTAATTGGAGAGGTGATGATACCATTAAAAAGATGGGACAAATGGAAATGAAGTGGATCTTTAATTTAAACAGTTTACAACCATATGGTTTAAATAATGATTTTGAGCTTTGCCACTTTTTAAGATAAGACTTAAATTTTAATTGGATCTTTTATGTATGTTTTTAGATCAGTTGGCACTGCTTATCCACTTCATTCACTGACATGTGTTGTGCCACCTTTTTTTCAATCATCTGATTGCCTTTTTTTTTTTATTTTTTATTTTTTTTAGCACATTTCCCTTTTGATTGCAAGCATATAATGAGAGTCAATAGTCCCTTTATGTATATATGCTTAATATTATTATTCTGCTATGTATAACCATGTTCTTTTTGCTTTTTATTTTATATATTACTATTAATATGGGACTCTTTATGCAATATTGGACTTTTAAAAAATGGATCTAACTATGGAGCTATTGCCCATAACCAAGATGGCTCCTCGGACAGCTTAGTAACCACTGAACATGCTCCAAATGACAACGTCAGTTAACCACGTGAGATTGGCTACACTTCATGATACTTCCGGGTTTTGAGCTCCCGGACTCACGACCGTCAGCTGTGAGACACACCTCCACATTCCATGCATTACGATTGGCTACCCGGCAATCAGCACGTCCAATCAGACGGACGGCGCCAACATTTAAACATCGCCCATTCAGGAAGCAGATTCATCCGATTGAGAAAGCCCCACGGCGAAAACGCGTCTCGGAACTCCAAGGAAGACCACCCCAGAGACTTTTACTTTTTGGTATCTGTATATACAGTTTTACTTTGCTTAATTGTTTTGTTTTTTTTTTTAATAAATTGTTACTTTTACCTTATACATCTGGTAGTGGATCTTCAACTGCTTCCTGCATTTTCTAAAGAAGGGTAGTGCCTCCCTTAAAGGCACCACACGCTTATACATAGAGCCTAGTACAATTGGCTCTATTCCAGGTGAGCACATTCATGCACTGTTATATGTGACCACTTGTTTATTTTAAACATACTTGCACTAGGATTTTTGTCCTTTTTTATCCACATATGTTGTGAGCTGTATATCTGGAGAAGGTCTGGTATTACCAAACATACCTCAGCTGTTGTGATTTGAGCCAATCTCCAGGCTCTTTACCATGTGAGTTGGACATACATCTTCTTCCACTCCATTCACACCTTACAAGCATACTGCACCATGATGTGTATTTTCTTGTTGTAGATTTTATTATGCTGTCTGCCCCTTAAAGTGATATATACGTTATTCCAATAGGGGTAAGAATTTGATATTTAGCGCTCCACTGAGTGATCTTTTGGTGGTAGTACGATCCACTAAGTTCACTTTTTTCTTTCACATTGTGTTTGTGTAGGATTGGGATACCTGCATGCGTGTTTGAGCTGCTGTTCTATTTATATATTATTGTTAAGCGCCTAATTGCACAGAGCACCTTTTTCTTGTACTATTTGTATATCCCTAAATCTGTGTTGGCTGCTATTTGAAAATGTCATTGTTTGAAAACCGTAATAGATGTAGTAAGGACATTGATGTCCTCTTTGAAGATCAATCTATCGGTAATTTTATTCCCCCTAATGATAGGGAAGAAAAAAGAATGAAAATTAATGACTGTAAAATTACACTTGAAAGAGCAATGGGAAAAGAAATCAAAATTAAATGGGAGGTTGCAACCCTTGAGAAATATGATAAAGAAAAAATTACACCCCGGGGCCTTAGATTATTTAAAAGCCCCTCCTTTGATAAGGAAGAGGAGGACTTTGTTAATGAATGGGTGGAGATGCTGGAAGGCTTCTCCTTTGGCTTGATGGGCCTGATCATCAGGAGACGCAAGATCACATTAAATCAGTTGGATAGTCAAATTAATGAACTACAGAATTTTTTGATTAGTAATACGTCTTCTGAGGATTATGCAACCATAATAGAAGAGATAAAGTACAATCTAGACAAGCTAGAGAAAGAGATTATAGAAAGGAAAAAAAGTAAATATCTTAGAGATAAATTTGACTACGCCAATAAACAAGTGCGTACATATTCTAAAAAGAAGTTCTATTCCCCAAAGAAGCCATATAAGACTAATGATGACAATAGACATCAAATGGCTAGAGACTATAGGGGGAATTACCAACATTCAACCAGATACACTACAACACCCAGGACATCAGGCATGAGAAACAATCGGGCTCACGAAAGCTACCATACTCAGATACACAATCAGTCACCAATATGGAGAGAAAGACATGTTTCCTTTAATGATACATACAGTTCACCTAGAAGAGGCAGAAAGCCACGGGAATACATGACTAGACCTAAACCTCGCAACCACTATGGTTCACGTACACAATCATCAGGAGATACTGAACACCACAGGCCCTCTAGGAGGGAAGAGAGATACACTCCCACGCAACGAAGCAATACAACATCTACTTCAAACTATAGCATCCCCACGCACAATAGATTTACACATTTGTCACAATTATCAAGAGGGGAGGATTTTTGGGATACACAAATCAAAGGGAAACACAAATCCAGTCCCGTAAAATTACGATCACTTCACAAGAGGGAAAGGAGTTTAGAAGAAGGGGAGTCAGAGGAGGATTACCTACACAAAAAAGGAAGAAGATAAAAACTGGAATAAGTCACAATGGCATATTTAACCTGACGACCAGACAGTTGTCTGCTCCACAGGTTTCTTTGCTAGAAAAGGGTTTGAAATTCGCACCCACTAGAACACTGAATAAATTCGACACGTACATTGATCTTAATAAATTTAAGAGGAAATTGAGTCTTAAAAAGTATTTTTTCAAAAATCCAATTACAAGATCAGAAACTGATTCTGATTCAGAATTTTCACACACTTTGCTAAAAAATCCCTCCCTCTTCTTTCCTAAACAATTTATTTCCGAGGAAATGACAACGTTTGAAAGAATGGTTATGCAAGATGTAAATAAAATAAAAGAACCAAAGAGAAGCAATTTCAATTTGAATTTTGCTGAACGTCAGGCCCTAAAAAGTTTTAGAGAAGACCATACGCTGGTTATTAAACCAGCGGATAAGGGAGGGGGTACTGTTCTTTTGGAGAGAGCAGCGTATTTGGAAGAATCCCTTAGACTATTGGGAGACAAAAGCACATACAAAACTCTATCTAAAGACCCTACAAATGATATTAAGATCACGTATAACCAATTTATTGATAAAGGGAGAATGGAAGGCATTCTTAATACAAAAGAATTTGAATTCCTGAACGTACAATACCCCAAAATACCTATATTCTATTATCTCCCCAAGATACACAAGCAAATAGATAAACCACCTGGTCGTCCTATTATCTCGGGTATTGGCTCTGTATCTAGCAAATTGTCGCAATATATCGACAACTGCTTACAGCCCCTGGTACAGAGCTCCCCGAGCTATTTGAAAGATACGCTTAATATACTTCAGATCCTAAAAAATATTCAATGGAAAAGTGATTATGTTCTGGTTACAGCCGACGTCAGTTCGTTATATACTATTATCTCGCATGACAAAGGCTGTGAAGCAACCAGACATTTTTTAGAAACATCAGATACATTTCCTCCTGCACAAATAGACTTTATTTTGGAAGGGATCTTTTGGATACTGACCAATAATTATTTTTGGTTTAACGACCAATTTTTTTTGCAACTGTGTGGTACGGCGATGGGCACCAGATTCGCACCCAGCTATGCTAATTTGTTCATGTCTCGGTGGGAACAGATACACATTTTTGGATTCCCAGAATGGAGTGCGAATCTGGTTGCCTATCGCCGTTATATCGATGATATTTTTTTCATTTGGGCTGGAAATGAGTCATCACTTCAACAGTTTTTGGGACATTTAAATAATAACAATTGGGGCATTAAGTTAACCAGCTCCTATAGTAAAGAAAACGTTAGCTTTTTAGACCTCAATATATATATAGAAAATAATGTAATTAAAACGAGCACATTTTTTAAGAAAATTGATGTAAATAGCTATATCCAAGGAAATAGCTGTCATTATTCTCCATGGCTTCTAAATGCCCCAAAATCTCAACTCATGAGGATTAAGAGGAACTGTACAGATAATGAAAAGTTCTGCGAACAAGCACAAAGAATTATTGGTGACTTTAGCGATAAGGGCTATGACAATTCACTTCTTAAAAAGGCCCTCCATGAAGTCAATCTGCAGGATAGAGAATCATTGATCCAGTACAAAAATAAACCATCAAATATGAATTGGGATAATGTGCCATTTATAAGTGATTTTAATTGTCAAAGTAATCAACTCAAGAAAATTTTAAATAAACATTGGTCCATTTTAAAAAGCGATGAGGTTCTAAAACAAATTCTTCCAGACAGACCAAAACTCGTCTATAGGGGTGTCCCCAATTTAAAATGTAATTTGACTCAAAACCATTCTTCATTGAAGAAAAACATTAAAGGAAATCCATTCAATGAAAGTAGTGGTTTTTATGGATGTGGAATTTGTGGTGCTTGTAAAAACACAAAAAGTTCTAAACGCCATATAAAAAATTTCCAACACCCTCATGATAAAGATCAAAAGTTTATAATTAAAGAAATCATTACATGTCACACCAAACATGTAATTTATATGATTAAATGCACCTGCAATCTTGTCTATATAGGACGCACTACTCGCCCCTTGCAAGTTAGGATACAAGAACATGTACGCAATGTCAGAAATGGATATACCAAACATAGTCTATCACTACATTTTAAAATCAAACACAATAGTGATCCAAATCAGATGACTTTTTTGGGAATCCAGAGAGTTCACCTTAATTGGAGAGGTGATGATACCATTAAAAAGATGGGACAAATGGAAATGAAGTGGATCTTTAATTTAAACAGTTTACAACCATATGGTTTAAATAATGATTTTGAGCTTTGCCACTTTTTAAGATAAGACTTAAATTTTAATTGGATCTTTTATGTATGTTTTTAGATCAGTTGGCACTGCTTATCCACTTCATTCACTGACATGTGTTGTGCCACCTTTTTTTCAATCATCTGATTGCCTTTTTTTTTTTATTTTTTTTTAGCACATTTCCCTTTTGATTGCAAGCATATAATGAGAGTCAATAGTCCCTTTATGTATATATGCTTAATATTATTATTCTGCTATGTATAACCATGTTCTTTTTGCTTTTTATTTTATATATTACTATTAATATGGGACTCTTTATGCAATATTGGACTTTTAAAAAAACGGATCTAACTATGGAGCTATTGCCCATAACCAAGATGGCTCCTCGGACAGCTTAGTAACCACTGAACATGCTCCAAATGACAACGTCAGTTAACCACGTGAGATTGGCTACACTTCATGGTACTTCCGGGTTTTGAGCTCCCGGACTCACGACCGTCAGCTGTGAGACACACCTCCACATTCCATGCATTACGATTGGCTACCCGGCAATCAGCACGTCCAATCAGACGGACGGCGCCAACATTTAAACATCGCCCATTCAGGAAGCAGATTCATCCGATTGAGAAAGCCCCACGGCGAAAACGCGTCTCGGAACTCCAAGGAAGACCACCCCAGAGACTTTTACTTTTTGGTATCTGTATATACAGTTTTACTTTGCTTAATTGTTTTTTTTTTTTAATAAATTGTTACTTTTACCTTATACATCTGGTAGTGGATCTTCAACTGCTTCCTGCATTTTCTAAAGAAGGGTAGTGCCTCCCTTAAAGGCACCACACGCTTATACATAGAGCCTAGTACAATTGGCTCTATTCCAGGTGAGCACATTCATGCACTGTTATATGTGACCACTTGTTTATTTTAAACATACTTGCACTAGGATTTTTGTCCTTTTTTATCCACATATGTTGTGAGCTGTATATCTGGAGAAGGTCTGGTATTACCAAACATACCTCAGCTGTTGTGATTTGAGCCAATCTCCAGGCTCTATACCATGTGAGTTGGACATACATCTTCTTCCACTCCATTCACACCTTACAAGCATACTGCACTATGATGTGTATTTTCTTGTTGTAGATTTTATTATGCTGTCTGCCCCTTAAAGTGATATATACGTTATTCCAATAGGGGTAAGAATTTGATATTTAGCGCTCCACTGAGTGATCTTTTGGTGGTAGTACGATCCACTAAGTTCACTTTTTTCTTTCACTGTGGCATATATGTATGGTGGTAATGAAGGAGTTAGTCTGTTTTTTCTGGGATTTGAATGTGAGGAAGTTTTACATCTTGTGGTAGTTGGTCAGTTAGACAGGTATTTGGACAGAATTGATGACACAGGTGTTTCTGGGGGCTGGAGCTGGCCTGGGATTGGTTGAAGGCGGCAAGCAGTAAAAGAGCGGGAAACTGGAACATTATAAAAAAAACAGCACAAGTTTAATCCTGTCAGAGTGGACGGACCCTGCCCTCACTCCCTTTAATTTTATTTAATTGTATTTAATTGTATTGTTGTAGTGTTATGAAGCATTGGGGCAAAAGTCATCCTCAGGGTCAAGTTCTGAAGAAGGATATGGTGATAAATGGTTTTAAATAAAAGGTGGTCAGGTTAGTTAGGACTGACTGGCAATATGGTTGTTAATAAAGTTAAAACATTTGAAAGGTTAAGGGGGTCGGGGCCGGACCGTCATACTGACCAGTCGCATGCACGAGAGGCTCTGGAGGAATCTGGCCTCTTAAGCTACAATTTGCTGTGTTTGCACTCAGAATGAGCCCAATAGATATCCCCACTGCTGTGGAGGAAGTAGCAGATCCTGATATAAGGAGTATTGGACAGACTGAGGGAAGCACAAAGCTTCAGGGGCTGCAGCCTACTGGGCATCCTGCCTCCCTTCCCTGCTGCCACATGCCGGCTAACTTGCCGGTCCCATTTCCCTACTTCTTTGGACCAGGTAGGATATCCCGGTCCCCACTGGGAAGAACTTGAGATGTGGGGACTAGGTGGCACTGAACACCTAAGGCCTACCTTTCAAGATGGCAGCGCCGCCAGGCTCTTCACCAACTGCCCATGCTGTAAGGAGTCTCTGGGAGGAGAAGCCACACCACCCACCTAAACTGAAGACCACACAGCAAGTCCAGCGATGAGTACACTGCTACTCCCGCCGGAGAGAGATCTGAACTGCGAGAGTCACTGGATCCTCAGTCTGCAACAAACGAGGGGAGCTATGAATCCATGCCGCAACCCGAAGAAATACCTGAACAGCTAATATGCTGGCCAAGCACTGAAGTCGGCTGACTACCGAGCATAGAAAGAGAAGCTCTACTGCCATCCAGATGAGTCCCTGTGACACCTGAAAGAGCCTGTGATCTCTATTATTCAGCATAATTCTGACCGGCTGTATTACCTTTTAACTGATTAAAAGTTTTCAGCGATCCCATCAAGGCACTCTTTGTAACCACAGAGACACTCACAGCCCATCACAGCAAGGGCACTACCAGAGACGGTAGCTTTCAGCTTAATACTTGCCGCCCACGATCCAATCCTCCTTGATATACACTTAAGCCATCTTGTTTAACCTAACCATTTCTCCCACTTGGTCTCTCGCAGATTTATGTAGTAGTACAATGGCCTGCTCAGCCCCAGTGGTCTTTATTTCCTTTTGTCCGCCTAGCATGTTAACCAACATTTATTTCTTAGACAGCTCCAACCGTGTTTTGCCTGTCTTAACTGTTTACTTCTGCTCCATGTTTAATCTAGTGATGCATAAGAATATATCCTCTCAGGAGCATATGAATAGCTTAAGAATACTGCTTAACGTTAGTTTGTTTAAAATATACAAATTGTGCATGTATACTCGATTACCCCAATTGTCATACATGATGATATCCCTGTGGATTGCTGTGTGGGCACCTCAGGATTGGTTGTATTGTTCATATGGACAACAAAAATACAAAATTTAAAATAAAAGTTTTGAAAGGTTAAAGTTTATGTTATATGGTTATGTTTATGAAATTATGGTTGTAAGCCCCTTGAGCTTTAAATAAACAGATTAGACAAGCCCTTTGAAAAGTAATAAAACGTTATTTGTGGTTATTGTGTGGTATCATTTTATTTATACAAATATTGCCTACCATACATATTATCCAACTGTGACTTATTCTAGAAGACAAATACCATTTTATTCTTTCTTTGAGTTTACACAGAAGAAAATTGATTCAGAATTTCAATAATATTAAAATAATAATATTCTACACTGGATATATAAATGTATCAAGTTCAATTGCTCTCACCTTCACTCGATATCTCCAGGTCACTTTCATTCTCCACTTTGAACACATCCTTAAAAGGATCTATTGAAGATGCATGCTTCACGTTGCATTCAATGAGCGGCTTATCTTGAGCCTCAGTTGGGGAGATGATGACAGAGCTATCAATGTTATATGTCCCATCTGCATTATTCTGATATTCTTCCATTTCTGGTTTCAGAGGTTCTCCATTCCTAAGCCAGGTCAACTCAGTGAAATTTGGATAAAACTCTGTGGCTAAACAGTGAAGCCGGTTTTTCTCGTTCCACTTTTTTGTTATTTTGACTGAAGGTGAAGCTGCGAGAAATAAAGTAAATGATATTATATAAAATATTAATAAATAGGCCTTCACCAAGGAAATACTACTCTGTTCTATGAGGGTCACTCATAGTACCATATCATATGGGTAATCTAGCCAATCATTGTCTCCTCTGTGCTATACTATAAACTCATATAAGCTGTTTCTGACACATCATTGGACTCTGAGTCGCTAAAATGTATTGACCCTTGGGAGGGAAGCAGAGCTGGACAGGACAAGGTCCTTGTGTGAGTGTGGGGCAGTGAAAGTTAAAGGACCACTCTAGGCACCCAGACCACTTCAGCTTAATGAAGTGGTCTGGGTGCCAGGTCCTTCTAGGGTTAACCCATTTTTTCATAATTATAGCAGTTTCAGAAACTGCTATAATTATGAATGGGTTAAGCCTTCCCCCTAATCCTCTAGTGGCTGTCTCATTGACAGCCACTAAGAGGCGCTTGCGTGCTTCTCACTGTGAAAATCACAGTGAGAGCACGCAGCGTCCATAGGAAAGCATTGTAAATGCTTTCCTATGAGACGGGCTGAATGCGCGCGCAGCTCTTGCCGTATGCGCATTCAGCGGCGGGCTTAACGGAGGCGAGAGGAGGAGGAGAGCTCTCCGCCACGCTGAAAAGGTAAGTTTTTCCCTTTCCCCCTTCCAGAGCCATGGAGGGGGGTCCCTGAGGGTGGGGGCACCCTCAGGGCACTATAGTGCCAGGAAAACGAGTATGTTTTCCTGGCACTATAGTGGTCCTTTAAGGGCATGCTAGTGCATGGCTGACAGTTAGGGGGAGCTAAGTTTAGGATATATAAGTGTCTTACAGTTCTTACTTCAGCCATTTTACTTACGTAATCTACTCAGCAACAGCTCTGGGCTCTGCAGGAGTATGAAGACAAATAAAAAAAATAGATAACCGCGCCTTAGAACACAGTAATGTCCAAAAGTGAAGTCAAATATAAATCAAATGCACGTACTTTTGTTAAAAGTCTATGAAGTCTTTGGCTGTTATACAGTGCATGGTATCTCAAAGAAAAAGGAAAAAGAGAGACAATAATAGTACAGTAAGTATTTAACACAGTGAAGTAGAGTGCTATAGCAAAAACTCACTGACTATTTATAGAGCTACAAAGAGCTCTGCTGTGTAGGGCGTAGACCAGGGCTGCCCAAGAGGTAGATCCCCATGTGTTGTAGAACTACAACTCCGATGATGCTTTGCATGCTTTTAGAATGCATTTGGAATGAGAAAGCATCATGGTAGTTGTAGTTCTACAATATCTGGGGATCTACCTGTTGGGCAGCCCTGGCGTAGACGGTACAATCCCCATCACTGGATATATTTTTAGCTACAGTGGTGGTAGACTTTATCTGTGTCAAATATGTGAAGGGAAAAATTGGAAAATCCAGTAGTGCAATATGTATATCAAAGCGGCAGTGCATATACGAAAGGGTAGGTATCATACTCACATGAACTAGAGGATAGACCTGCTCTAGTGTACAGTAGGCACGACCCCAGCCGACACCCCTACTTCGAACCTACACTGCCAGCTACCTCTGAACCGACGATGAACTAGACAAATGCTCCCGTACGCTTGCACAGACCTAGATGGAGATAAATAACAACCCACACCCTCTATATGGGAGTTATCGCTGACACTCTGCAAAGGGGGACAAAGGATATTCCTTCCCCCACACACTGTCGGACTGCTACTACAGAGGCACCCTGTGACATCCCCCACGACTGTTTTAAATGGTTATTGTCATAGTCACCAAGCTCAGCAAGTAACATCTGAACACTCATACGGTGGCGGAGTACCTGTTGGTTACTCTCTGTTGTTATCTCACTCTACACCCGGTAACGGGATCACACCGTGTTGGTGATATCTGCCGGACGCAACCACCAACCCCAATTACACTCGTGTGAATAACCTCTTCCTACGGGGAGTCGGCGGTTGGACTCTGTAGGACTCGTTCTGGCGGATTTGACTGCATCATCCCAAAAAGCAGAGATAGGAGCTGCTCATTGGTTAGACCACAACCCAGTAACCCTGAGGTTGGACTCCCCGACGACGCGCCCAGCCTGCTGGGTGTGGTGCCTCCAGGACTCCCTAATGCTGGACCCAACAGTGAGGGAACAGGTATCCGAAGAACTCACTTTCTACTTTGAGCTGAACACACCAGGCGAAATTACAGCAACCACGATCTGGGAAGTGCACAAGAGCGTTATCGGGGTACACTGATGCGCTTAGCCTCCAAAAAAAAGAGGGAACAGTGAACTCCTAGAGGCCCAGAGGCAACTACATACACACATGACCAACCATTACTACCGCTCTCTACAATGCCTGAAGGCCTTCTTTTATCAACATGCCAATAAGGGAGGGAAGCTGTTAGTCAGGATGCTCAAGAGCCCCCAGGAACTAGCCCAGGCCCATAGTATGCGGGCCGCTGATGGCACGGTTACACAATTCCCAAACAAGATTGCCTCCGAATTTCGATCCTTCTACTCCTCCTTATATAATATCCCGCAACCGACAAGCCCGGACGAGGTAGCTGAAAGAGGTGATAAGATACAGAGGTACATTGAAACTTACTTGGCTACAAGATTGCGACAAGAGGAAACGGAAGCTTTGGATGTACTGATCATGGACGCGAAAGTGGCAGGAGCGATCAAGGCAGCTAAAACAGGGCGCGCACCAGGCCCAGATGGTTTCACCCTGGATTATTACAAAAAATTTCGGTATATCTTGCTCCTGAAAATTACCCAAGCTTTCAACACTCTCATAATGAATGCCTAATTTCACCCTGATTCATTTGCAGCCACTGTCCTCCCAAAACCGGGAAAAGATCCCGACCTCTGTGGCAGTTATAGGCCAATCTCCTTACTCAATGTGGACGTGAAGCTGTTTACCAAGATACTATCCAATAGAATTGGAAGGCTGCTGCCGAGGCTCTTCCACCTGGATCAAACGGGATTCAGCCCTGTGCGAGAAGCTAGGGACAGCACTCTTTGAACCCTATCCATCCAACACCTGGCGAAACGATCAGATCACCGTCTCCTTCTGTTGTCAACTGATACTGAGAAAGCATTTGACCAGGTGGACTGGTCTTTTCTCATGGCTACGCTCCGGGAATTGGGCCTCAGTGGGAATATGCTCAAATGGATAGGAGCACTCTATAGCTGCTCCAGCGCCAAAGTGAAAGTGAACTGATTTCTTCATGATTTGGAATGGTACTAGGCAGGGGTGCCCACTCTCACCTATGCTATTTGCGCTTAGACTTGAGCCATTCCTGGAAGCGGTAGGTCAGATGGGATCCTGGGCTTCTCCTGGAAGGCTACTACACACAAAGTAGTGGCATTTGCAGATGACCTCTTGTTTTTTATAAAAAACCCTGAGACTACCTTGCCTCAACTGGTGGAAATGTTTGGATCATACAGGGAGATCTCGGGATTTAAATTGAACATGTCCAAATGTGAAGTGCTCAACATCACAGTTCCGGCGGCAGATACCGACACACTGAAATGCCAATTCCCATTCAGATGGTGTACGTCCCATATGCAATATCTGGGAACATATCTGGAAAAATTATCTTGAAGAACTTTCTACCTCTCCTACAAAGAATACAACATGGCCTGAAGAAGTGGTCTTACCCCCATATTTCATGGTTTGGTAGGATTGCAATACTCAAGATGAACGTACTACCTCAGATCCTCTATCTTTACCAAACGATCCATCTAGCCCTACCGACAGCATTCTTTGCATCTCTCTGCTCCACTATGATACAATTTGTGTGGAACGGGGGACAGGCGAGACTCCGCCATGAACTCCTGTGCCTGCCACAAGCGTGGGGAGGATTGGCACTCCTGGACCTACGCAAGTATCATCATGCAACAGTCCTGCTGCAGCGAATCTTGGAGTTGCATACCCACCCAGCACGTAAACAGTGGGTTGAACTTGATAAAGGTCACCTGCACCCCTCCCTTCTTACAGTGGTGTGGAACTCAAAGAGACCTGCACAGGCGGTCCTCAAACCCTCCTCCACGGTGGCACAGACACTGAAAACATGGGAGAGCATCAGGAGAGCCCCACACCTATCCCCGTTACCGAGCCTGATGATCCAGATACAACATAATCCCCAGGGGGTGGACTGCCTCCAACATCATGGAATCTCTTCAGTGGGGGTGACTCCCTTCCCATTCATAAGATATTGAACAACACAGGCATGCTACCAGTGCTGGAGCTGACGGAAGGCAACCAGCCGTCTAGCTTGCAAACATTCCGCTACCCACAAACTAAATACTTATGCCAGACTCTCCCACACAGGGATGCTTAACATTGTGACCTGACGTGGTTCGAAGAACTCTGTGACAACCAGCCTGAACAAGTCGGTGTCCCTTATATATCAGCACCACCTAGAGGGACATCTGAAGAACAAAGACACTTTCCGCCGTCACTGGGAACGCATACTGGATAAATCGTTTACTGCGGCTCAATGGGAGAAGATCCTAATTCTCCACCACAAATGCTCATCGAGTTCCAAATACCAGGAAACCAACTACAAGCTCCTGGCACTCTGGTACAGAACGCCGGACAGCTTGCACGGAATCTTCCCAGCTGTGCCTAATGTATAATGGAGATGCGGAGAGAGACAGGGGACAATGCTGCACATGTGGTGGGACAGCTCATGCATTACACCGTTCTGGGAAGAAGTGAAACGAAGGGCGGAAGAGATCCTGGGGATGGAAGGATGCTTCAATATAGAGACAGCTCTCCTACACTCCACACCAACCACCATTGGGGCTTACATGAAATCTATCCTTCGACACTTGCTGAATGCTGCAAAGGCCCTGATCCCACTATATTGGAAGCAAGACACGACCCCAACAATGGGGCAATGGATGGAAAGGGTGGAGGAGATATACAGGGCAGAATCGACGCAGGCCTCGCTGCTGGGTACAGAGGAGAAACACATGTTGAGGTGGTGGCCGTGGCTAACATAAGTGGCGGGGTGGGGCCACACCCATGGAGGGGGCCACGTGCCCCTACTTTTAGGTCATCGCCCCACCCAACGCGCACTGGAACCATGGCCACCACTGAACCAAGGTTAAAAGAAATTGCGCACTATAGGCAGCTTTTGCTATAGCACTCTACTTCACTGTGTTAAAGACATACTGCATTATTATTGTCTCTCTTTTTCCTTTTTCTTTGAGATACCATGCACTGTATAACAGCCAAAGACTTCATAGACTTTTAACAAAAGTATGTACATTTAATTTATATTTGGCTTCACTTTTGGACAATACTGTGTTCTAAGGCGCAGTTATCTATTTTTTGTATTTGTCTTCTGTCTCTATTTCTACAAGATTTTGGGGAATCCTTGTAAGATTTACTGCTGCCTTAAAGTATATAGTGAGCACCTAATTTTTGTGTTTTTCTTTGCTGGAACACAGCCTCATGGGCATAGAAAGCATGCTTGCCGATAGGGCTGATGTACTGCACGATGGTGGCAGGAACCTACAGGTACAGATGGTGCACCTGCAGGCTTTCACTGCGGTGACACTATCCTAACAGGGCCACAGCATCCCGTGGTGCCTCCCTTCTCGCGGGCTGCTAGCAGGACTAATGCAGCCTGCTCTTCATCCCCCACAATCTGGCGCTTCAGTCACTCGGCACCCCGCTGGAGCTGTAATCGCTGGTAAGTTGGCTACAGGCCTCTGGCACAAGGGCTTCCAGCATGCCTCATTACATGGGGGTTGGAACCTGCTGTGCACTTATGGAATAGCCATCTTATCTGTGGAGAGTGGCTCTGGCAATTCCCCTTCCTCCCCTGTAGTCTCCACTGGGCCCTTACACCCTGTGAGTGGGCCACAAAGAGCTGTGGGGGTTGGGGAGGGTTCCTCAATGCCCCTACCTTCCAGGATCCTTTCCTGTGTTCCTGGACTTGTTCAGTTATCCTGACTATTGCCGGACATTTTGATAATTCACTAGACAGGGAATGGCCTGGGTAATATTCCCGTCTGGGGACTGGCCAACAGTATTAGGCAGGACATAGCTCGCCTAGTACTTTTTTCCCCGATGGTTGTCTGGACGTAGGTGGTTCCCAAAAATTATTGGAGGCATGCTCGTAGCCAAAGGGATATAGAACGTTGCACACAGAGCTATAAGAGCGGGCTAGTGGTACTAAGGGGGCAATAAGCCTGGAGGTGTGGTTAAGGTATGGACAGGCCCACTGAGCTAAAAGAGCAGGCTAGTGGTCAGCACTAATGGGGCAATAAGCCCAGAGGTGTGGCTAAGGTATGCAAGTTCCCACTGAGCTAAAAGAGCCGGCTAGTGGTCAGCACTTAGGGGTGGTTAAGGATTGGTAAGAGGATGATGAGGGGTAGCAACCGGGGAATTGTTAAGTTATTAAGTTATGGATTGTTAGTGATTGGCAAGGACAAGTTACGTACTGTTATTTATATTTTGTTCAGTTACAAGTTAAATTATTGGTGAATAGTTAATAAATGCTGCAGCCTATTGTCACAATATATATGTCTTGTGTTAGTTATTGGGAAGGGTTTTGGGTTAGGGGTTATTTTGGTACATGATCCCCACTTCCTTCACACAAGGTTTAAACTAAGCCTTCTCTAATTATTGCTGATATACTGATCAGACTGTCTGTGGTTTAATATGTTCAACCTGATCACTATGCCTTCTTTATTCAACCAAGCATTCATGTAACTGTTCCTACCTTCTACATGCAAATCAATCTTCTTTTCAAATCTGTCGGGGCTGTGAATCACAGTACACGTGTAGGTCCCTTCATCAGGAATGTTCACACTGGCTAAATACAGAGACGCGTCTCCATCCTTGATCACCTGCAAGTCAATCGTCGCTCTTGAGTTGGATATTACTTTGTTGTCCTCATATTCAAGGATTTCTTTGTCCCCAAGTTTCCAGGATATAGCTATTAAACTGGGGTTTACAGAGCCGCCATGGAACTTGCAGGGAAGGTGAACCAAACTTCCTTTGCTCGTTGTTTGAGAGTGTCTGCGAGCCACCACTTTTCGCGCAGAATCTGTGGAGACAAGATAAAGACACATCAAATGCACTGCCATCTACCTACTATATGTGATGCTATACTTCTATGCATTTTATAGAAGTCACTCTACCAGGTCTCAAAAAAACAAGTTTAGGGGATAATTATACAAGAAATAAATATTCTGCTCACAGTGGATTGTTTTACCTTCTGCTACATTGAGAAACTTTCAACAACCAGGACTGCCATTGAGGGTACAGCCAGCATACTATTAAAGGGCCAGTCTGAGCACTGGGGCACAATTAGAGACATGAATCCTATCCGGTCCACATGAATGAAACAAAACTGAAACAAATTCTGGACTGGACTTACAGTCTGTCCCCTCTCCATCCCAGCACTCATAAAAGAGAAGCCTCAAGGGAATGTGTGTGTCTAGCCCTGTGTGCATGTGTTTATATATTTGTAGTACTGTGTGTGTACAGTGTGTGCATGCTATAGGTTGTGGCAGAGTCTGTGTGTTTCTGGCCATGTGTATTCTTGTATTTCTAAGAGGTTATGCCTTGACATGTCAGGCAATCTTACACTTAAATGTCCATTGGAGGGATACGAAAAGATCTCCAGTTAGTTAAATGTGCATAGGAATTTGGGATAGTGCACAAGTAACCATTTTCTTTGGTTATATCAGTATGTGTGTCTTAGCGTGTATGTCTGTTTGGGAGCAGGTTTATGGATGCATCTAGAAGTATGTGATGGGGGAGTAGTTGTAAATGGGTCTGTAAAGGGCCCAATACATATGATGGCAACCCTGTCAATACCCCCTACAAGATCTTGAATAGACAAATTAAATAGCTGGGCATTGAAAAAAAACAATGTTGTTTTGTCCCGAGAAAATAGCTGGGCGTCGAATCTAGTCCTGTACCGCAGATTCATAGATGACATTTTCTTCATATGGCAGGGAGATGAAGACTCTTTAGAATCTTTTCTGCAACATTTAAATGCTAATGAAGTAGGAATTAACTTAACAAGTGAGTATAGCCAAAGTAATATACATTTTCTAGACCTCGAGATTTTTGTGGATCAAGGGAACATCAAGACAGAGACCTTTTTCAAAAAAGTTGATGTAAATTTATATATAGAGACAACAAGCTGCCACTATAGCCCGTGGCTACAAAATATACCGAAAGGACAAATAACCCACTTATATAGGAATGATAGCGATTTATCAACTTTTGAGGAATAAGCATATTTTTTTAAAAACAAGATTAAAAGAAAAAAGTATGATGTTAACAATATAGATAGATGTATAAGAGATATAAAGAAAGTAGAAAGGAAACCCTTCCTTAAGATATCATCTAAACAAAAGAATGATGAAATGAGTAATACAAATTTTCCACTAATTTTAGATTATAATGAGAATTTTAAACAAATAAGACAGATTATTAATAAATATTGGTTTGTTTTAAAAAGTGACCCTCTTTTAAAAAACATAATAGGAGAAAACCACGGATAATCTACAGAGGAGCAAAAAATTTGAAACCGTATTTAACTACGAGCTGTATTTGAGAAAATAAAAATAAGGACCATTTCGGTTTAGAAAATGGTTTTTATCCCTGTAAATTATGTCCAGCCTGTAAAGGAACATCTTTTAAAAACCAAAAAACTACAGTTTACTTCTTTTTCTATAAAATAAAACCTTTAAAATTAAACAAGTACTTACTTGCCATACAAATAATGTTATATACCTCATCTGGTGCCCATGTGGACTGCAATATATAGGGTTGACAACGAGAACCTTTAATAAAGGTTAGCAGAACACATGGGCAATATCCAGAGGGGGTATATGAAACACAGTGTTTCAGGACATTTTACAAAAAAACACCATAGTAACCCTTCTCTTTTATCGGATATGGTTGTGTATAATAGACAAAAACATTG
>OW240917.1:232509327-232523103 GCA_933207985.1 Pelobates cultripes | reverse complement strand
TGTGGTAGAAATCAAATTGTATCAAGCGCTTGGAGAAGCAATAAGACACACGACACGTGATAGTTGTGAATCCAGAAGACTTAATTCTGCCATTTCTTGGGAGATCTTTACTTTTATTTGCTTTAATTAACACAAATAAGAAATAATATGAGATATTAGACATCTTTCATCATTACTATTGCTAAATGTGTATGTTTGTCTTTTACACAATATAACAGCAGAACTTTGCTATCTGAAGCTCGTTACCTCTCTCAGACGCGTCATTCTCTGTTGACTCATCCACGGAAGGTACATTTTCAGGGATTTCTACTACCAAAGGAAAAGCACAGAATAAGCAGGAATCTTAAATATTGGAATAAACTGGCAGCAAACCAAGTTTTAATTGAAAAGGTCCTATTGGCAATTAGAGCAGGATTAACCATAAATTGACCATGGGTGGCCGCCTACAGAGTAGGGTTTAGACAGTGGCCCCAGAACCATATATTTGCCTGTCTCCATTAACCATAACTATGTGAAAAATAGAGTGCAGGCCCCAATTTGGTAACCTGCCTAGTGCCCGGTGGGATCTAAACCCTTCTCTATTGACAAGCAACCTGTTTTTTACATTTGTTAACAACAACAAAAAACTATCCATGTCTTAGTAATGTACTTTCACAGAAACTTATGGATAAGGAAGAAATTCTATTTCCTACCTTAGACTACACTAAGCATGTGGCCAAGAATTGAAATATAATTAAAGGGTTACGCTAAGTCCCACAGCTTAGAATAATTGCAAAGTTGATGGTGCAGAGAGCACTGTACACTATCAGCTCTCTTCTTATGTGACATGTAGAGAGAGAGAGATTGATTGACTGATTAAGGCTCTTAATTCCTTTTTTTGTCATATTGGGTCTCATTGCAAGTCACCTATTGTTATTGCGGGGCCCTGTGAACACCAATAGAACCAATCAGTATATTGACCATTTAATAAAGATACAATCTTTATGAAATGCTCATAAAGATATAAAAACAAGACAGAGTAGGACTACTTTTTCTTATGTAAAATCTTCAAGTTGACCATTCTTGACAAAAGGCAAAACTACTGCCATCAAGTTTCTTCACATCCAACAGTCATTGCTAGTGACAGCTGTGGGAATAATACATTGTATCTCTCATTGTTACACAATATATCCAGCGCTTTTCATCATCTTGCAAGATTTTTCATTGACATTGTAAATGTGCTTGGCTCTATTAACCATATGTTAAGAATATAACAGTAGCATTGTGCTATCTGAATCTCGTTACCTCTTGCAGTCGCGTCACTACCTGTTGACTCGTCCATGGAGGGTACAGGTTCTGGGGTTTCTACTAAAAAAGGAAAAGCACAGAGTAAGCATTAATCTTAATTATTGGATTAAATTGGCAGCAAACCAAACTTTAAATGAAAAGGCCCTACTGGCAATTAGAGCAGGATTAACCATAAGGTCACAATAGGCAACCGCCTAGGACCTAGGGGTTAGATATGGGCCCTGGAACCATGACCCATGACTTGGCTCCATTAACCGTCCCAATGTGATAAAGGAAGAGTGGGCCCCAAACTGATACCTGCCTAGGGCTTAGTGAGATCTTAATTCTTCTCTGTTGGCAAGCAATCTGATGTTTTACACTCGTTAAAGCAAAAAAATATCCATATCTAAATCAAGTACATTTACAGAAACTTATTGGTGTCGTGGAAAGATCCACACATTATGTTGTGGCAGAAATCAAATTGTATCAAGCGCTTGGAGAAGCAATAAGACACACGACACGTGATAGTTGTGAATCCAGAAGAATTAATTCTGCCATTTCTTGGGAGATCTTTACTTTTATTTGCTTTAATTAACACAAATAAGAAATAATATGAGATATTAGACATCTTTCATCATTACTATTGCTAAATGTGTATGTTTGTCTTTTACACAATATAACAGCAGAACTTTGCTATCTGAAGCTCGTTACCTCTCTCAGACGCGTCATTCTCTGTTGACTCATCCACGGAAGGTACATTTTCAGGGATTTCTACTACCAAAGCAAAAGCACAGAATAAGCAGGAATCTTAAATATTGGAATAAACTGGCAGCAAACCAAGTTTTAATTGAAAAGGCCCTACTTGCAATTAGAGCAGGATTAACCATAATGTGACCATGGTTGGCCGCCTACAGAGTAGGGTTTAGACAGTGGCCCCAGAACCATATATTTGCCTGGCTCCATTAACCATAACTATGTGAAAAATAGAGTGCAGGCCTCAATTTGGTAACCTGCCTAGTGCCCAGTGGGATCTAAACCCTTCTCTATTGACAAGCAACCTGTTTTTTACATTTGTTAACAACAACAAAAAAACTATCCATGTCTTAGTAATGTACTTTCACAGAAACTTATGGATAAGGAAGAAATTCTATTTCCTACCTTAGACTACACTAAGCATGTGGCCAAGTATTAAAATATAATTAAAGGGTTACGCTAAGTCCCACAGCTTAGAATAATTGCAAAGTTGATGGTGCAGAGAGCACTGTACACTCACTATCAGCTCTCTTCTTATGTGACATGTAGAGAGAGAGAGAGATTGACTGATTAAGGCTCTTAATTCCTTTTTTTGTCATATTGGGTCTCATTGCAAGTCACCTATTGTTATTGGGGGGCCCTGTGAACACCAATAGAACCAATCAGTATATTGACCATTTAATAAAGATACAATCTTTATGAAATGCTCATAAAGATATAAAAACAAGACAGAGTAGGACTACTTTTTCTTATGTAAAATCTTCAAGTTGACCATTCTTGACAAAAGGCAAAACTACTGCCATCAAGTTTCTTCACATCCAACAGTCATTGCTAGTGACAGCTGTGGGAATAATACATTGTATCTCTCATTGTTACACAATATATCCAGCGCTTTTCATCATCTTGCAAGATTTTTCATTGACATTGTAAATGTGCTTGGCTCTATTAACCATATGTTAAGAATATAACAGTAGCATTGTGCTATCTGAAGCTCGTTACCTCTTGCAGTCGCGTCACTACCTGTTGACTCGTCCATGGAGGGTACAGGTTCTGGGGTTTCTACTAAAAAAGGAAAAGCACAGAGTAGGCACTAATCTTAATTATTGGATTAAATTGGCAGCAAACCAAACTTTAAATGAAAAGGCCCTACAGGCAATTAGAGCAGGATTAACCATAAGGTCACAATAGGCAACCGCCTAGGACCTAGGGGTTAGATATGGGCCCTGGAACCATGACCCATGACTTGGCTCCATTAACCGTCCCAATGTGATAAAGGAAGAGTGGGCCCCAAACTGATACCTGCCTAGGACTTAGTGAGATCTTAATTCTTCTCTGTTGGCAAGCAATCTGATGTTTTACACTCGTTAAAGCAAAAAAATATCCATATCTAAATCAAGTACATTCACAGAAACTTATTGGTGTCGTGGAAAGATCCACACATTATGTTGTGGCAGAAATCAAGTTGTATCAAGCGCTTGGAGAAGCAATAAGACACACGACACGTGATAGTTGTGAATCCAGAAGAATTAATTCTGCCATTTCTTGGGAGATCTTTACTTTTATTTGCTTTAATTAACACAAATAAGAAATAATATGAGATATTAGACATCTTTCATCATTACTATTGTTAAATGTGTATGCTTGTCTTTTACACAATATAACAGCAGAACTTTGCTATCTGAAGCTCGTTACCTCTCTCAGACGCGTCATTCTCTGTTGACTCATCCACGGAAGGTACATTTTCAAGGATTTCTACTACAAAAGGAAAAACACAGAATAAGCAGGAATTTTAAATATTGGAATAAACTGGCAGCAAACCAAGTTTTAATTGAAAAGGCCCTACTGGCAATTAGAGCAGGATTAACTATAATCTGACCATAGGCAACCGTCGAGGGTCCAGGGGTTAGACATGGGCCCCAGAACCATGAATTTTCTTGGCTCCATTAAACCTCCCTATGTGATAAAAGAAGGGTGGGCCCCAAACTGATAACCTGCCTAGGGCCCAGTGGGATCTTAATCATTTTCTGTTGTCAAGCAACCTGTTTTAAATTTGTTAAAGCAAAAAACTATACAAGTCTAAATAAAGTATATTCACAAAAACGTATGGGTAAGGAAGACATTCTGTTTCCTGCCTGAGACTACGTTAAGCATGTGGCCAAACCTTAATAAATTATTAAAGAATTACACTAAACTCCACAGCTTAGAATAATTGCAAAGTTGATGGTGCAGAGAGTACTGTTCACTTAATGTCAGCTCTTTTTATGTGACATATGGAGAATAAGTATATTGACCATTTCATAAAGAGAACATATTTATAAAATGCTCATTAAGGTATAATAACAAGACAAAGTAGGGACTACGTTTTCTTGTATAAACATCTCAATTTTACAATTCTTGACTAAAGGAAGAGCTAGTGACATTACATTTCTTCACTTCCAACAGTCATTGCTAGTGACATCTGTGGGAATAACACATTGTGTAATTCATTGTGAGACAATAGCTATGGCATTTTTTATGGACTCAGAAGATTCTCCACTGGCATTGTACGTGAGTGCATGCACAAAAGTTCAGCAGTGACATGGGTTCCTGGCAGATGAAACACCAGGTGCTGAAGATGGAGGGATCAGCATCAGGTAAATACACCTCGTCTCTGCTGCATCCAAGGGCCACCACTCCCAAAGCGTCAATTTCACCATTGGGGTCTTTTGCAGAATATGCAAAACTCCATAAGGTAACAGAGTCACTTTAAATAAACACAAAGAACAAACAATAATAGATATTAGACATCTTTCGCCTAGGGTCAAGGGGTTAGACATGGGCCCCAGAACCATGAATTTATTTGGCTCCATTAACCATCCCTATATGACAAAGGAAGGGTGGGCTTTAAAACTGATAACCTGCCTAGGACCCAATGAGATGTTTCTCTGTCAGCTCTCTTCTTATGTGACATATGGGGAACAAGAATATTGAGAAAGCCTACATAAGGTAACACAGCAGCTAATCAGTGTCAGACAATAACCTAAGCCCAGAATGGTAGTGTTGAGCTGCCAGTTTGACTAGTTACACTGTATGGTTGCAATATAGTAGTGGTCGCCATGTAATTGTAGTGGTTATGGTGCTTGCTGTGTTCCTTAAAAGAAACTTTGCAAGTAAGAACAAATATAAAGTTAACTTTGATTTTTAGATTCACTGGGGGATTAATACTTAAACAGAGAAAAGTAGTGGATTGAAAATCAAATAAAGAATTGTGGGCTAACATGGCCAAGCTGTGGCTACATCTGACCTGGAGATGTTATTTCCACACCAGTTATTTTTGCTAATCATATGCAATTCAGATTTCAGTTCAATTATAATGCATGGTTTAGTACATAGTCCCTTTACTATGACTTTATAGATAATGATTTTATCTATACATTCTGCTGTCCAATCTGTCGGAAAATCATATCCATCAGACATTAATATTTTACCATTTTGTACAATATCCATAAATTAAAATAAAATAATTATATCTAGACCAAAGAAAGGTCTTACCTTGTCTAGTTAAATGCTGTTGTATTATTATTAGTCCTACTGAGGAGGAAGTCAATAATTTATCTGCTTACCTCTTCTCTTGCGGTAAATAAGCCACACTAATAATGTAACCAGGCCTCCAATTGTACCAACACAGAGGAGTGTCAAGACTTTGACACCTGCCAATACTATAAAGAACAGTAAATTAAAACAACAAGAACCATTTTTGTGTGCATTTCTCAGATAACATTCAGTAACTGCAATATTATCCAACTGAGACGTATTCTAGAAGACAAATACCATTTTATGCTTTCTTTGAGTTTACACAGAAGAAAATTAATCAGAATTTCAATAATACTTAAATAATAATATTCTACACTGGATATATAAATGTATCAAGTTGAAATGCTCTCACCTTCACCCCATATCCCCGATATCTTCAGGTTACTTTCATTCTGCACTATGAACACATCTATAAAAGGATCTATTGAAGATACATGCTTCACCTTGCATTCAAAGAGCGGCTTATCTTGGGCCTCAGTTGACGAGATAATGACAGAGCTGTCTATATTATATGTCCCGTCTGCGTTTCTCTCAAATGTTTCCATTTCTGGTTTCAGAGGTTCTCCATTCCTGAGCCAGTTCACCTCAATGAAGTTTGGATAAAACTCTGTGACCAAACAGTGAAGCCGATTGTTTTCATTTAAATTTTTCGTTATTTTGACCAACGGTGAAGCTGTGACAAATAAAGTCAATGATTTCATATGAAATATTAATAAATAGGCCTTCAGCAAGGATATACCACTCTGTTCTATGAGGGTTACTCATTGTACCATATCACTCTCAGTCCAATCTAGGCAGTCATTGTCTCCTCGGTGCTCTACTACAAACTCATAAGCTGTTTGTGATGCATCATTGGACCCTGAGTCGCTAAAACGTGTATAGGTCTAAACTAAGCCTTCTATCATAATTACTGATTTTACAGCCTGATCACTATGCCTTTATTCAACCAAGCATTAATTTAACCTTTTTTTACCTTCAACGTGCAAATCAATCTTCTTTTCATATCTGTCGGCGCTGTAAATCACAGTACACGTGTAGGTCCCATCATCAGGAATGCTCACACTGGGTAAATACAGAGACGCATCTCCATCCTTGATCACTTGCAAGTCTATTGTCGCTCTTGCGTTAGAAACTACCTTGTTTTCCTCATATTTAAGGATTTCTTTGTCCCCAAGTTTCCAGAATATTGCAACAAAACTGGGGTTCACAAAGTCGGCATGGAACTTGCAGGGAAGGTGAACCAAACTTCCTTTCCTCACTGTTTGAGAGTGCCTGCGAGCCACCACTTTTCGCACAGAATCTGTGGAGACAAGATAAAGACACATCAAATGCACTGCCATCTACATACTATATATGATGCTATATTTCTATGTATTTTATAGTCTCCCAACAGACTACAGTGTATCCATGTGTTTATCTCGAATGCAAATTAATATGTCTAAAAACAAACATCCAAAATTAAGCACTTAACTCAAACTCCCGCTACCCCTGGGTGGCAGCAATGACTATAGAACACATCAGCACCAATACATACAATAAAAACCAACGAAAAAAAGTTACTTGAGCACTATCTCACATCCATACACACATTTAAGTAACTGGAGGTTTTTTAGTATAACTTCAGTGACCATTCAAGTGTAAGCTCACCTGCCACGTCAAGGCAAAACCTCTTAGGTGAGTCCTACATTACTCGAGCCATGCTCGAATATTTTAATGTTATGTATTGTTTTGTCTTTTATTATTGGTATATGATGTCCTCGCACAGCCCATCCACTAAAAACTAAATTCAAAAGAAGCAGTTAATTATGATATGGTTAAATGGTTGACGTTAAATGTACAGGGTCTTAACACAGTCAATAAAAGAATGGTATTGGCAGATGTTACGACACGTACCGTCGGGTAAATGAAGCCGCCGTTTAGTCAATAATCCCCTTCTCCAGAAATGCAGTTTAAATCCAGCCGACCGCCAAAACTCCCGAACGAAGTCCATGAACACGGCAACTCCCGATCAGCAAAACAGTCGAACGCCTTCCACAGCTAAAAATAACGAAAGCGCTGTCCCAGTAATAATTCCCCCACAAACGAGACCAAGCTCCGTCTTGAGGGTCAAATGAAGATCTGTTTAATGGGGGCTACCTGCCCGGTATTTATGCAGGTCTCCACAAGGTGGACACTCCCCGAGGGGACCTTGTGGAAGACTGTAAAACATATTGGACAGTAGCCAATCGCAGTGGCTTCAATAATAGCCCTTCCCATCTTGCCCATAATTCCGTCTTCTCTACCTCGGAGATAATTAGGAAGAAACCTAATTATCTCCCAAGGTAGAGACAATCGCCATTTTAACTTACAATAATAAAAATACATTAAAATACATAACTGCAGAAATACCGAATGCATATAGTTCGTGTAACGTATCCCCAGACAGCCTGGATCTGAGTGCATGTTTTCACCGAATAGCGCTCAGATCTGATGTATCTAGTCGAATCGCCATGGAGTCAAAGTCTTTCACCAGTCCTTCGGTATACGAATGACTCCATGGGATGGCTGTCTGGGTGAAAGTCCATACGAATGAATAAAAACTCCCGAACGACCGACGTTCGCATGCCTTGTCGAAATGGAAGGTAGGCAGCAGCTTCCAGCGGTGTTCGGTAGTTTAAGTGTCCGTTTTTAGTTCCATACAGTTTGTACCGAACACCGCTATGTGTTCGTATGTCCCAAAATGGCCGCTGCCTCGTGGTCGCCATGCGAATGACGACCACCCGTACGAATGGAATGGAGAGGTGTCTGCGGTTAACCACAACGTTCTAATTGGGGCCAAGAGGTTAACCAGCAGCACACTCCTCTCGTGGGTGGTCGTTCGTTCGGTAGTTTCAATCGGTAGTTTGCAAATTACACGAACGGGGTTATATGAACAGGCAATTCAGCGAACAAAGGGAAACAGACGAACCAGCAATACAGATGAATCTGTCACACTGCTCCCCCCTTGTGGGACACTCCGGCAGACCCGGCTTGACCATTTAGCGGGTCAACGTGGGGATGACCGGACTAAGATGGGGTGAGGATGTCGGTTTGCCTGGACAATCCATCTGCATTCCCATTCTGCTTACCGGGTCGATAACTGATGGTGAAGTTATATGGTTGTAGTGCTAAACTCCACCTCAGCAGTCTGCCATTGTCTCCTGAGACCCGGTTAAGCCAGACAAGGGGATTGTGGTCCGTCACCAGGGAAAATTCCTGTCCATATAAATACGGGCTTAACTTTTTCAATGCCCACACCAGGGCCAAACACTCCTTCTCCACTGCCGCATAACTCACTTCTCTGGGTAACAGCTTTCTGCTGAGATATGCGACAGGGTGCTCTCCTCCATCTTCCCCGACCTGGCTCAGCACAGCCCCCAGTCCATACATGGAAGCATCTGTATGGACGAGAAAACGGTTGTTAGGGACTGGGGCAGCCAGGACAGGGGCATTCACAAGAGCTTGTTTGAGTGCTTGGAACGCAGCTTCACAAGCTGGAGACCACAGGACCTGCTTAGGAAGATTTTTCTTTGTCAGGTCAGTCAGGGGTTTAGCAATAGTGCTGTAGTCGGGGACAAAGCGTCTATAGTACCCTGCTGTCCCTAGGAAGGCTAACACCTGGGTCTTGGTGATAGGTGTGGGCCAGTTAGCAACTGCCTCTATCTTGGCTGGCTCTGGCCTCTGGCTCCCACACCCTACTCTGTGACCCAGGTACTGCACTTCAGCCATGCCTAAATGGCACTTCTCTGGCTTCAATGTCAGGCCAGCGGCCCGAATCTTGTCCAGTACTACCCCTACATGTACTAGGTGTTCTTCCCAGGACTCACTGTAGATCGCAATGTCATCCAGGTATGCACAAGCAAATTCCTGGAATCCATCAAGAAGTCTATCCACCATACGCTGGAAGGTAGCCGGGGCATTCTTCATCCCAAATGGCATGACCTTAAATTGGTACAGGCCAAATGGGGTGACGAAGGCCGACTTGGGGATAGCATCCTCGGCCAGGGGAATCTGCCAGTAGCCTTTGCACAGGTCTATGGTGGTCAGATAGCGTCCCCTGGCAATGCGATCTAACAATTCATCTACCCGGGGCATCGGGTAGGCGTCAGTGGTGGTCCGCTCATTGAGACGCCTGTAGTCCACACAGAACCGGGTGGTCCCATCCTTCTTGGGCACCAGGACTACAGGCGAGGCCCAAGGGCTATCGGAGTGTTCGATGACCCCCAGCTGGGTCATCTCCTGTATCTCCTTCCGCATTCCTTCCCGGACTGCTTCAGGGATACGGTAAGGGGGTTGTCGCAGGGGTTCTGTCCAGGGGTTTCTACCTTGTGTACAGCTAGGGTAGTGTAACCAGGTTCTTGGGAGAAGGTCGCCTGCTTTTCCCACAGAAGCTGTCTTGCCTGGCCCTTCTCGGTAGAGCTCAATCTGTCCCCTAGCTGTACTAGGCTAGTAAGATCCGTCTGGGGGTCCCTCTCTAACAGGTCTGGCAAGGGTAAACTTTCTGTATCATCTGCAGCAGGGGCACATACTGCAGCGACATTCTCTGGTCTCTCCTGATACTCCTTTAGCATGTTCACATGGAAGGATCGCTGGATCCTTTCATCTGAACAGCTGGCTATAAGGTAGGTAGTATCGCATATCTGTGCTAACACCTTATACGGGCCCTGCCAAGATGCCTGCATCTTGTTCGCCTTGACAGGTTTGAGTACTAACACTTTCTGCCCAACCTGGAAGACTCGCTGTCGGGCACCCCGATCGTACCACCTCTTCTGTCTCCCCTGAGCCACCTGGAGATTCTCCCTTACCATTAGGGACAGTTTCTCCATGCGGTCCCGGAGTTCCAGAACATACGGTACTATGGGGGTCCCTTCCTGCTCTGTCTCCCCCTCCCAGTGGCCTCTAATGAGATCTAGGGGTCCGCGGACCCTTCTCCCATATAGCAACTCAAAGGGGGAGAACCCAGTAGATTCCTGAGGCACCTCTCTGTAGGCAAACAACAGATGAGGCAGGAATCGCTCCCAGTCTCTGCAAGTGTCAGAAAAGGTCCTCAGCATCTGTTTGAGGGTGCCATTAAATCGCCCGCAGAGACCGTTAGTCTGTGGATGGTAAGGTGAGCTAAGCAGCGGTTTAATACCGCACACCTTCCACAGTTGCTGGGTGAGCACAGCGGTGAATTGGGTTCCCTGGTCAGAGAGAATCTCTTGAGGGAACCCGACTCTGGTAAAAATCCTAACCAGGGCATCAGCAACTGTCTCTGCCTCTATATTAGACAGCGCTACTGCCTCTGGATAGGTGAGATTCCACGGTGAGAATATATTTCTTACCGGATGGACTAGCCCTGGCCAGTGGACCCACAATGTCAACGGCTATGCGGGCAAAGGGCTCCCCAATGATAGGCATAGACATAAGTCTAGCTCTTGGGTGGTCCCCCCGCTTTCCTATCCGTTGACATGTGTCACACGTACTGCAGTATGTCCGAACAGCCTGATTAAAGTTTGGCCAAAAAAAGTTCTGCATGATCCTATAGGCTGTGCGGCGGGAACCTAGATGTCCAGCTAGGGGAACATCATGCCCTATCCGCAGAATCTCCTGCCGGTATTTTGCGGGCACCACCAGCTGTCGATTCGGCGGAGGGGCAACACTCTTCGGGGAAAGCTTGGGGATCCTATACAACCTGTCCCCCACCCACTCATACCGTTCCCCATCTAATCCTTCCTCTCCAGTATCTGCTCTGTCCCTATACTTCTGGAGGGTCGAATCTGTCTGAGTTTCCCTCCCAAACTCCTCTGGGGAATCCCAGCTAATAAAAGTCTGTTCTAGGGTACCAGTTGGGGACTCGGTTCTTACCTGGGTCTCAGCAGCAGGTGGGCTGGTTCCAGCAGCACGGGTCTGGGCACAGGTAGTCACTGGGTTGATAGCGGCAGGTCCCATTGGAGCATAAGCGGACACCAAAGGGGCCAAGTCATTCCCAAGCAAAACATCGGCCGGTAAGTCTTTCATGACCCCCACATTCACGTGTCCAGAGCCCACCCCCCAATCCAAGTGAACCCGGGCAACCGGTAAACGGAACACTGCACCTCCCGCCACCCTCACTGCCACAGTATCTCCAGTGTGCTGATGTTCGGAAACAAGGTTCTTTTGGAGCAAAGTCATAGTGGCTCCGGTGTCTCTCAGACCAGTTACTGCTTTGCCATTTAGTTTAACGGTCTGCCTGTGCTGTTGACGGTTATCCTGCTGCGCTGCTTGTACTGGATCCGCCTCATGTAGTATACCCCAAAATTCCTCCTGCTCCAGACAGTGAGCGGAAGGTTGGGGTGGCTGCTGATTCCCGCCGGCTGGTCTTCTCCACGACTGGGCTTGGCTGGAATTGTTCAATGGGTACTCGGGTCGCTTGTGCCCCAACTGCTTACACCCATAGCAACGGATAGGCTGTGAGTAATCCCGGGCGTTGAACCGGGCTGGCTGAACATAATTGTTGGCTGTTGGCATGGTGGGGGTGCGTTGTGCTGGGTGTTGATACACTGCAGAGGTTGGAGGGGCTGCTGGTTTGTACTCCACTCGGGTAGGGACCTTGGCTGCTGTCTGGTCCAGTTTCCTGGCGTCAGTGTACTCATCAGCCAGACGAGCAGCTTCGGGTAAGGTAGCGGGTTTGCGGTCCCTAACCCATTCTCTGACTCCTGCAGGTAAGCGGTCAAAGCAGTGCTCCAACAAAAATACTTGCAGCACTTCTTCCCCAGTTACCGCTTGGCACCCTGCCATCCAGTGGGCTGAGGTGCGGTGTACTCGGCATGCCCACTCAACATAAGAATCACCAGCCTGCTTGTTAATGTCCCGGAATCGCCGCCGGTATGCCTCAGGGGTCACAGCGTATCTGGCCAAAAGGGCATCTTTCACGGCCCTGTAGCTGGTAAGTTCCTCCTCTGGGATGGCCCGAAACGCCTCACTGGCCCGGCCGGATAACTTCCCAAAGAGGATGGGGACCCATTCTCCTGCGGGTACCTGGTGTAAGGCACATTGCCTTTCAAAATCAGCCAGGAACCCATCAATTTCTCCTTCGGCTTCTACAAAGTTCCGAAATGCAGCAAAAGGTACTTTTCTCCTTCCATTATTATTGTACGGTACCTCAGCTGCTGCAGCGCCTCTTCCTTGAAGCGCCTGTTGTGCTGCTACTGCTGCTTGCACTTGCACCACAATATCTGCTGCGGGGTTGGGGCCAAAATGTGCCAGCCTGATCTGAACTGCCCGGTTAAACTGTATCTCCTCGGGTGTTAACTCCAGTATGCCAGGCACATCAGCTCTTCCCGTTCCCTGTGCTGCATCCATTTCCAATAGTATGGCAATAATCTCTCTTTTCTTGAGATTACTCGCTGATCGTCCTCTGCGTTCTAATATATCTTTAAGGGTAGCACGCCTTAACTCTTCATACTGCATTTCCAACCTGGGATGTGTAGCTGGCCTTCTGGGCTGTAGGATTCATTCCGTCGCTTGCCACCAATTGTTACGACACGTACCGTCGGGTAAATGAAGCCGCCGTTTAGTCAATAATCCCCTTCTCCAGAAATGCAGTTTAAATCCAGCCGACCGCCAAAACTCCCGAACGAAGTCCACGAACACGGCAACTCCCGATCAGCAAAACAGTCGAACGCCTTTCACAGCTAAAAATAACGAAAGCGCTGTCCCAGTAATAATTCCCCCACAAACGAGACCAAGCTCCGTGTTGAGGGTCAAATGAAGATCTGTTTAATGGGGGCTACCTGCCCGGTATTTATGCAGGTCTCCACAAGGTGGACACTCCCCGCGGGGACCTTGTGGAAGACTGTAAAACATATTGGACAGTAGCCAATCGCAGTGGCTTCAATAATAGCCCTTCCCATCTTGCCCATAATTCCGTCTCCTCTACCTCGGAGATAATTAGGAAGAAACCTAATTATCTCCCAAGGTAGAGACAATCGCCATTTTAACTTACAATAATAAAAATACCTTAAAATACATAACTGCAGAAATACCGAATGCATATAGTTCGTGTAACGTATCCCCAGACAGCCTGGATCTGAGTGCATGTTTTCACCGAATAGCGCTCAGATCTGATGTATCTAGTCGAATCGCCATGGAGTCAAAGTCTTTCACAAGTCCTTCGGTATACGAATGACTCCATGGGATGGCTGT
>OW240917.1:232477828-232509227 GCA_933207985.1 Pelobates cultripes | reverse complement strand
AATACAGTTCAATGACGCCTGCGGCATAGCCCCTATGGGCATTTGCAGCTAAGGCGTCTGTGGCTAACACCATCTTGTACACAGTCTATTCCTCTATACCGTACAAATTGCGTATTAGGCAGAGTCAGATTCTAACCAGCTGTATGTGCTGCTGACTTAATGAGTCTAGAGCTTGTAGTGCCTATATTAAGTAGTATGTGTACTGCGTTCTAAGACGAAAATGTCTTTTGGCTTTATAAAGTATCTTATACCAGTCCGCGTTTTTTGGGCGTAGAGGTGTGTGTGTTATATAGTTACGTATATCCCTGGTGCTTCATTGGGTTGACCATTCCGGCTGCAATCTTGGGACCTTTGCCGCTTTTGTGGGTTCAGTGGGTGGGAGAGGTAGTCCCCAATCCCTCAGCTTCCGAATGCCTTGGGTCACGTCTGTAACCATGTGGGTCGCATCTTGGTGGGAAATCAGGAGCTTAGCTGGATAGCCCCAACGATAGTCCACGCTCTGCTCTCTGAGGATTGTGGTGATGGGCGACAATGTCTTCCTGAAGTGTAAGGTTTCGGCCGACAGATCTGCAAAGACTTTAACAGATTTGTAGTTGTCAGGCATGTTTGTGTTTCTGCTGGCTCTCATAATTTTTTCTTTGGCGTGGAAGAAGTGAATCCGTGCCACCACATCTCTAGCTGCCGTAGGTGTTCTTTTCTTTTTTTAATATATATTTGTTTTTATTTTATTTATTTTTGTGTATACCGTATACTAGCTGTTATAGTATTGTTTTTTATAATGTTCATATCTATTTACACACCCACTGATAACTCGAACATATTATGTATTATCGCCTACCATGCTTTGAGATATTATACCTTTGCGTTGACCATAGGCTGAGTTCTATTGCAGGTTACAGGATATGGCCATCATAGGTATCGTTATTTTAATATTATGGAACATTGCTTTAAATCAAACTCTGATTTCTAATGCTGAACCACACTGTCATAATTTAATCCCATAACCATACTGCGTGATTTTGCTGCAAATAGGCATATGTTCCATAGGCATACGTTACAATACTTTTGAGTAACTTCCAGGCTTTGCTTTTCATATATTTTACAATGCCCATACTTACCTACGCATCCAATGGAAGCTAGAACATGTTTTATATATATATATTTATTTTTATTTTTTTCTATTTTTTTATTATTATTATTATGTTTTATATATATATATACATTTTTGATGTAAGTTATACTTTTATGTTGAACAACTTTATTATATGTTCCGCACTATCGCCTCCAAAGACTTTGTTTTTTCAATATTACTATACTTTGTCTGATGAAACAATGAAACAATAAAAAACAATTTAACACAAAAAACAATGTAGTATTCTCCATGGGCTTCTCTTTAATTTGTCCATTCAATATCCTGTCATGGCTGCCATCATATGTCATGGGTCCCTTACAGGCCCAGTGACAACCTCTCTCCATGACACATACTTCTAGATGCAACCACAAACCTGCTCCCAGACAGATATGCACACTAAGACACACATATTAATATAAACCAAAGAAAAAAGTTACTTGTGCACTATCCAAAATCCCTTACCATATACCATCTTTGTATAAATTTATATTGGACTTCAAAAACGATTTAGACAATGAATATTTTGTTTAAGTTCGATCATTATATTATACCTGTCGCAATTTTCAAAAGTACTTTCCATTTCTTTCTCACATATTTGGAAAGCATTTGTCTTATTATCTATTGCGTTATTTGTATCTACTATTTCCATAGTCAGGATTTTTGTAATGTTATACTCCTCCGTTCTTTTCTTTTTCCGAAGAATTCCCAATAATATTTTGAATAATAAAGTTTTTAACTCTTAAATAAAAAAAGATATCTTTACGTCTTAGATTATATTCTTGAGAAAGGAGATAAAAAGTTTTAATATGTTCTTCGTTAAACAAGGCTTCAGTTTTAGTTATTCATTTTTCTATCCATTTTTTAAGATTGATATCCTCTATTTTATATTGAAGAACTTTGATCGGGGTGGACATTACTTTTATTATTTTAAAATTATTTTTATTAAGAAATTTCCTCCAAAATTTCATATGATTATCAACAATTATATTTACATTTACAAATCTTTTGTCTTTACTGTCCATCCATAATATACAATTTAGATCAACATTATTAGTTTTTTTTAATTTTTTTATTAATTTTTATTGTTTTCAAAATCATCAAGTAAACAATAGGCATGTGCATGGGAAAAAATTTTGGTTCGGCATTCCGAAATTCGGGACTTCGGCAATTCCGCACTTCGGCAATTCGAGGGGGGGGGGGGGACGTAATGTCCCCCCTTGCCCCTACCCCTGAGCCACAGGCTGCTCACTGTTTACTAGACATGCCCCTACTCGTGGTATAGCGACTAGGGGCATAATTTACTAATACTAATACTAATACCCAATTTAGGTCTTGCAGCCTTTTAGTAGATAGCTCCCTAATACCGTGGGAATTAGGGAGTTATCTACTTATTCATTCCTGTCAGGCTAAGTAACTTACATTTTATATGAATGTATGTTACTTGATTGTTGTAAGTGTTGCAAATGCTTACAGCTGAATCCTGGCTACGTTTGTATACTTTTTATTTAAACTTGTATACAGTGTATACATTCTTCTTCTTCCACTGGGTAAGTATATTAGTACTTAGGCAATACTGTGCTTCGAAACTTCAGCAATTCTGCACTTCGCCACTTCGGAACTTCGGCACTTCAGCACTTCGGAACTTTGGCACTTCGACACTTTGGAAATTCGGTAATTTCAAAACTTTGGGACCTCGGTAATTTGGCACTTCGGCTATTCGGACATTCGGAAGTACCCGAATGTCCGAATTTCCCGAAATTCGTCCGAATTCATATTCGGCCCGAAACGAATTGCACATGTCTAGTAAACAGGATACAGAAAAGAATAAGGGGAAAGCCGTATAACATCTTCATAACAACGTAGGGTCTTTACATATCATTCAAGAAAAAAATAGGATATGCATAGGTCAAACCCATCCATCTTCCCATATGTATGTTGTGAATATTGTGCCCATAGTGTTGAAGAAGAGGGCTGGCAGGGGGATTGGGAGGGCTTGGAACAAATACCGCACACTAGGGAGGATCCTCATTTTCAAAATGTTGACCTCCCATGAGGGAGAAACAGGGTAGGTCCCATTTTTTTAGGTCCTTTTTAATTTCTTCCAAATGGGGAGCATAGTTTAGTTTATATTGGTCTGAGAGTTTTAAATAGGAGAATCCTGTGCTCTTTCACTTGAAGTTATGGATTTCTTGGATGCGGGCCTGCCATTTTGGTGGCACCAAGATTCCTAAAATTTTGCATTTATCCGAATTGATTTAAAAATTTGACAAGTTTTAGAATTTTTATATTTCTGCCTGGACCAGTTGTAGGGAGCACAGAGGGTCAGTAATCGTCAATAGAACGTTATCCGCAAAGACGGAGACGTTAGCTTTTCCCCCTGGGAATCTATATCTCTATATCTGATGTTATCATTGTTCCGGAGTGCCGCGAGGAAGGGTTCCATGGCGAGGACAAATAGGAGAGGGAAAAGGAGGAAGCCCTGACGCGTGCCATTATTGATTGCAAAGGAGTTAGGCTGCTGTCCATTTACACCCACACTGGCCGCCGGCCCTCTGTACAATGCCTGAATCCAATTTCGCAACCTCGGCCCCAAGCTCCCATGCCTCCAGGGTGTAGGTGTTTTGATTGTGGTCACCCCATGAAGTATGCTCAGAATTTTGGTGGTGTTGTCCCTGGCCTCGCGGCCCGGCACAAAACCAGCCTGATCAGGGTGGATCAGTCAAGGCAAGAAGGGCTTGAGCCTATTGGCTATGAGCTTGGCGATCAGCTTAAGATCCAAATTAATAGGGGGAAATCTGTCTATAGCTACCACACAACATGGGGTACTTCCCTGGCTTGGGGAGAACTTTGATCGAGGCTCTCAGCATTGGTGGGGGAAGTGGGGTGCCAGGTGTCAACCCATTTATCATCTTAAGGAAGTGTGGTGCTAGAGAGGACTGGAAGATTTGGTAATAACGTGTTGCCAGGCCATCAAGTCCTGGGCTCTTGCCTTTTGGCTTAGTTTTAATGGCTAGAGAAAGCTCTGCCGCCAAGAATGGTTCTTTGAGTTGGGTGACCGATTCTCTGGGGACAGTATGTGTGAGATTTGAGGTGATGTATTCCGAGGTCAGTTGGGCGACATGTCGGTGGGGGAAGGTTGTAAAAGTCGGGGTAGAAGTCCCTAAATGTGGAGGCTAAGTCCTCAGTAGTTACAAATATAAAAAGAGAAGTCCTGCACTCACTCCCATCACTACTGGGCCGGCAGCAATGACTACAGTACACAGTCATTGCTACAGTAAACAGTCATTGCTGCCGGCCCAGTAGTGATGGTAGTCAGCGCAGGACTTCTCTTTTTGTATTTGTATTTACTTTGTATCACACAGTCTTGTTACAATGCTGCCGCCCATCCCATATGTTCCCTATTAAGGGTTAATAAGTATATAGGGGTGTATATAAAATATACCCCTCTCTGTCTCATTAGAGATTTCTTTGCCAGAAGCTCAAGGAAGCAGGCTGAAGGGTCAGTGTTAGGACCCGTCTAGGGGGTCTGCCTTGACGTTGGCAGGCGGGCATTCCCTCCAATGGCCATTGGAGCAAATAAATGACCTCCATTTGTCTAAATATACATAGGGATTAAGGAGAGAGTGCAGGTAACTTTTTCTTTTCTTAAGTCCTCAGTAGTGCTGCACTGCAGACCCTTGTGGGGTTTTTTCTTGGCTATAAAAGTTTTTGGGAGTTTTGCTTTCTGAGCATTGGCGTGCGCAGCCTATTGCATTAGGGTGTGCACCCTAAAGCACAAACACACGCCGAAAGTATGTGTATATATATTTATATATATATATATATATATATATATATATATATATACAAAAAATGTTTCTTGGCACTCAACCTTTCGTGTAAATAATCCAATTTAGCCTAGGTGCAATCCCGCGTTGAAGATATATAAACAAAAGAAAAGAGATGCACTCAAAGGTATTGCAGCAAAAATTAGCCAATGTTTCGACCTGTTCGGGTCTTTCTCAACCTTGCAATACTTATTGGAATAAATTGCCACTTTTTTCACTTATTAAGTACTTGGAGTGCATCTCTTTTCTTTTGTTTATTTATATATATATATATATATATATATATATACACACACACACACACACACATACACTGTTGTTTGTATGCTGTGTGAGGGTGCTGTGTGTGTAAGGGTGCTGTTAGTTTGATGTGTGTGAGGGTGCTGGTAGTGTGCTATGTGGGTGAAGGTGCTGTTAGTGTGCTGTGTGTGAGGGTGCCATTTGTGTGTGACGGTGTCATTTGTGTGCTGTTTGTGAGGGTGCTGTGTGTGTGTGCTGTTTGTGTGCTGTGTGTGAGGGTGTTTGTGTGCTGTGTGTGAGGGTCCTGTTAGTGTGCTGTGTGAGGGTGCTGTGTGTGTAAGGGTGCTGTTTGTGTGATGTATGTGTGAGGTTGCTGTTTGTGTCGTGTATTTGTGAGGGTGCTGTTAGTGTCGTGTAGTGTCATACTCAGACACACACACTCACAGACACATACATTCACAGACACACACATACATTCACAGACACACACACACATACATTCACAGACACACATACACACACACACACACTTACAGACACACACACACACACACATTCACAGACACACACACATACTCATACTCAGACACACACACATACACATACACATAGACACACACACACACACACACAGACACACACATACTCAGACACACACACATACACATAGACACACACACACAGACACACACACTCACAAATAAAAAAATGTAAATTAAAAAAATGTCCACCCAGCCTCCTTACCTGGAGTGCTGGCGTGGACTTGTCCCTGGGGTCCAGTGTGTTGGGCACCTGTCTCCATCTCAGCCGCGACGAGGGGGCTGTGTGCTCTCTGCTCCCTCTCGCCGCGTGGGCTGTCTGCTGTAGCTGGGAGCCGAAATATGACTTCATATTCCAGCTCCCAGCATCAGCGAGAGGAAGCAGAGAGCACACAGCTCCCTCGCCACAGCTGAGATGGAGACAGGTGCCAGACAGGGGCGGGTATCACCTTTTGGCACCCCCCCCCAATGACAGGGGGAACATGAGGGGAGGGGCGGCAGAGTGCCTGCAGGAACAGCGGGAACGCCGTTCCCATGCATTCTTGCAGGACTCACAGACGTTCCGCAGGGATTAGGGTGTGCCCAGGCACACCCGGCACACCCCGTGCGTACGCCTATGTTTCTGAGCCTTCGCCAATAGCTTCCTACTCTAATTGCCATGTGCATAAAAGGAGCTCCTTGTCATTTGGACCGCTCTGAGTGTTTCGGTGGCTAGTAGGGACCTTAATTCTCCCCTATTCGCCGTTAGGGGCGTTGGGTGTTTTCTAGTGGGTATGTTTATGTATGGCCTCTATTTTTTTCAATGTTTATTTTATCATTTTTCTTAAGAAAACAAAAAATATATTATTGTTAGCCTTTTACCGTTCCTGGACATGTAATAATTTATTATCATCTAGTACTATGACATCTGGTCAACCTAACTTTGCAATAATTATAAAAAAAAAATAAAAAAAAACAAGGTGGAAAGCACAGCAATTACAATCTTTCAATTTCTAATAATTTCAATAAGCACTTTTTTTTTTATTTATTTTTTTAATTCTTTATTTTTGCAGTGCAATATATAATAAGTCATAACAGCAGGCGTGTGGTGCCCCAATAGCATTCCTCACGCTGAATATCAACATTTTAACAATGGGGTTTTCATAAATCGTTGCACATTTTTTAGTTATTTAGTCGAGATTGTCCACGCTTAAGCTTTACGCTGAGTATTCGGTTAACAAGTGGGCCTGGGTAGGTCTTACAAAATCTTGGCCGCACAGTGCGTTAAGATAGTTACACTAGTTATTGGATGCAAGATATAATGAGAGTTACGGTTATACATTTTAGCGTTAAAGTTAACATGGATTCTTGCAGTGCCACAACAGCGACTGTAGGCATATTTTGAACATCAGGTTGCTTTGGCATGCAGTTAAAACAGCACGAATTTTGTTATTTTTCATGTAAAATTAACCCGCTATATAAAACAAGTATGTTAGTGCATAGATTACTTTGCTAGACAAAGAGTTACAGACCTTCCTTCAACCAGAACAATTGCAAACTATTCATCTGAACTAAAAGCTGTCTCATCAATCAGGTTATAGGGCAATTATAACTTAATCGCTTCCAGTTACAGGCTCTGTGCACTCCTACAGAAACTAACGTAGTGCAGGTTACAAATGGTAAGTTATACGCAGGCTTAGTTATTACATCTAATGCAATGGGTCACGATGGGATCTACATGTTTATGCTAGTAGATGCAAATTGTAGCTTAAGTAAATGTGGGCTTTCAAGAAAATTACACGATTAGACTTCGATTTTACCACTGCCAGAGTAGGTAGGCGGGCGGCCACCGGGGCCGAGTGTATTCCTCTATTATTGGGTATTACTAATAGACATAGTAGTATAATTGCGTGGCTATGGTATATGTTAGAACACCTTTCAGGTGACAAGAGGTACATAGGTAGCTGCTGTCTCTTAGGTAGCTGATGTAAAACTACAGCTTCTGTTATTTAGTCAGTGTCCAGTGGTGGTGTTAGAGTCTCTGAGCTGGCATGTGTGACTCCTTCCCTTCGGACACTGATCCCTCACCACGGCAGTTCAGCTTCACCGGTTCTTTTCTGTGTGTGGTAAGTCTCCCCATATCAGGCTCGTGTAGGCCCATTTGGCCGTTACCCGCTGCAGCACACTTTCATTTCGCGCCTTCTGCGCTTGGCCCCACCTGGGGGTATCCATTGCGGGCCCGGGGTCTCTCATTCTCCTATATCGCGGTGATCATATCTGCGGTGTTCTTTTACTTGAAGCCATCCGGCAGGGCAGATGAAGGAACCGTGGTTCAAAAGGGGCTCCGTGGTGCAGGAGCAGATAATGTTCAGCTGTCTGCCGCCGCCATTTTGTGAGGCAGTTAGAGATTCTCCTCTCAGCCCCCGCCCGTCTCGGGCTCTCCCCAGTGGGGACCGGGATGACCCCCCCGGCCCAAAGGGGGGGGAACAGGGCCGGCAAGCAACTCAGGCAGTCAGCCTGTGGCAGCAGGGGAGGGAGACGTAGCGGCGGCCGTCCACCACGCTCCCCTCCCGGGTAGGCCGCAGCCCTCGAAGCTCCGTGCCCCTTTCAGAGGATCAGAACTCCCGATCTCGGGGTCCGCCGCCGCTCCCACAGCTATGGGTGTCTTTTGGCCCGTTTTGTGTGTGTGAAGATCCACTGTGAATAGCTTAAAAGGCCGGGTTTCCCCAGAGCCTCTCCTGCATGCGACCGGTCAGCATGGCGGTCCGGCCCCGCCCCCCCCAATAAGCACTTAATTATGCTTTCTTTTGCACCAGCAATATTGTACAGCAAATCCTCCATCCATTGTACAAGCTCCATCCAAAGATCACAAGGCAGAGACTCCATATCAATTTATACCTTATTGCCTTCTTATTGACAGCCCATAGATTTTTACTCAAAAAGATCACTTATCATTGCATAAGATGCAATGAGTTAAATTAGAACTATTTTTCATTGTCAATCAATTTTCTTTTATTTTAAAGCCCAATCTACCCGTGTCCAGCTTACTTAAGTATGTGTTAATACCTTGCCCCTATATTCTATCCAGTCTTGCCACTTTTTCCCATGCGAGAGTTCTCTACCTTCTATCCTATTTGCTATTCTCTCATATTGGCACGTCCTGTCTACTCTTTCTAACACCTCCAATATATTCGTTGGGGTTGTTTTTTTCCTTTTTTGAGCAATGCTTATTTTAGCAGCTAATAATATATGTATAATTACAAAAAAAAATTCAAATTCGGCACAAATCTTGATGCATATGTAGAAGGTAAAACTCAGGGTGGTTTAGTATCGGTATACTCGTCAAAGTTTGTATAATTTGTTTAATATTTTTCCAAAACTGTGTGAGATAAGGGCACTCCCAAAAAATATGTAGTAAAGTTCCCTTATTCCTTTGACACCTCCAGCATATGTCAGAGGCACCTGCGTACATTCGTGAAATATTTGCAGGAACCAAATTCCAATGCATTAAAATTTTGCTATAAGCTTCCCAGTGAGTGAGACTATATGATGTTTGTTTAGTAAATTTTAAAAATAAATAAATCTATATTAACCCCTTAAGGACTGGACTGTTTTTGCGATGTTGTACATTTGCAACCAGGAATATTTTTACACTTTTCTGGTGTTTGTGTTTAGCTGTTATTTTCCGCTCTCTCATTTACTGTTCCCATACAAATTATATATTGTTTTTTTCAGGACAAAAGGGGCTTTCTTTACATACCATTATTTATATAATCTCATGTATTTTAATTTAAAAAAAATAAAAAAATATGATGAAAAATTGAAAAAAATACATGTTTTTTGACTTTTACTTGAAAAATCTTTTACTCAGCTACAAAAGCGAATGAAAAAAACAGCTAAATAGATTCAAAATTTTGTCCTGAGTTTAAAAATACCCAGTGTTTACTTGCTTTTTTGCTTTTTTTTGCAAGTTATAGGGCTATAGGTACAAGTAGGATATGGCGGTTTCAAAACAAATTTTTTTTAAATGTATCAATAGTGACATTGTAACACTATTATCTGTCATAAATCTCTGGAAAACACTCCACATGTATATATTTTTTTTAAAGTAGACAACCCAGGGTATTCATCTAAGGATATTTTGACACTTTCTATGCAGCCATTTTACCACAAGTCTTTGCCAAACTTTGCATAGATAGTTGTTTTTTTTGTTTTTTTTCACATACATTGCAATTCAGGTATAAACTTACAGATCCTGTTATGTCTTGCTGCCAAACAACACGCCAATATGTGTTCAGCAACATCTCCTGAGTACAGTGATACCACCCATGCATAGGCTTGTCGGATTGTTTGGGGGCTAAAAGGCCACATTTGGCAGGTGCGCATATCCATTTTTCAACTTGGAATTTTGACATGTAGTCAACCTGCGCACATGTCCTATTTGGGACATTTGTAAGGCCGGCCAATGTATTTTACCCCCACCAAACCATATATTTTTGGAAAGTAGACACCCTAGGGTATTTCAAATGGTGGTTTTTTAACACTTTCCATGCACTAATTCTACCACCAGACTTTGTCAAACATTTAGGTAGTAATTGTTTGTGTGTTTTTTTCACACACATTGTACTTTAGGCATGAATTAACAAATCGTGTTATGTGTCACTGCCAAACAACACACCAATATGTGTTCAGCAACATCTCCTGAGTACAGTGATACCACCCATGCATAGGCTTGTCGGATTGTTTGGGGGCTAAAAGGCCACATTTGGCAGGTGCGCATATCCATTTTTCAACTTGGAATTTTGACATGTAGTCAACCTGCGCACATGTCCTATTTGGGACATTTGTAAGGCCGGCCAATGTATTTTACCCCCACCAAACCATATATTTTTGGAAAGTAGACACCCTAGGGTATTTCAAATGGTGGTTTTTTAACACTTTCCATGCACTAATTCTACCACCAGACATTGTCAAACATTTAGGTAGTAATTTTTTGTGTGTTTTTTTTCACACACATTGTACTTTAGGCATGAATTAACAAATCGTGTTATGTGTCACTGCCAAACAACACGCCAATATGTGTTCAGCAACATCTCCTGAGTACAGTGATACCACCCATGCATAGGCTTGTCGGATTGTTTGGGGGCTAAAAGGCCACATTTGGCAGGTGCGCATATCCATTTTTCAACTTGGAATTTTGACATGTAGTCAACCTGCGCACATGTCCTATTTGGGACATTTGTAAGGCCGGCCAATGTATTTTACCCCCACCAAACCATATATTTTTGGAAAGTAGACACCCTAGGGTATTTCAAATGGTGGTTTTTTAACACTTTCCATGCACTAATTCTACCACCAGACTTTGTCAAACATTTAGGTAGTCATTTTTGTGTGTTTTTTTTCACACACATTGTACTTTAGGCATGAATTAACAAATCGTGTTATGTGTCACTGCCAAACAACACGCCAATATGTGTTCAGCAACATCTCCTGAGTACAGTGATACCACCCATGCATAGGCTTGTCGGATTGTTTGGGGGCTAAAAGGCCACATTTGGCAGGTGCGCATATCCATTTTTCAACTTGGAATTTTGACATGTAGTCAACCTGCGCACATGTCCTATTTGGGACATTTGTAAGGCCGGCCAATGTATTTTACCCCCACCAAACCATATATTTTTGGAAAGTAGACACCCTAGGGTATTTCAAATGGTGGTTTTTTAACACTTTCCATGCACTAATTCTACCACCAGACATTGTCAAACATTTAGGTAGTCATTTTTTGTGTGTTTTTTTCACACACATTGTACTTTAGGCATGAATTAACAAATCGTGTTATGTGTCACTGCCAAACAACACGCCAATATGTGTTCAGCAACATCTCCTGAGTACAGTGATACCACCCATGCATAGGCTTGTCGGATTGTTTGGGGGCTAAAGGCCACATTTGGCAGGTGCGCATATCCATTTTTCAACTTGGAATTTTGACATGTAGTCAACCTGCGCACATGTCCTATTTGGGACATTTGTAAGGCCGGCCAATGTATTTTACCCCCATCAAACCATATATTTTTGGAAAGTAGACACCCTAGGGTATTTCAAATGGTGGTTTTTTTAACACTTTCCATGCACTAATTCTACCACCAGACTTTGTCAAACATTTAGGTAGTCATTTTTTGTTTTGTTTTTTTCACACACATTGTACTTTAGGCATGAATTAACAAATCATGTTATGTGTCACTGCCAAACAACACGCCAATATGTATTCAGCAACATCTCCTGAGTACAGTGATACCACCCATGCATAGGCTTGGCCAGTTGTTTGGGGGCTAAAGGCCACATTGGCGAGTCTTGTATATCCATTTTCAACTTGGAATTTGACATGTATGATCCAGCCAAGCGCACATGTCTATTTTGGGACATTTGTAAGGCCGGCCAATGTATTTTACCCCCACCAAACCATATATTTTTGGAAAGTAGACACCCTAGGGTATTTCAAATGGTGGTTTTTTAACACTTTCCATGCACTAATTTTCCACCAGACATTGTCAAACATTTAGGTAGTCATTTTTTGTGTGTTTTTTTTCACACACATTGTACTTTAGGCATGAATTAACAAATCGTGTTATGTGTCACTGCCAAACAACACGCCAATATGTGTTCAGCAATATCTCCTGAGTACAGTGATACCACCCATGCATAGGCTTGTCGGATTGTTTGGGGGCTAAAAGGCCACATTTGGCAGGTGCGCATATCCATTTTTCAACTTGGAATTTTGACATGTAGTCAACCTGCGCTCATGTCCTATTTGGGACATTTGTAAGGCCGGCCAATGTATTTTACCCCCACCAAACCATATATTTTTGGAAAGTAGACACCCTAGGGTATTTCAAATGGTGGTTTTTTAACACTTTCCATGCACTAATTCTACCGCCAGACATTGTCAAACATTTAGGTAGTCATTTTTTGTGTGTTTTTTTTCACACACATTGTAATTTAGGCATGAATTAACAAATCGTGTTATGTGTCACTGCCAAACAACACACCAATATGTGTTCAGCAACATCTCCTGAGTACAGTGATACCACCCATGCATAGGCTTGTCAGATTGTTTGGGGGCTAAAAGGCCACATTTGGCAGGTGCGCATATCCATTTTTCAACTTGGAATTTTGACATGTAGTCAACCTGCGCACATGTCCTATTTGGGACATTTGTAAGGCCGGCCAATGTATTTTACCCCCACCAAACCATATATTTTTGGAAAGTAGACACCCTAGGGTATTTCAAATGGTGGTTTTTTAACACTTTCCATGCACTAATTCTACCACCAGACTTTGTCAAACATTTAGGTAGTCATTTTTTGTGTGTTTTTTTTCACACACATTGTAATTTAGGCATGAATTAACAAATCGTGTTATGTGTCACTGCCAAACAACATGCCAATATGTGTTCAGCAACATCTCCTGAGTACAGTGATACCACCCATGCATAGGCTTGTCGGATTGTTTGGGGGCTAAAAGGCCACATTTGGCAGGTGCGCATATCCATTTTTCAACTTGGAATTTTGACATGTAGTAAACCAGCGCCCCTGTCCTATTTGGGCCAATGTATTTTACCCCCATCAAACCATATATTTTTGAAAAGTAGACAACTCAGGGTATTTTAAATGGTGGTAGTTTAATACTTTTCATGCAATAATTCTACCACCAGCCTTTGGCAAACTTTTGGGTAGTAATTTTCTTCATGTTTTTTTACACATACATTGTACTTTAGGCATGAATTAACAGATCCTGTTATGTATCACTGCCAAACAACACCCCAATATGTGTTCAGCAACATCTCCTGAGTACAGTGACATCACCCATGCATAGGTTTGCTGGGTTGTTTGGGGGCTAAAAGGCCACATTCAAGACTTGTACATATCAGTTTTTCAACTTGATATATAGGTATGCTTGGCCTATCTTCAGTTTGGCATATTTTTGCATCCCCCCGTTAATGTTAACATCATGAAAGTTTATATTTTTATAAAGTAGACATTCCAGAGTATTGTATATGAGGTGTTTTCACATCCTTCCCCCAACCATTGTGCTAAACAAATTTCAGAGAACGTGCATGGTGGTAATTTTTTAATTCTGCTTTTTATGCACACGTCATCTGGTTTTGGCCAGCCAGTTATATATTACTACCATAAAACTTTTTTAACCAAATGTGCAGGTATCAAATGCACCTTTAGCAGCATTCTCTAAACTAACTCCTGCAAAAAGAATCTAATTGGAGATTTGGGGGAAAGGAAACTGACTAACTAAAATTTGCTGTTTTCAAAAGAAAAAAAAAACACAGTGTCCTTTTCCTTTTTTATAACAGACCCAGCAACATTTCAGGGGATTTGTTTTTTTTTTGCAGTTGGCGGTATCTTAAAAATAAAATGTCTGGACTCCTTTGGCACCGTTGTTGGAACTTGACCATCTCCATAAATTATTGTGGAAATCAGCTTGAACTAAAATTGGAGAAAGGTGGTTCTTTCTGAATTCATTTTTTTTTTTAAAGAGTAAAAATTAATTATGTGTTGCTACTTGCATCAGGTAGATAGCCACCTTTTTATGCCAGGCTTTTGTCTTTCTTAAGATAAGATATGGCTGCATCAGCTGATCAGCCAAATCAACACCCCCCATGTGCCTGTTATAAGCCCTGATGCACACCGGTTTTGTCTGTACCCTGCCTCGGACAGTGACGTCTGACATGCCCTCGTTATGGATGGTTGTTAGCATGTGAACATCCTTCCTGTCCTTAAATTTTAGCGCAAGCAGTTCAGCCTTGCGCAGAGCTTTGCATTCCCCTTTTTTAATTTGGCCTCTATGAGAGGTCTGGGAAAATCCTTGGCATTTCTTCTTACAGTGCCGCAGGCCAGTGTCTGTAAACTATAAAGAATTTTAAACAAGTGGACACTGCTGTAAAAATTGTCCACATAAAGGTGGTAACCCTTATTGAACAAAGGGTTCAGTAGGTCCCAAACAAGTTTCCCAGTTGTCCCCAGAGAGTCAGGACAGCCAGGAGGGTTCAGTTGAGCATCTTTCCCCTCGTATACACGGAAGGCAAATGTGTAGCCACTTTCGCTCTCGCAAAGTTTGTACACTTTAATGCCATACCTAGACCGCTTTGAGGGGATATATTGTTTGAACCCTAATCTCCCTTTGTATTTCATAAGGGATTCATCGATGGATAAAGTTTGTTGGGGAGTATAAACTTCAGAAAATCTGTTCTGAAGATGGTCTACCAGTGGGCGTATTTTATAAAGCCTATCATATTCGGGGTGATCTCTGGGGTGACAGAGCGTATTGTCGTTAAAATGTAAGTATCTGAGCAGCAGCTCATATCTTGGTCTAGGCATTGTTTGGGAGAATATAGGAGTCGAACAAATTGGGTTGGTGCTCCAGTAAGACCGGATTGATGGCTTTTTTATTATCCCCATGAGCATGGTAAGAGCCCAGAATGTTTTAAGTTCAGGGACATCTGTGGGATGCCAAGCATGCTCCCTGACTGTATAGCTACCTGGATTGGTCTCAATAAATTGGCTAGCGTATAAATTAGTCTGGGAAGCAATCTCCTCCCAGATGGTATCCCCTAAAAATAACTCCATATATTGTATAGGGGAGAAGTCAACCACATTCACATTAATGCCTGCGTTGGCACTAAAAGGGGGGATGTTGGGCTCAGCTAACTGTGGAGGTACCCAGTCCTCCTCCACATTCAGCGTAGCAGGGGAAGCACAGCTTCTTTTAGCAGCTGGCTCACTCACAGATGACATGTCACTAGACGTGCCGCTAAACTGACCTGGGTCAAAATCGGACGCAGTGTCAGTGGCGTCAGAGTCTGACGCCAAGAAGGCATATGCCTCCTCCAAGCTGTACATGCGCTGCATGTTTCACACTAACAGACTAAACTAACAAAATACTAAACACAATATTTTTTTTTTTTTTTTAAACACTAAAACAGACTAAAACAGACTAAAACAGTAATCCCTAAACTAACTCCTGTTAGAAGAATCTAATGGAGATTTGGGGGAAGGAAACTGACTGACTACGACAGGCTATGACAGACTATGACAGACTATGACAGACTACGACAGACTGACAGACTACGACAGACTACGACAGACTAAAACAGACTAAAACAGACTAAAACAGACTACGACAGTCTAAGACAGTCTAAGACAGTCTAAGACACAGATTTTTTAAAATAAAGTTAACCCTTAAGGGCAAAAAAAAAAATACAGACAGTAAAAATGCACTGTCTGTAACAGATCTGGCAGGGAAGGGGTTAAAATAGGATTTTAATTAACTGAAGATACTTTTTATTTTTCACAGGAACAGCTGCTGCAACAAACTATCAGGATCTCTGTCTCTCTCCTCTCACAAAACGCTACAGAGAGGAGAGAGGCAGAGATCAGTGTCAAAGTGAGTGTTTGTAACACCCACTTTGACACCAGCCAATTGTGAGCGATCGCGGATCGCTCACATGCCGCAATTGGCTGTTACTATCTGCCTGGGATGCCGGGCAGATAGTAACAACGGGATTTCAGCGGAAGCGATCTCTGATCGCTCCCGCCGCCCGTTTTCCGTTAGGACGGTTCAGGACCGTCCTCGGTCGGCAACGCAAAAATGCCGAGGACGGTCCTGAACCGTCATGCGTCCTTAAGGGGTTAAAAATAAATAAATAAATAATATATAATTCACGAAGTAAGGGGTGTAGTAAATCAACTCAGATTTTGTTAATATAAGTTGTGACTTGAATTAGGTACAAGTTTTTGATTATCTAAAGGGTTTATTTAGTTTGGTGCATCAATTGCATTTAAATAATGTGTCTATTTAATGTGTATTTAATTTGATGTATGCTGCGACTGTATAGTAATTTAGTAAAATAGACAGCAAGGGGTAGCGCTTTAGTTACAGTTATAATGGAGGCCTCGTTATGAGTGGACCATTCTATCCACCCCTGCAGGCCGATACAGGGAACACTAGTATCCCTGGTCTGGGCCCTTAGCAAGGGTGGGTATGTATTTGATGGGGGTTTTTTTTTTTTCTGATTTTTTTTTTGTCTTTTTTTGTTAGTCTTTTTTTTTCTTAATTTGTGGAATAGCACAAGCAAAAACAGCGAGCAGGAAATTAATAATGGCTAATGCTTAGTGCATGGATATACCTCTGGCTTTAGCTTAATTATAACCTTAATCATAACGATAGAGGGTAGGATAAAAGTTGCAAAAATAAATTATGGACATATCATTTAGAATATTCTCTATGAATGTTAATGGAATAAACAGCCCACATAAGAGATGGTTGGTGTATCAGGAGATGAGGAAATCCAAGGTCACTGTAATATGTTTACAGGAAACACATTTTCGATCTCAGGATCCCCATAGTTTAAAAACAAAATATTATCCACAGGAGTATTATGCATACTCAGCTAGCAAATCTAAAGGGGTAGCTATTTTAATTCATGCAGATTGGGTCTTTCAATTGAATACACAATACGTAGATGAGGCGGGACTGCTTCTAATATTAGTGGGCTCTTTGAATGGGATCGAAATTACATTGGCTTCTTTGTACGCCCCAAAAATTCTCCAGATTAAATTTATAAAGGCAGCATTAAAAAAGGTTTTGGAAATCCGTGTAAAGCTACTCTGATTAATGTAATAGAAGCAAATATAGGCCTAAGGACTTGGTCGGATCATTCACCGATTACAGTTACATTCCAATCAAAGTACCTGGGACGGGGCATGGGATCATGGAGAATGAATGAGGCATTGATTGATGATGTTAAACTGTTCCCAGTGGTCAAGGAGGAGCTTATTAAATATTTTCACGAAAACGATAAGGACAATATTGCTGGCTCCTCATTATGGTTGGCGCAAAAGGCAGTTATAAGGGGTATCTTTATTAAATTAGGGGCGAGCAGTAAAAATAAAGTGTGTGCGGACCGGTTACGACTCCTTCAGGAATTAGCTAAACTAGAAGATTAAAATAAATTTAAACCAAATAAATCATATGGCAGTCAAATACATGAAATAAGGAAAGAACTTGACCAATTGGCCTTTCACAGCGACAGAAAAACAAATGAGAGCCCTAAAAATGAAATTTTATATTCACGGCAATAAAGCAGGGAAAATGTTAGCCAATATGCTAAAGTCAAATTATCTTCAAACAAAAATCCCCTCTATGGTCCCGATGGACAACCATAAATTATTTAACCCTAATGATATTGTAGGTGAATTAGCAAGTTATTTCAAAAAGCTATATAACTTATCTGTAGATCCAAACACACCTCAACCTTCATGTTTTGAAATAGAAAAATTTCTCGAGGAAATTAATTTCAGCGTGCCAGTAACAGAAGTTGGAGGAGCCATTCACAGAGGATGAAATAAGGAAAGCTATCCAGTCTCTCCCCAAACATAAAGCTCCAGGCCCCGATGGCTTTTCCAACTACTATTAAATTAAGCTGGAACCTATTTTAACACAATATCTTACAAAGTTATTTAATCCGTTTAAAACATCAGGTTCGATCCCTTTAGAAATGTTAGAGGCATATATAATTACTCTTCCCAAACCTGGGAAACCAGCTACAGAATGCGCCAATCTTAGGCCTATATCACTTTGAAATGCAGATATAAAAATCTATGCCAAACTATTGGCGTCTCGAATAAAGCCAATCCTTTTGGAGCTGGTTTCAGAGGAGCAAGCTGGGTTTGTTCCAGGTAGACAAGTTGGGGACAATACAAGACATTATATTAATCTTATAGAATTGGCACGCACTAATATTAAATTGGGATTATATGAAATGTGTCCTTCACAAACTAAATTTTCCTCAGTCTTTTGTGAGTAGTATTATGGCATTATATTCGAAACCGTCAGCGAAGGTTATGAACACTGGTTTCTTATCTTCAAAATGTGAGATTTCGAATGGAACGTGCCAGGGTTGTCCACTTTCTCCACTGATTTTTACACTTACTCTGGAACCCTTGGTTAGACATATAAAACAACATGTGGGTATTTGCGGACTAAGTACGCCGGGTGGAGAACAAAAATTAGCTCTTTTTGCTGATGATGTGCTCTTGTTCTTAACAAAACCTAATGATTCACTACCCCACTAAGAAAACTTGTTTTATAGATATAGCGCGATATCATATTATAAAAACAATGCAAAAAAAACCCAGGCATTGCCATTGGGTTTATCAAAAGCAGAAGTAACTCAATAAGCATGTATTTATCCATTTGATTGGCGTAAAGATTCTCTCACGTATTTGGGTATAAAACTAACCAAAACTAGTTCTCTTTTAATTAAACAAAATCATATTCCTTTATTGCATAGACTAGAGACTCAGCTGAATAAATGGGGGGGCTCTGAAGTTGTCCTGGCTAGGTCGTGCACACACAATAAAAATTATGGTATTACCTCACATTTTGTATCTCTTCCGAACCATTCCTTGACCATACCTATAGCTTTGTCAAAAAATATATTAAAAATTTTTTATGATCAATTCGTACATTTGGAAAAAAAACCTGCCAAGGGTTGCATTTAGACTGACAGAGCTAAACTGTTAAAGGGTGTGAAATTATTATCCTTAGCCCCATTACATGCAATAACTAGTCTCACACAGGACTTAAATTTGACTACATGGGAGGATAGTGGTATTGTTAAGGTGCACATGCTATATGATGATTTAGGGATCAAATCCTATTCTAGTTTGCAGGCAGAGTTTTCCCTTTCAAATAAAGATGTTTTTTCTTACTTGAGGATTAAGAACGTTTTGTTAGCTAACAAGGTGTCAAAACTAGATAAGGCCTCACTGGACCAGTTTGGTAATTTCTGTTTGAGACCTAACATGGCGAGCAAACCTCTCTCTAAACTAAACAAACTAAACTAAACAAACATCACATATGTATGGCCATATGTAAGTCGTGTATGGCTTTGGTTAGAGATTGTATTTTAATTGTGCGCTCCTTTTTGATTATGGATCCCCATTTAATCAGGGTTCCCCTAATAACTCCCTTATGAGCCTCCCAAACCCAGGGGTCTGTGGTGCCGGGTGTCTCATTTTCTACAAAATAGCTGTTCTGAGTCCTGTGGAGATATTCTAACAACGGGGATCATCCAAGAGAGACTCGTTCAGGCGCCAATTAGCTGTGCTTCTGGTGTCTCCCTGTATGTGTATGGTCAAGCATATAGGAGCATAATCGGACCACGTGATGGTGCCAAGTGGTCTGTGGCCTATTAGGAACATGTCTATTCTGGAGTAACTGTTCGCCGTTGGGGATTAAAACGTGTAGTCCCTATCCTGTGGGTGCACCAGTCTCCAGCAATCCATCAGTTGGTGTAAGTGCAGTGTGTTGTGGAATAGCGATCTCTGGTGTGAGTTAGTGTCTGTAGCCCTAGATGTGCTGTCCACTGTACGGTCAAGCACCATATTCCAGTCTATCCCCACTATAAGGATCCCCTCAGCAAATCTCTCAAATTTTCTCAGACATGAGCGGACAAAGGAAATCTGGCTTGAATTCGGAGCATATACGTTCAACAGGGTAACCAGCTAGTCATTTACCTTTCCTTTGACAAACAACATCCTCCCCTCAGGGTCCGTTTTGGTATCTAGTTCTGTAAAGGCAATGCGAGACCCCAACATAATGGCCACTGCCTTCGATTTCTCTTTATTGTAGTTGCTATAGTATGTCTGTTGGATAAGTTTGGACCTATTGGAATTACCTGATACCCCTAAAAGGAGGGTAAGTACTCTTTAGCGCTCCACTTAAAAGGGTGTTTGTAGTGGGTTCCTCTTTCGGGTCTGCCCCCACAAATTACCATTTTTTATTATTTGTTTATAAGTCTGGGACTAGAGAGACCCAGAAGTGTTGCAGCAGCTATATATGATATAGACGTATTTATTGTCCATTTAAGCGCCAACTACACACACAGATTATCTTTAACACATTTCTGGACCTAAGTCTAGCCTGGAAGTCTCCTCTATAATGTGTCTCTTGGAGAAACATAATGTCGGCCTTTTGCCTGTTTAATTCTTGTGTTAACATGGCATGTTTTTCTGGGTTATTAAGGCCTTTCACATTTAGCGAAAGTAGGTTAACCTGGGCCATATCTAGTCTGTCTTAGCCATGCCGCTATAGTGGTTGCCTCGTACATAACACTGTGGTATTTGACATGATGCAGAGTATTAATATCGAAACACATGAAGATATTACTGGCAGATAAAGAACATAAACTATATACATATTGTAGGTATGGTTTGAATCATACATACTAACAGAGAGGATGGTGCCAAACCTGTGGATGACAAAGGGTCCACAAGTAGTTGTGGGGCACCTCTTGAGGGGTAAGAGACCTAGTTACCATAAGGGGAACTGGATGGGAGCTTCAGGTGCATTGATGACTCTACGGATCGCGGCCACATCAAAGACATGTCCGCGACCCTCACCGCATGAATTGCACCCAGAGCGTAGGCCCCTATAAGCCTTGCATTTTCCACAGTATAGTATTATCAGCTATATCGTAGGCCTCATGAGCATGGCTTGCATAACTTAACTATTAGAACTTAAGAAACAATCGGCATTGCATAGTGAAGCATGATAAGACATATTCAAACATAGTAAAACATGGGGGATGCAGAGGTACCCCCTTCCGTGGGTTATATTAGCGCAAAGGATATATTTTTCCACCCTTCAGAAAATACTCAGGTGACCTTGTCCCTGGGTGTGGAAGGGTTATCTGCACCATGCGGGACTTGTCTTCTGCGCTTCTTAGGGGTTTTCTGCCACCTGGGTCTTTGAGGAAGCTGCTTGGGAGACTGTCCAGAGAGTCCGGTCCAATCTTCTACTTCAGTAGGTGGGAGGCCCAAGAAGTCCGGTACCTCCGTGAGGGTGCTGATAGAGTAGGTCTTGTCTTGCTGTGTCACCACCAATGCGAAGGGGAATGTCCATCGTAATTTTATGTGCTTATCCAGTAGGATATGAGTGACAGGTCGGAGCACTCTCCTGGCTAGAAGAATTGCTGGGGAGAGGTCCTGATATATGTCGACTCTGTGGCCCTCAAATTGCAATTCGGTAGTTTGGCGGGCCCTCCGGAATATCTCTTCCTTCACTGGAAAGTTATGGATGCAACATATCAGGTCGCGAGGTTTGTCTAGCGGGAGGTTTCTAGGTCTTGTTGCTCTATGGGCTCTGTCAAATTTAATGGCTGTGTCCTGGGGCCTAGAGAGGATCTGGTTGAAGAGGGTCGTTAGTACTTTCATGGGCTCCTCTGTAATTCCCTTCGGGCTTTCTGGTATATGCCCCTTACCCGCAAGTTGTTCCACCTTCTTCTATTGTCTACGTCCTCCAGCCTTCTTTGGAGGTATAGTATCGCCTCCGCATGCAGCCGCTAGGTGGTATGGCATTCAGTCCATTGCTGATCTGCTGCTTCACCATCATCCTCCAGGGCCTGAACTCGGTCATCCAGGTGTTGGACGTCTGCACTGACTGCTTGTACTTTCTCACCAAAGCTATCTTCCAATCTCTGGAACATAGCACCTATATTTGCCTTGAATGGGAGTTTTGTAATCAGTGCGCTGAGATCATAATTTTCCGTGGCGCATTCAGAGGTCGATGGGCTCTCTGGTCGGCTGCCTCGTGTACCGGCCATGAGCGCCATTTTGCCTTGCGGCTCCGTCTCTGTTTGCTCTGAGAAAGCCTAGAGACGATTTGGAGGAATGCAGGGTTGTTGGCAGGTTTTGTCCCCGCTGTGTTGCGCTGTTTTTTAGATGCCATTGTTTCTTTTATATGCTGGGTTTCGTCGGTTACATCCAATTACTTGCGGAGCTCAGCTTTCATGCGACCATCCGCGCTGGAGTCTAGGCCACACCCCAACATTATTAGTTTTTGACGCTTCTATCTTATTCCAAGCTTGCAACATTTCTTGTGTAATCCTATCTTATTAAACATTGTTACCAGGTATGGACTAATATTGTGTTTTATAGTTTGTTTGTTTTTTAAAATGGAGAAGCCGTCAGGTCCTGGAGCATTATTATTTTTAAGCTTATTTATGGCCGAAATTACCTCTTCCAGAGTTATTGGAGTATTTATAGATTTCACTTGATCTTTTGTTAATTTGAATTTATTTAAATTTCCAAGATATTCTTTAAGATAGGTCTTGTCAATTTTTACTGGAATATTATAGAGTTTTTAGAAATCTTTAAATGCCTCCCCTATTTAATTTGGGTTATAATATGTTGAACCCTTATGAATTATTTTATAAATTCTTCTTTTAGCTGTTCTTTGTTTAAAGGGACACTATAGTCACCATAACACCTTTAGTGTAATAAAGCAGTTATAGTGTATACTCCTGTAGTCTCACTGCTCAATTCACTGCCATTTAGGAGTTAAATCACTTTTGTTTCTGTTTATGCAGCCTTAGCCACACCTCCCCTGGCTCTGACTCACACAACCTGCATGAAAAAATTGGTTTCACTTTCAAGTAGATGTAACTTGCTTTAAAAGTTTTCATCTACTGCTCTGTAAAGTGAAATTTGATTACATACAATGTAATGTCTAGCAAGCTGTTAACAGAGTAGGAGAAAGGAAATTCTGAATCAAACAAAATTTGCAATAAAGCAAGTGTAAACATTAGTTGACTCTTTACAGGAAGTGTTTAGGAAGGTTGTGTTAGTCACATGCACGGAGGTGTGCCTAGGGCTACATAAACAAAGTGATTTAACTCTTAAATGACAGAGAATTGAGCAGTGAGACTGCAGGGGCATGACCTATACACCAAAAGTTCTTCATTAAGCTAAAGTTGTTTTGGTGGCTACAGTGTCCCTTTAAGTTTAGATGTTAATAGCTTATCAGCTTTATTACTTTTGTGATACCAATTTTGGTTCAGTTTTTGAAGTTTATTTTTTGAGTTCTCTAACAGGATATTATTTAATAATTTTTTTACAGCTTTTTTATATTTTCTAAAGTAGGATTTTCTTTATTACTCCTTGATAAATTGTAAGGTTCAACATACAAGACTGGGAGAGGGGAAACTGCATTTTTATTTTTATTTGCTTTCATTTTTATTAAATATCCTCTCATCACAGATTTGTAGGCACACCATATTATTGTAATAGAAATATCATCTGTCTTATTTTCTTCAAAGAACCATTTGGTCATTCTATTTATATATTCTTTACTTTCTTCCGATATCAATAAACTATTGTCCATTCTCCAGTCTGGTCTAATGAATGTTTGTTGCTGATCTTTAGTTTCCATTATCACTCCATTATGATCTGTCCATGTTAGCTATTTTATATATATCTTTTTAATTTGTTGTATAAGGGCTGATCTCCCTAAAAAAAAAGGTCTATTCGGGAATACGAATAGTGTACCCGAGAGAAATGTGCAAAATCTTCCTCATCAGGGTGTATAGTCCTCCATAAATCATATAAATGATATTCTCCCAAAAGTGACTGAACGTTTCTAGTTTTATTTATAAATTCAATGGAAAATGCCCTTTTCCCTATATATTTCGTATCTTTTTCTCATCCAGTATCATATTAAGATCTCCAACCATTATTAATAACATTTGTGTGAGATTTTCCAGTTTGCTGCATATCTTCCTGAGGACACCAGCTGGACCTTTATTGGGTGCATATACGTTTACTAATGTATAGAAGACCTCATTTATTTTACAGATCAATATAATATATCTAGCTTCATAGTCGATCTCCTGATAGATAATTTCAAAATGTATATGATCAGATATTAGAATCGTGACTCCTTTTTTTTTTCTCTTTAACTAGAGAGGAATCTATAATATTAGAGTATCCATTTAATGAGGTCTTTTTCATGATTTCTTTATTCCCCTGGGTCCCACATGTTCATTTTTTAGGAAGTCTGCTGTGACAGATTCATCTGTATTGCTGGTTCGTCTGTTTCCCTTTGTTCGCTGAATTGCCTGTTCATATAACCCCGTTCGTGTAATTTGCATACTACCGATTGAAACTACCGAACGAACGACCACCCAGGAGAGGAGTGTGCTGCTGGTTAACCTCTTGGCCCCAATTAGAACGTTGTGGTTAACCGCAGACACCTCTCCATTCCATTCGTACGGGTGGTCGTCGTTCGCATGTCGACCACGAGGCAGCGGCCATTTTGGGACATACGAACACATAGCGGTGTTCGGTACAAACTGTATGGAACTAAAAACGGACACTTAAACTACCGAACACCGCTGGAAGCTGCTGCCTACCTTCCATTTCGACAAGGCATGCGAACGTCGGTCGTTCGGGAGTTTTTATTCATTCGTATGGACTTTCACCCAGACAGCCATCCCATGGAGTCATTCGTATACCGAAGGACTGGTGAAAGACTTTGACTCCATGGCGATTCGACTAGATACATCAGATCTGAGCGCTATTCGGTGAAAACATGCACTCAGATCCAGGCTGTCTGGGGATACGTTACACGAACTATATGCATTCGGTATTTCTGCAGTTATGTATTTTAATGTATTTTTATTATTGTAAGTTAAAATGGCGATTGTCTCTACCTTGGGAGATAATTAGGTTTCTTCCTAATTATCTCCGAGGTAGAGAAGACGGAATTATGGGCAAGATGGGAAGGGCTATTATTGAAGCCACTGCGATTGGCTACTGTCCAATATGCTTTACAGTCTTCCACAAGGTCCCCTCGGGGAGTGTCCACCTTGTGGAGACCTGCATAAATACCGGGCAGGTAGCCCCCATTAAACAGATCTTCATTTGACCCTCAACACGGAGCTTGGTCTCGTTTGTGGGGGAATTATTACTGGGGCTGTGAAAGGCGTTCGACTGTTTTGCTGATCGGGAGTTGCCGTGTTCGTGGACTTCGTTCGGGAGTTTTGGCGGTCGGCTGGATTTAAACTGCATTTCTGGAGAAGGGGATTATTGACTAAACGGCGGCTTCATTTACCCGACGGTACGTGTCGTAACAATTGGTGGCAAGCGACGGAATGAATCCTACAGCCCAGAAGGCCAGCTACACATCCCAGGTTGGAAATGCAGTATGAAGAGTTAAGGCGTGCTACCCTTAAAGATATATTAGAACGCAGAGGACGATCAGCGAGTAATCTCAAGAAAAGAGAGATTATTGCTATACTATTGGAAATGGATGCAGCACAGGGAACGGGAAGAGCTGATGTGCCTGGCATACTGGAGTTAACACCCGAGGAGATACAGTTTAACCGGCAGTTCAGATCAGGCTGGCACATTTTGGCCCCAACCCCGCAGCAGATATTGTGGTGCAAGTACAAGCAGCAGTAGCAGCACAACAGGCGCTTCAAGGAAGAGGCGCTGCAGCAGCTGAGGTACCGTATAATAATAATGGAAGGAGAAAAGTACCTTTTGCTGCATTTCGGAACTTTGTAGAAGCCGAAGGAGAAATTGATGGGTTCCTGGCTGATTTTGAAAGGCAATGTGCCTTACACCAGGTACCCGCAGGAGAATGGGTCCCCATCCTCTTTGGGAAGTTATCCGGCCGGGCCAGTGAGGCGTTTCGGGCCATCCCAGAGGAGGAACTTACCAGCTACAGGGCCGTGAAAGATGCCCTTTTGGCCAGATACGCTGTGACCCCTGAGGCATACCGGCGGCGATTCCGGGACATTAACAAGCAGGCTGGTGATTCTTATGTTGAGTGGGCATGCCGAGTACACCGCACCTCAGCCCACTGGATGGCAGGGTGCCAAGCGGTAACTGGGGAAGAAGTGCTGCAAGTATTTTTGTTGGAGCACTGCTTTGACCGCTTACCTGCAGGAGTCAGAGAATGGGTTAGGGACCGCAAACCCGCTACCTTACCCGAAGCTGCTCGTCTGGCTGATGAGTACACTGACGCCAGGAAACTGGACCAGACAGCAGCCAAGGTCCCTACCCGAGTGGAGTACAAACCAGCAGCCCCTCCAACCTCTGCAGTGTATCAACACCCAGCACAACGCACCCCCACCATGCCAACAGCAAACAATTATGTTCAGCCAGCCCGGTTCAACGCCCGGGATTACTCACAGCCTATCCGTTGCTATGGGTGTAAGCAGTTGGGGCACAAGCGACCCGAGTGCCCATTGAACAATTCCAGCCAAGCCCAGTCGTGGAGAAGACCAGCCGGCGGAAACCAGCAGCCACCCCAACCTTCCGCTCACTGTCTTGAGCAGGAGGAATTTTGGGGTATACTACATGAGGCGGATCCAGTACAAGCAGCGCAGCAGGATAACCGTCAACAGCACAGGCAGACCGTTAAACTAAATGGCAAAGCGGTAACTGGTCTGAGAGACACCGGAGCCACTATGACCTTGCTCCAAAAGAACCCTTGTTTCAGAACACCAACACACTGGAAATACTGTGGCAGTGAGGGTGGCGGGAGGTGCAGTGTTCCGTTTACCGGTTGCCCGGGTTCACTTGGATTGGGGGGTGGGCTCTGGACACGGGAATGTGGGGGTCATGAAAGACTTACCGGCCGATGTTTTGCTTGGGAATGACTTGGCCCCTTTGGTGTCCGCTTATGCTCCAATGGGACCTGCCGCTATCAACCCAGTGACTACCCGTGCCCAGACCCGTGCTGCTGGAACCAGCCCACCCGCTGCTGAGACCCAGGTAAGAACCGAGTCCCCGACTGGTACCCTAGAACAGACTTTTATTAGCTGGGATTCCCCAGAGGAGTTTGGGAGGGAAACTCAGACAGATTCGACCCTCCAGAAGTATAGGGACAGAGCAGATACTGGAGAGGAAGGATTAGATGGGGAACGGTATGAGTGGGTGGGGGACAGGTTGTATAGGATCCCCAAGCTTTCCCTGAAAAGTGTTGCCCCTCCGCCGAATCGACAGCTGGTGGTGCCCGCAAAATACCGGCAGGAGATTCTGCGGATAGGGCATGATGTTCCCCTAGCTGGTCATCTAGGTTCCCGCCGCACAGCCTATAGGATCATGCAGAACTTTTTTTGGCCAAACTTTAATCAGGCTGTTCGGACATACTGCAGTACGTGTGACACATGTCAACGGATAGGAAAGCGGGGAGACCACCCAAGAGCTAGACTTATGTCTATGCCTATCATTGGGGAGCCCTTTGCCCGCATAGCCGTTGACATTGTGGGTCCACTGGCCAGGGCTAGTCCATCCGGTAAGAAATATATTCTCACCGTGGTGGATTATGCCACTCGCTATCCAGAGGCAGTAGCGCTGTCTAATATAGAGGCAGAGACAGTTGCTGATGCCCTGGTTAGGATTTTTACCAGAGTCGGGTTCCCTCAAGAGATTCTCTCTGACCAGGGAACCCAATTCACCGCTGTGCTCACCCAGCAACTGTGGAAGGTGTGCGGTATTAAACCGCTGCTTAGCTCACCTTACCATCCACAGACTAACGGTCTCTGCGAGCGATTTAATGGCACCCTCAAACAGATGCTGAGGACCTTTTCTGACACTTGCAGAGACTGGGAGCGATTCCTGCCTCATCTGTTGTTTGCCTACAGAGAGGTGCCTCAGGAATCTACTGGGTTCTCCCCCTTTGAGTTGCTATATGGGAGAAGGGTCCGCGGACCCCTAGATCTCATTAGAGGCCACTGGGAGGGGGAGACAGAGCAGGAAGGGACCCCCATAGTACCGTATGTTCTGGAACTCCGGGACCGCATGGAGAAACTGTCCCTAATGGTAAGGGAGAATCTCCAGGTGGCTCAGGGGAGACAGAAGAGGTGGTACGATCGGGGTGCCCGACAGCGAGTCTTCCAGGTTGGGCAGAAAGTGTTAGTACTCAAACCTGTGAAGGCGAACAAGATGCAGGCATCTTGGCAGGGCCCGTATAAGGTGTTAGCACAGATATGCGATACTACCTACCTTATAGCCAGCTGTTCAGATGAAAGGATCCAGCGATCCTTCCATGTGAACATGCTAAAGGAGTATCAGGAGAGACCAGAGAATGTCGCTGCAGTATGTGCCCCTGCTGCAGATGATACAGAGAGTTTACCCTTACCAGATCTGTTAGAGAGGGACCCCCAGACGGATCTTACTAGCCTAGTACAGCTAGGGGACAGATTGAGCTCTACCGAGAAGGGCCAGGCAAGACAGCTTCTGTGGGAAAAGCAGGCGACCTTCTCCCAAGAACCTGGTTACACTACCCTAGCTGTACACAAGGTAGAAACCCCTGGACAGAACCCCCTGCGACAACCCCCTTACCGTATCCCTGAAGCAGTCCGGGAAGGAATGCGGAAGGAGATACAGGAGATGACCCAGCTGGGGGTCATCGAACACTCCGATAGCCCTTGGGCCTCGCCTGTAGTCCTGGTGCCCAAGAAGGATGGGACCACCCGGTTCTGTGTGGACTACAGGCGTCTCAATGAGCGGACCACCACTGACGCCTACCCGATGCCCCGGGTAGATGAATTGTTAGATCGCATTGCCAGGGGACGCTATCTGACCACCATAGACCTGTGCAAAGGCTACTGGCAGATTCCCCTGGCCGAGGATGCTATCCCCAAGTCGGCCTTCGTCACCCCATTTGGCCTGTACCAATTTAAGGTCATGCCATTTGGGATGAAGAATGCCCCGGCCACCTTCCAGCGTATGGTGGATAGACTTCTTGATGGATTCCAGGAATTTGCTTGTGCATACCTGGATGACATTGCGATCTACAGTGAGTCCTGGGAAGAACACCTAGTACATGTAGGGGTAGTACTGGACAAGATTCGGGCCGCTGGCCTGACATTGAAGCCAGAGAAGTGCCATTTAGGCATGGCTGAAGTGCAGTACCTGGGTCACAGAGTAGGGTGTGGGAGCCAGAGGCCAGAGCCAGCCAAGATAGAGGCAGTTGCTAACTGGCCCACACCTATCACCAAGACCCAGGTGTTAGCCTTCCTAGGGACAGCAGGGTACTATAGACGCTTTGTCCCCGACTACAGCACTATTGCTAAACCCCTGACTGACCTGACAAAGAAAAATCTTCCTAAGCAGGTCCTGTGGTCTCCAGCTTGTGAAGCTGCGTTCCAAGCACTCAAACAAGCTCTTGTGAATGCCCCTGTCCTGGCTGCCCCAGTCCCTAACAAACGTTTTCTCGTCCATACAGATGCTTCCATGTATGGACTGGGGGCTGTGCTGAGCCAGGTCGGGGAAGATGGAGGAGAGCACCCTGTCGCATATCTCAGCAGAAAGCTGTTACCCAGAGAAGTGAGTTATGCGGCAGTGGAGAAGGAGTGTTTGGCCCTGGTGTGGGCATTGAAAAAGTTAAGCCCGTATTTATATGGACAGGAATTTTCCCTGGTGACGGACCACAATCCCCTTGTCTGGCTTAACCGGGTCTCAGGAGACAATGGCAGACTGCTGAGGTGGAGTTTAGCACTACAACCATATAACTTCACCATCAGTTATCGACCCGGTAAGCAGAATGGGAATGCAGATGGATTGTCCAGGCAAACCGACATCCTCACCCCATCTTAGTCCGGTCATCCCCACGTTGACCCGCTAAAGGGTCAAGCCGGGTCTGCCGGAGTGTCCCACAAGGGGGGGAGCCGTGTGACAGATTCATCTGTATTGCTGGTTCGTCTGTTTCCCTTTGTTCGCTGAATTGCCTGTTCATATAACCCCGTTCGTGTAATTTGCAAACTACCGATTGAAACTACCGAACGAACGACCACCCAGGAGAGGAGTGTGCTGCTGGTTAACCTCTTGGCCCCAATTAGAACGTTGTGGTTAACCGCAGACACCTCTCCATTCCATTCGTACGGGTGGTCGTCGTTCGCATGTCGACCACGAGGCAGCGGCCATTTTGGGACATACGAACACATAGCGGTGTTCGGTACAAACTGTATGGAACTAAAAACGGACACTTAAACTACCGAACACCGCTGGAAGCTGCTGCCTACCTTCCATTTCGACAAGGCATGCGAACGTCGGTCGTTCGGGAGTTTTTATTCATTCGTATGGACTTTCACCCAGACAGCCATCCCATGGAGTCATTCGTATACCGAAGGACTGGTGATAGACTTTGACTCCATGGCGATTCGACTAGATACATCAGATCTGAGCGCTATTCGGTGAAAACATGCACTCAGATCCAGGCTGTCTGGGGATACGTTACACGAACTATATGCATTCGGTATTTCTGCAGTTATGTATTTTAATGTATTTTTATTATTGTAAGTTAAAATGGCGATTGTCTCTACCTTGGGAGATAATTAGGTTTCTTCCTAATTATCTCCGAGGTAGAGAAGACGGAATTATGGGCAAGATGGGAAGGGCTATTATTGAAGCCACTGCGATTGGCTACTGTATAATATATTTTACAGTCTTCCACAAGGTCCCCTCGGGGAGTGTCCACCTTGTGGAGACCTGCATAAATACCGGGCAGGTAGCCCCCATTAAACAGATCTTCATTTGACCCTCAACACGGAGCTTGGTCTCGTTTGTGGGGGAATTATTACTGGGACAGCGCTTTCGTTATTTTTAGCTGTGGAAGGCGTTCGACTGTTTTGCTGATCGGGAGTTGCCGTGTTCGTGGACTTCGTTCGGGAGTTTGGCGGTCGGCTGGATTTAAACTGCATTTCTGGAGAAGGGGATTATTGACTAAACGGCGGCTTCATTTACCCGACGGTACGTGTCGTAACAGGGACTACTGACTAGCCTCCTGCCTTCCGACTATGGCCCCTGTGCTGATAG
>OW240917.1:232444605-232477728 GCA_933207985.1 Pelobates cultripes | reverse complement strand
GGAAGCTGCATCGATGAAATGTTGTATGCCTTCTCGATGGAAATCTTGGGGTCCAAGCTGACGAACACACGTCGGGTCAGGATCCTCTTCTCTGTTAAGATGAACCCTGGTGTCTCTTGAATCAGGATGCGGGAGGATGGTCCCATCTCTGCAATCGGGTCGGTCCGTAGCTCTTGGCACAGGAGCAGTACGATCCAGAAACACGTCACATCCTTCTTGGACATCTTTCGACAGTCACGGATCAGGAACTCGTTTCAGACTTATCTACTAATGATTCAAGGTTTGTTAAGCATACAAACTTATAACAGTGTGACATCACTTGGCCTAGGTCAACACATTTTTTTACGATTCATCACATATGTATTCTGTCTAATTCTATTTTTATAACTTCATCCCTCACTACATTTATTACTGACTCTTCAGCAATTTGCCTATAGCAGTTAAACAAGCTAGTAACCTGCTTATAAAATGTAGTTATTGGATGGCAAGGAAATGGTTAATGACATGAACGTACATGAGGTCATGGCACATCACAACATTTCACATCATACTATACCACGTGAATCAAGCATTCATCCAGGTTAGTCGTTCACCCTTCTGCATCCGAATCCACACCTATAATCCTTAATTGAGATTTAGGATGACAAGCACGCAACTGGTTAATGTGAACCCACTTTTCAATAAAATCACCATCCTTAGGAATTTTTATCTTGTACGCTACTGGGGAAATTTTGTCAATGATGACATATGGCCCTTTCCAAGAAGGTAAAAATTTCTTTTCCTTGACTTGATTTCGCGCAAAGTTATACAGATAGACTTGATCTGTTATCTCATATTCCTTTTTCGTGGTTTTTAGATCGTAATAGGTCTTAACCCCTGTCGCTGCTTTTTCTAGATTCTTTTGGGCAAAAGCAAGCGCATGCTGTAAATGCTTGCGCAAATCTTCGATATACTGATGCGTAGTGGCAGCATTGATCAAATTATGATCTGAAGTACGGTATAGTAAATGCTGTGGTAAAACCATCTTTCTTCCTGTCATCAATTCAAAAGGTGACAATTTGGTAGCAGTGCTAGGTGTAGCTCTAATCGCCATTAAAACTAGGGGCAATTTAATGTCCCAGTCTTTACCAGACTCCTTAACATATTTCTTTAGAATATTAACGATAGACTGGTTATATCGCTCTACCCCCCCGCTAGACGCAGCGCGGTATGCAATATGTAGCTTTCGTTTAACACCTAGAATGTTCCACATCTTAGCCATTACTTCGCTGGTAAAATGACTACCTCTGTCTGACTCAATTCTTTGAGGCAGACCGAACCTGGAAAAGACATGGTTAATCAACAAAGTGGCGCACACGGTACTCGTGTTCTCTTTACAAGGCAAACATTCTATCCACTTTGTGTACATACATGTAACGGTTAACATGTATTTGTTACCTCTTGAAGATCTTGTTACAGGACCTATAAAGTCAATTTGAATATCAGACCAGGGTAATGACACCCCCCTCTTCTGAAGTGGTGCACGATGGGTTGGACCATGGGGTTGATATTGCGGACAAATCAAGCATCCCTGACAGTATGTCTTAACATCCCTTAACATGTGTGGCCAATATGCATAATCACGCAATATCTCATATGTGATCTTATCACCACGATGCCCAGATGTAGGTGCATCATGTGCGTGTTGGAGCATTAACCCTCTGTATACAGTTGGGACTACCCATTGTTGTATACCATGTTTAGAAGTTCTGACCAGTAACCCATCCATGATACTAAATTGGACTTTATATCTCATCAAGATTCGTAAATCTTCATTATCTTTGCAATCCTCATCTGTGATGGGATTGGCAGTAGGGTCTTCTATATGTCTATAGAAAATGCCTATGACGGGATCATTCTTTTGACTAGTAATCAGGTCCTCACTAGGAGCTTCTTGACTCCATTGCACGACATTTAAGTCGGCATTATCTCTAGCCTGTCGTCTAGTTATGGCTTCAACATGAATTGAACCCATAAGATCATCAATGTTTAGGGTTTCACCATTGATGGCAGCTTGTTTTGCCAGTGAGTCGGCTAAGTCATTACCATCCTTGTCAATACCTTCTATTTTAGAATGGCCTTTGGTTTTCTTCCAATATATGGATAAACCATTTTCCTTAACCAACTCATCGATTTTACAAAACAATTTCCCATGTTTAACAGGTTTGTTATTGCTTTTGAGCATTTGGTTACGTTTCCAGCTAGGCAGATATTAAACGAAACTGTTGCGAACATAGTTGGAATCAGTTATAATAACAAATTCTTTGATACCATATTCTATTGCCATTTGAATGGTCTTATATACTGCACAGAGTTCGGCTATCTGACTGCTTTTGGGACCAATATTGTATCCTATAGATACATTAGGATAATCACCTGTCCAGGCGATTCCGATACCTGCAACTAATTTCCGTTCAGTACCAACGACGTGGTGATATGAACAACCATCAATGTATACCCACGGTAGTAGTCGACAGTATTCCTCGTCATAAACTCTATAAGGAGATAGCAATTGCTCTTCTAGGAAGTCATCTCCGGTGTCATTATCATCCAGAGATGGAGCAGTACAGTCATGTAATTCTGCTGAACCTTGGGCAACTGGGCTTCTCTTATTATGTTTATAACGGACTTCTAACGGCCATCCCTGTAAGGATAGAGTCCATGCAGTAATCCGACTGTTAGAGAGATTACCGTCTCTAATTCTTTCACTCTGCAGATACTGTAGAGGTTGGTGAGCTGTTTCTACAATTATTTTCTCACCTTGGATATAGCTACGAAAATTTTGTAGTGCCCAGACAGTCGACAATAACGCCTTCTCACACGTGTTGAATTTAACTTCAACAGGTGACAAAGTCTTGCTAGCATATGCAATAACTTTGTTTAAACTGTCCTGCTTCTGATACAGAACAGCACTTATGCTTAAATCGGTATATCCTGTCTCCAGATAGAAAGGTTTACCCCCCTCTGGGTATGCTAAACAGGGTGCCTGAGTGAGCTTCCTCCTCAGTTCACTTACCGCTTGGTCCTGAGGCTCCCCCCAGTTCCAGGTAGTTTCCTTTTTAAGCAGGTGTAAGAGTGGTTTAGTTATTTCTGCATAGTTATCTATAAACTTACGGGAGTAGTTAGTCATACCAAGGAACGATCTTAATTCCCTGATGTTTGAAGGTGTTTTAGCCTTTAGTACGGCTTCAACCTTCTTCCTCTGGGGATTTAATCCTTCAGAAGTTACCTCATGTCCGAGGAAATTGACATGGGTGCGACACCATTGCGCCTTTTGTAAAGACAGTTTAATCCCTGCCTCTCTTAACTGAGTGAGAACATGTCTAATCTCTAAGATATGCTTATCAAAGGAAGTGCTTTTCAGCAAGACATCGTCGACATATGATAACGTTCCTCTCTCGAGTGCGTCAGGCATAGCTTTATGCATGAACACAGCGAATTCATGACCAGAGTTTATATAACCGAAAGGCATACGGGTCCAGGTATACTGCTGCTTTCCAAATGTGAAGGCCAATTTGTATTGGTCTTCATTATGGACTGGTACAGTCCAATATCCCTGCGCACAGTCAATGGCAGTGAATATTTTGGATCCCTGCATTTGTACCAAACATTGGTCTATGTATGGCGTTGGCCAACCAGACATATAGACGCGTTTATTTAGCTGTCGTAAGTCAGCGCATAAACGCCATTGTCCATTAGGTTTCAGAATCCCCAAGATCGGATTATTATACGAACTGTGCACTGGACGTATAATGCCCCTTTCCTTTAAATTCTGAATGATGTCTTGTAGACCATCATATGACGCTAATGGGAGTCTATATTGTTTGATAAATACAGGTGGTAAATTTGGATCAGTTTGTATTCTGGCTACGTGGAGGTTAGTTAACCCACAGTCGTAGGAATCTTTGGCAAAAATATCTTGGAATTCCAAAAGGATTTCCTTTAGCTGTTGTCGCTCGGCATCATTGGAGCAACCGTCAGCTAAAGATATTTGCTCTTCTAGCCTTTCCTGAAATCCTGGGAAGATTTCAGGCTGGCCTATCTCATAAGCTTCTTCAAGCCTAGAAGTTAGGTCAGTTCGGTGTTGACTTACCTTTTCTCTTTGGTCGTGATACTCTTGTGATTCCTGCTCATTGAGCGGATGATCGAAGGTGATTGATGCTTCTTCGATTTTACACGAGCCTTCTTCATCGTTGAAGGGATATACAGATAGGATAGTGAATAATCCTTCTGGGGAGGAATGGAATATTTGATTGACAATTTCGTCCTCAGTTAAGTATTCTTCAGGGATGAGGCCTATAATTTGGTTCTGGAAACCAAATGTATAGTACTCAGCATCCAATGCTAGACCTAATAATATTCCTTTTGGTAAAGTAACACTATTGGGTGTAACATTGTTGACCATGATATAGGTGGGATTCTTACCAATACTTACCATTGGTGTATGTGTTACCACCATCCCTAATTGTTGTATCCTGTTGGATAAACAGATTAGGGCATCAGAGTTTTCCAATCTCTGACCCTCCTTGACCTGTAGGGGTAAAAGAAAATTACTTGTCCCTGTGGAATGGTTATGTCATCAGGAACTTGGATACTTACCGCATATGGGAGTATTTGTCCTGATTTCAGGGCGTTTTCCTCGTGTAGGTATCCACAAGGATTACCTTTTAACCTTGTCCACAAATTGGAATTAATCAGGTCAAGGTGTATGGCAAAGCGATGTATGACATCATTGCCGACGTAAACCTGATAGCGAGGTTCGTCTATCACTAGGAATAAATGTTTAACTGTCTTATTTCCGATGGAAATAGATAGTAAACATTTTGCTATCACATTGTGACTCTCTGATTCGCCATCCAGATTCTGGATCCACCTGTCATGTGGGGAAGCGTACCTGATCATTTTAGGATTAGCGATCTGCTTTAACAGACTGCTGCTAATATAGCTGTTCTCACTCAGTAAGTCCAGCTTTGCATTCCTACTTCTTCCTAAGTCATTTATTTGCATAGGAAAGAATAAGTTGTTATTAACCCTTTCAATTCTGGCAAGGAATTGAGCATGACCTGCCAGATCTACAGATTCAACATAGTCCATGTGGAGAGAAATGGTTAAAACATCACCTTCCAGAGAGACATTCTGGATCCTCTCTGGAGCAATTCTTACGGAATGCTCATCTACAGGTGCGATTGCATCATTCACCTGCAGGATAGTCACGTCAGGTGACTGACTATTTCTAAAATGTACCTCAATTGAGTCAGGTCTTTCTTCTATCACATGGCAGTTACGATCAGATTGAACATGTGATTTCTCATAGGTTATGGGAACCTTAGCTTGTGACCATACAATTCCATTTACACAGTCAATAATTGTGTTAAGTCTTCTGAGTATGTCTATACCCAGAATCAGTCGGTCATAGGGGAGATCTACCACTATCACTGGGTGTCTAAAGGTTTTGTTACCTATTTTAAACTTTAACCAGGTATTGCCAATAACATGAAGGGCATTTCCTCCTACACTCAACAGAGCATTGGGGAAATCTCTTAGCTTCGGTTTATCCGTTGCTAAGTCCATTAACTGCTGGAAGTAGGTATTGGATAAGATAGTGGCTTGTGAACCAGTATCTATTAACCCTTTAAAAGGCTGGGGTAACGAATCCTGTATTTCTACAGACATGTAGTACCTTCCTTCATGTTCTTCTAATTCACATAAGAATTTAGAATGTGTCAACATATTACTTGTTTTCCATACATTACCGGTCACAGCAGTAGTTTCTACCTGTACTGAGGAATGCTCAGTCTTACCCACAGGCCCATCCTTTTTAGGAACATCTTGAACTATCAAGCGGGAACTAGTGGTCGGCATCTCATCAGTTAACCCTTTCAGGTCTGGATCCTGGAAACTAGTGGTTGCTGGGGCTATTTTAGCCTTTGGCTGAAATGAAAAAACAGAGGAACACGTTGCGCCTCCTTCACCCGGAAGTGAAGTGACGGTATAGGCAATAGGTTTTCTAACACAACTATTGTTTGTTTGACTGTTAGTACCTGGAAAGGAAACAGGGTTAGGTATTACATCTACTGATAACCTAGCCTGTTTAGTCACAGTAGCTATTATTGCTGCGGCACCTGTTGTTGCTGCTGCGGTTGCACAGGTAGTTCTGCAATTGGAGCTATCCCTAAAAAAGGATTTAGAGCAAAGACTTGGTTGATCTTTGTCATTTCCTCCATTAATTTGCCCATCTGGTCTGTCAATTGACCAACCTGACGACGCAAATTATTTCCCCCATTGCCGTTTTGTCTTTGCCCATTAGAATTTGGCTGGGATGGCTGAGACTGATGGGAGTTATTGGAAGCAGATTGGTTGTTTCTGTTTCCATATCTCCTATTTCCCTGAGGATTCCTTCTCCATTGGGAATTGCCTTGGTTCTTATTAACCCAGGGGCGTTTATTCCCATTGGCATTGGATTTTTCAGAGTTATTAGAGGAATTTGTAGAATTGCTTCTGGCGTTTTCCTGTTTCTGAGGTTTTGGTGTTTTCAAAACCTCGGAATAGGTCCTCTTTTTCTGTTGGGTTTCTAAACCTAACTGAGTTTTAGTCTCTGACACCATTTTATCACCAGGTTTCTTAACCTTTGGCTGATTTTCGTCATGTGCATGGTGTATAATATACAATTTCATGCACTGACTGACTAGCCATTCTAATGGTAACTTACAATCGTAATCTCTTGCGAGATTCATTTGTATGTTTACCGGCATGGCATGAAAATACAGATCTTTGAAGTCTGTGCTTTCATACCTGGGTTTTCTTTGGGCCACGGAGTATGCATTTTTAAGAATTATTAAAAATTCTCTGGGGCTTTGATCTGGACGGCACTTTAAGTTATAAAGCGCCTTCTTTGCAGAGGCAATGGTTTTATACTTACCATATTCCATGATTATTTCATATTTCATCTTGGACCAGGACATTAACTGTATAGCTTGAAGACTTTCTAGATAAACACGGCACATTGAATCAAAGGTCCATGTAATGAACCATTTCTTATGAATGTCATCATACATGCCCAATGAATTCATTGCTCTATCATAATTTTCCAGATGTTCAGATATGTTTCCTGAACCTCTAGAAAATTGTGGGACAGTCTCTCTAAGGAATTTGATGACCTTTGGTGTTTCATAAACAGGCGTCGTTGATTTAGGACCTCTGTTTCTGTGTTTGGGTAAACGTCTATGCAATCTGTCTGCTGAAGAGGAATTAGACCCGTACAACAGTGCAGATGGCATATCAGTTACATGGCCTTCAGAGTGGATAGTGCAATCACTTTCACTCCCATCACTCAGAGCTTCTTGTTCACTGTCACAACTCTGATCTGCATCAGAGTTCTGCCAGTGTACAGAACCATGTCTGTTTTCATTCCTATCACCTTGAATCTGATTCCTTCTGTCAAGCTTGGCCAGGACAGTCTTTTCAAACTGTTCTGCCCAAGATTGCCAAGAACCTACAGGTGTTTTCTCAGAATTACTCACCTCTTTTCTTAGAGACTGTTTTATGAAAACCTGGTTTGGTGTGGGAAAATCATAATAAGGAGGGGATTTACAAATAGTCTTTTCTTGCATTTTTGTGCAACTTTTTGGCACAGAATGATGACTACTAACCTCACTGTCTAATTTCTGACTCTCCTTTTCATACTCATCCAATTGCATTTTAAGCTGATTTATTTCCTGTGCATATTTATCCATCAAAGCTTTCATTTCTTTTTCATGATCAGCCTGGCGAGTTTTATGCTCAGCAAGTAAATCTTGGTATTTCCCATTTTGAATGCCCAAATCGTCACTGTACGTGTCCAATTTGGCATTCAATGACTTGTTTTCATCTAACACCTTAAGAAGTGCTGTCATAAAGAAAGGCCAAGAGTGTATTATGAACGCCATTTTCCTTTCTATGTTCTTTTGTTCAGCAATTTCTTTAAGATATATGATGATGTGTTCATCAGTTAGAATGGTGTGTTTAGCTTCCCATTCTATGCTTTTCAACCAAACCTCATAGGTTGCATCATTTTTCATATGTTTATGAATATGAACTAGAGCATGTTTTCTTAGGTCTTCAATTATTTCAGTATTATCTGTTACAGATGTATTACTGGATTCAGCCATATTTCTATACAGTGATTTAATCTCAATACAAAACTCTTTTCTATATCAAGATTAAATTGCATGAATTACACCAATATTATTATTATATATGAAATATGATTTCAACTTAAACGATCTCAGCAGCGTGCCTCCAATATGTGGGGATATTTATGGGATAATAATAGTAAACAGTTGAGAATTGCCCACTAATTCAATTCTCAGATCCCAAAGAACGTTTATCGTGTTAAGTGGAATGTATACCATATAAATAATATTCACAGTTTTATAAAAATAGATTTTATTTATAAAACAAGTTAATTAATAATAACATGTAACATGCATGACAATAATCAATGAATATCCAGTACAAAATTATATGCAATACAAAGAAATGGGTATTACGTTACAATGGCTAAATAGCATTTCCTGTCAAGAATTATTTATGACTATCTTTAACACAGGCTGAAAGTGAAACTTTTCACAGCGAAGAACAGAATTCTTCAGAGTGCAGCGTAAGGTCGTAAAGTTTAGCAGACAGTTAGAATAACCCTTTCAATGCTGGCTAGATCTCCTAGGTAGTTAAGATCTACTCTTATGTAATTTTAAATAAAATAACATTTAAACCAGTTCATTAGTCATTTCCTGAAAACCATCCAATGAGAGAATCTAATATATTATATAAGCAGATTTTTAATTTGTCTAAAAGATATCTATCTTAATTTAGAGCAAATCAATACACCTGGATAAAAACAGCGGTATGCTAACACGTGATAATATCACATCAATATATAATTATTCTTAATTCCACCTGCAGAATGGAATATTTATAACTATATATTCTTAGTTAACTAAGATTTCTTAATATGGAAATCTGACCGTGCTTTATCCAGTCATATATAATGCTATTAATACATTTTAATTAATTTAATTAATTAAATGAAACCAGTATAATTACCAGTTGAGTAGATATTTGATCCGATTGGTAGTCTCAGGAACTTATTTGGATGTCTCTCTGCATGGAGGTTGGAGTCCCCAAACTTCCAATTCCTCTCTCCTCTCCTTTGCATATGTCCTGCATCTGCCTTCCTCGTCTTTTCTATCTTCCCTTTGTCTTAACTTTTAAAGGGCCAGACTCTCTGTACGTCATCAGTTGATAACCCAATAGAAGCACTAGAGGTGTGGTTATCTTCCAGATCGCAAATTAGTTATTTGGTCTGTAGAGGGCAGTCTTGTCCCACTAAACATACCTATCCAGGAAAGAGTTAACTTTTCCTGGTGGCTATTTTGACGTCATTTTGGCCTATCTAGATAGTGGCTATAACTTACATATCCTTCAAAGATCAAAGGGGTTCTTAAATTTTGTCCACACTATGTGTCTGCAATTCCTGCCATAATCTCTGATATGGCAGATCATGAACTAAGTTTACCCTTTTCCATACAATGGTACCTTATATATATATATATAGACAGTTAAATTTTATTATTTAATCTTCTCTGTCACAATTGTCTGGGTTTAGATTTGATTATATTCTTCTTATCACTTGTTTATACTATGCTATGCCTTCCTTAGCTCTGGCAAAGAGGCCAGTCTTACAGAAAGAAATCTAGTGTCTTCTTTGTTAACCCCTTAAGGACACAACTTCTGGAATAAAAGGGAATCATGACGGAATATTTCCGTCATGTGTCCTTAAGGGGTTAATTTGGAATAACAAAATGGAGTCTGGTCTGTTCAGAGTGACTCAGAATATACACTTTTAGTTTCTATCATAGCACAAAATGTCTGCCGATATAAATACCCTGACAAAACATAAAATGTGACGGCAGATAAGAACCATTCAGCCCATCTAGTCTGCCCAATGTTCTAAATACTTTCATTAATCCCTGGCCTTATCTTATAGTTAGGATAGCCTTATGCCTATCCCACGCATACTTCAACTCCTTTACTGTGTTAACCTCTACCACTTCAGCTGGAAGGCTATTCCATGCATCCACTACCCTCTCAGTAAAATAATACTTCCTGATATTATTTTTAAACCTTTGTCCCTCTAATTTAAGACTATGTCCTCTTGTTGTGGTAGTTTTTCTTCTTTTAAATATAGTCTCCTCCTTTACTGTGTTGATTCCCTTTATGTACTTAAATGTTTCTATCATATCCCCCCTGTCTCGTCTTTCCTCCAAGCTATACATGTTAAGATCGTTTAACCTTTCCTTGTAAGTTTTATCCCGCAATCCATGAACCAGTTTAGTAGCCCTTCTCTGAACTCTCTCTAAAGTATCAATATCCTTCTGAAGGTTCGGTCTCCAGTACTGCGTACAATACTCCAAGTGAGGTTTCACCAGCGTTCTGTACAATGGCGTGAGCACTTCCCTCTTTCTACTGCTAATATATTTCCTTATACAACCAAGCATTCTGCTAGCATTTCCTGCTGCATTTCCTGCTGCTCACCCCTAAATCCCTAAATCCCTAAATCCCATAATCACCCCTAAATCCCTTTCCTCAGATGTTGAGGGTAGGACTCTATCAAATATTCTGTACTCTGCTCTTGGGTTTTTACGTCCAAAATGCATTATCTTGCACTTATCCACATTAAATGTCAGTTGCCACAACTCTGACCATTTTTCTAGTTTACCTAAATCATTTGCCATTTGGCTTATCCCTCCTGGAACATCAACCCTGTTACATATCTTGGTATCATCAGCAAAAAGACATACCTTGCCATCAAGACCTTCTGCAATATCACTAATAAAAATATTAGCTTAGGAAACCGAAGTATGAATCCTCCAGATTCCAAATCTTCAGAGATAAAAACAGGAAGGTCCAAATTCGATAAAAACAAGTTTAATTTATAACCAGAATAATAAAAACAAAAGTATAGTATGAAACACCAATAAAACAAAGATAGATATTTAAATTTGGAAGTGTGAGAAGGAGGTGTGGCTAGGTGTGGCTAGTTCCGAGAACATTTTAGCGACTTAATAATATATCATTCAGCTAAATGTAATTTAATAGCATAATAAAGTACATTGTGCTTTCAAACTAATTTCTAAAGCATGTTTTACGTAGTCTAAGGTCACATAACTGTGAGTATTACTGCTGTGGAGCTCTTTAATACGATCACACAAGCAAACAATATTGAGCTTCTAGAAAAAAGAGGCAGAGAGGTCTAGAACCAAAATATAAACTGACCCTACTAACAGAGGAATTTTGGAGGTATCTGAGTGTGAGGTTAATTTAGATATCTTATTTGAGACAGTAAAATAGAGAATGATTTCCATGATGACTTAGTGTATTGGTAACATAGGTTCAGTGCTATCCTGGATTAACTAAGCATTTATTAATGGTAGTATTCAATGTGGTTTAGCTGAAATTGCCAAAAAAAATGATTATTTTGGAGTTGCTCTGTGAAGGCTTTGTGCTCAGTTCACCCATATTTGATTACCTCTGCTTAATTAGCAAGCAATGTAACTACTATTCCTTTAATCGTTTGTCCAGTATGAGTTATATGAGAATTTAATATTCTATAATGCTGTTTTTAAGACTGATATAGTTACAACCCAAATCAATTAAACAGGTGTGTTGTGTATGATCGAGATTGAATTGCTATGATGTGTGGCTGTGGGAACTGCAATGAGTGGTGCCGGATTTTGCGTGTCTGGTTGTGCAGGGATTGTGCACTCACATACCATGACAAATTGTATTGTCATGGTATGTTGCGTTGCCATAATCTATGTATCAAAGCAGGAAGATGAAAAGGCATGATAATGGTGTAGAAAATTTTAATTTCCTATTGTATAGTTTCTTATGTTGCAAAGATATCATAACAACTTTTATCATTGTGTTGTAGCCCATGGAACAGCGCAGATAAAGGAATGGGCATTGACAGGGCCAGGAAGTAGGCATGGAATCTAAATTTAATTCTGGGTTGTGGGTGAGTAAATGGAATTGGGGGTGGTGCTTAAGGAGGATACATAGAGCGGCCATCTTGGGAAGTGGCCATTTTAACTAAAGCTTTCCAATTAGTTGTTGCTGGAAGGTCTGTGTTGGTTTCCCTTTTGTCTTGCGGATGGATCCGTTAGAAGTGCTCCTGGCAGGCGTCCAAGCGGCGGTGAGAGATCTGGGGATGGCCTGACTACAAGAACAGCTCAGAGCCGCAGGGCCATCTTCGGGGCAGATTCAGCGCACCGGCCCACGCGGAGAACGCGGCCGAGTCCGGTTGCTGTGCCTGCTCTACGGCGCCGTCTGAGTCCCTCGGCAGATCGTGATGGGGAGGCTGTCTCGGCTGTGGCAGGACCAGAGAGTGCGGCCTGCACCGTCTGTTCGATGTGGTGCTGGCCAGGGGAGGATGACAGCCCGTCTCTTTGTGTGGAGTGTGCCCCATTGCAATGCGGGCGGTGGGCTCCCACGTGGAAGGGAGTATGGCCGGGTCCAGCGGCATTGTTGGAGGCGCCCATACGTCCTACGGTGAGTCAGGCCCCAGTGGCCCTTATGGCAGTACCGTGGAGGGGCAGGCTGACTTAAGGGGGCAACGGCAACTCCACAAGTGTCTTGGGGGGGCTCAGGCTGCGGAATGACAGTAGGGGCCCATGTTTCGGCTGGGGCCAGGTCTGCTGCGCAGGTGGCTGTGGTAAGGCAAGGCAGTCAGGTTGCTAGCACGCAGGCGGAAGCAGCGGCCGGGGGAGGCCAAACGGCACAGAACAGGCAGTGGGGTCCCCTTCAGGAGATGTGGCCCAGGCTGGGGGCAGGCAATTTAGGGCAGTCGCAAGGGACCAGGATGGCAACTAGAGGGAGTCGTGGTGTGGCTTCCGAGTGGGAGGGTCATAGGGGCTGCTCCCAGGGTTGGCGCAGCAGGTAACGTAGTGGCCCAGGAAGGGAGCACAGTGTGGAGCGGCGGGGTGAGAGCGCCAGGAGCAGCATAGTCAGATGGTGGGAGAAGCCCTTCTGTCAGGCGATGCAGCAAGAGGCATTCATTTTCTGGGGACAGGGATAGGAGAAGTTGGAGCAGCTGGTCTAGGTCGTCCAGCAAGAGTATCCCTTACGGCCAGGCAGATAGGTGCAGTGTTGACAAAGATTTCAGGCGGGAGCGTGGGGAGGAAGGGCGGGTTGGAGTTCATGTGAACAGATTACCCAGGTTTTCTTCTCCTCGCAGCTTGAGAAGTTCTTCTTCCACAGTTCTGAGGTAGGACCAGGCAGCTCCAGGCATCTCTGAGATCCAACGTACTGTCCCCCTGCCATCTCATTTAGTGCTCTGTAAGTGAATTCCAGCTATACGGCATAGATAATACTTGAAAAAAGCTTAGACGTCCGCAGGTGTGACAAAACAGTGTTTGATAGCTGCAACAAGGTTATGCGAGCGAGGTAGCAGCTAAGAGTGTCCGCTTAGAGTCTACAGTCAACCAATTATAATGCAAACTATAGGATAGTGAGATAACCAAAAGAAGAGATTGTGCAGGCCAGCCACTACAAATGGGAAACACTCCCTATATCCCTTCAAAGATTAGTGCAAAATATAACTGTATAGTAACAAAGTCAAGATACAGTGTAGGGTGCTACTATCACAAACAAAGTGGTGGATATAATTACCATCTAAGAGATGAGCATGATGGACTCGCATGGAAAAATAAAGAAAATATCATAGTGCAAAACTTTTATTACAAGAGATATTAAAAAAAACAAATAAAATGGGACACTCACAAATGTCGTGGCACAATTGAAACGAGTCAATATGTTTAAACAGCAATTGGATAAATACTTGCAAAAACAGATATAATTTCTAATTAGTGGGGTAATAGCTTCTTGATCCAAGGAAATACCTGACTGCTATTTTGGGGTAAAGAAGGATTTTCCCCCTAGTTTTTGCAAAATTGCAAGTGCTTCTAACTGTGTTTTTTTGCCTTCTTTTGGATTAATAGCAAAAGTATATGTGAGTAAGGCTGAACTGGATGGATGCAAGTCTCTTTTCAGCTATGTAACTATGTAAAGCCGATCTCGAGCTTTGGAAAAGATGATTTTTTTTATTTGAACTCCTGTTGGACCTAAGATTTCAAATCGATATTTGACATAAATAAATTCAGTGTTGAAAAAGTTGCCCTCTTTATAGTGGGAACAGTTGTAAGCCCTCGGCACCTACTTTCTTAAAAATGTAAACAATTTTGGAAATTATATATACAACACTTTCATGTTTGGTTCTCAGTTCTGCCTTGAGTAGATCCATGTTTTTGACATTCTTATAATTAAAAGAGAATTGGTACTTTTCTTAAAGTGACATGCCCTTGTTCCCTCAGCCCAGTAAATGCTATTGAAAAGCTTAGGAGGGTTAGAAGTGCAGAGGAATTAAAAAATACTCACTTACCTACACTGATGTCCAGGGCAATAAAATCACCCCATGATCCTTCAGGGACACTCAGGTATTTTTAAGGAAATTGAATAAAAGTGTATGAATACTTATGTATTTATTTTATAGTACCATACAAGTGCATGCACCTCTGCGTACAGCACCGTGAGTGTTAATTTGCATGATAGGCTCTAAATTAAAAAATAATCAGATTTCTTTAAAAAAACAAAACAAAAAAAAACTAAATTTAGTTAGCTACTGGGTTATGCACAAATCTCACATGTGATAGTTTAGCTTTAAATCTTTTGAGACACAAATAGCAATTTGAAGGAAAATCAGCAACAATTTACTTACAAGTATTATGCCTTAATAACTGCATCCATTCAGATTTATTCCGATATAAGTTCAGCATCTTAAGATCGGTTTGAAAAATGGATAAATCATGTTTATTTCTCTTACTTTTTAAAAAATGATTTCTGTTTCCAAGGCATTTTAGTTTTTTGATTTTCCTTCGAGATTAGAGGCAGTAATCTAATTGATTCATGGGAGTTTGAAATCTTTCATGATTATAAACAAGAAGAGAAAAAAACGTTTCTTGTGGGGTTAGAGATGAAACAGCTCAAATTTGAGCACAAGAGCTCAGAAAATTTCTTATCTCTGTTTGTGCTGCAGGGTAAGGCAATAAATAGCATATCTGTTTGAGCCCATTTTTGTTAAGTGGTGCTACGCTTTAAAATCCCATTTAGAAAGACAGTTCCTTTAAGCCATTGGTGTATAAGACATTTTCATCTGTAATGCGTAAGGTGCTTTTTTTTTATTTGTGAAGCGCAATCTACTTCTATATATTCTAAAACAATTTAAATAATTAAATTTAAACAATATCTCCTATTTCCCCATTTTTGGATAGGATTGTTTATCTTTTTGATTGCATCATAACAAGCGATAAATCAGAAACGATCATCAGACTCCTTTGTATAGATTTTTTTTATATACAGCTAATAAGTAATTAAAACGGCAATTCATGAGCCATAACTTGCTACGCTCTTTGCAATCTGTTCATTTAGACAGCAGAGACTCAGTACTCACTTTCCATGAATGTGTGTCGCAAAGGGAAGATTTTCTTGCGAATGGACATACGTGTATTTGTAGGGTACATACTATTTATGTTCCCTCACCCATAGCTTTTTAATGAGATTTTCTGTGGTTTTCTAGTTCAATTTATGAAAAACTACCACAAAAAGAGGATGTAGTTTTAAATTAGATGGGCAAAGGTTTAAAAATAATATCAGGAAGTATTACTTTAGTGAGAGGGTAGTGGATGCATGGAATAGCCTTCCAGCTGAAGTGGTAGAGGTTAACACAGTGAGGGAGTTTAAGCATGCGTGGGATAGGCATAAGGCTATCCTAGCTATAAGATAAGGCCAGGGACTAATGAGAGTATTTAGAAAATTGGGCAGACTAGATGGGCCGAATGGTTCTTATCTGCCGTCACATTTTATGTTTCTATGTAATGACACTGCACTCTTTTTGAATGAAGCATCAATTTACTAACTTTATTTATGCTATAAGTATAACAAGTATAACATTTCTGTAATTATTACATTTTCTAAAACTTTATTTGTACGTGGTATATGGTATACAGAGGAATCTGTAAAAGAAAGATAAAACATGCCTTTATCAAAACTTTTAAGACAAACTTCAAAATAGAGTTGCCACCTGGCCGGTGCCGGTATTGCAAACATACCGGCAATACAAATGTCGGTATTTTTCTCTGTGATTTTAGAATACACTGTAATACGGGCCTGTAGGTGGCGCTGTGTGGAGAGAGGCAGGGATAGGAAGTTACATATCCCTGCTTCTACTCCCTAAATCCGTGAGGGAGCAGCTCAGAGTGCACCCAGCAGGTACCAGCATGCAGAGATAACCTACAGATCAGGTAAGTGGGGGTGGATGGAGGGTGGGGTGGGGTGGGGAGGGGAGGGGTACACAAGTAGGACTACATGATCCTTTCAGAAAAAAAAAAAAAACATTCCAGTCCTGTAACATATAAACTTTACAGTCCTTATGATCTAGGACTTGGACTGGATTTTTCATGAAAACTAGCTGGGACTCATCATCTCTTTTCTCTGTTAAATGAACTAACATTATCTTTTAGGGAATGATGAGAGGAGAAACATGTTTCTAATATGACACACTCAAAGACAAATGTCCTGATTTTAAACCTGCAGTTTTATGAAAGGTCTGAAACCTGCTGTTTTGCTCCTAGACAGCAGCTATGAGCCACGAGAAGCCTGCAGTCTTTATAACTGGTCCTATCAAACCTATCTCTTATGGAATAAATATCCTTTTATTTTTTTAAATTGGCATATTAAATCTTTTGCAGGACTGAATCCTTGATGTTGTTGAGGAACAAGGGGGGCTGCTTGCTGTGTGTTTATGTATTCAGCAGTGAGTGTGGTATTTAGTAGTCAGTGTATGTGTTCAGCAGTCTGTGTGTGTGTATTCAGCAGTCTGTGTGTGTGTATTCAGCAGTGTGTGCGTGTATTCAGCAGTATGTGTGTGTGTGTATTCAGCAGTTAGTGTATGTGTTCTGCAGTCCATGTGTTTATGAATTCAGCAGTCTGTGTGTAAGTGTATTCAGCAGTCTGTGTGTGTGTATTCAGCAGTGAATGTGTGTATTCAGCAGTCTGAGTGTATGTATTCAGCAGTCTGAGTGTATGTATTCAGCAGTCTGTTTGTGCGTATTCAGCAGTCTGTGTGAGTATTCAGCAGTGAGTGTATGCATTCAGCAGTCTGAGTGTATGCATTCAGCATTCTGTATGTGTATGAATTCAGCAGTCTGTGTGTGTATGTACTGAGAGCAGTCTGTGTATGTATTGAGAGCAGTCTGTGTATGTATTCAACTGTCTTTGTGTGTGTGAATTCAGCAGTAGTGATGTCCCGAACGGTTCGCCGAACGGTTCGCCACGAACGGTTCGCCACGGACTCATCATTGAGTAAACTTTGACCCTGTACCTCACAGTCAGCAGACACATTCCAGCCAATCAGCAGCAGACCCTCCCTCCCAGACCCTCCCACCTCCCGGACAGCATCCATTTTACATTCATTGTGAAGCTGCATTCTTAGTAAGCTGTCCAGGAGGTGGGAGGGTCTGGGAGGGAGGGTCTGCTGCTGATTGGCTGGAATGTGTCTGCTGACTGTGAGGTACAGGGTCAAAGTTTACTCAATGATGAGTCCGTGGCGAACCGTTCGTGGCGAACCATTCGCCGAACCGTTCAGCAGTCTATCTGTGTGTGTATTCAGCAGTGGTCATGGAGACACTAGGGGACACTAGGAAACATGGGGTCACTGAGACTCTAGGGGAGACGTGGGGTCACTGGGAAACACTGAGAGACATGGAGACATTGGGTGACATGGAGACACTGAGGGACAATGAGACACAGGGAGACACTACGAGACATGGAGACTAAGGGACACTGAGAGACAGAGAGACAGTGCAAAACAGGGAGGCTAAGGGACACTGAGAGACAGAGAGACACTGCGAGACAGGGAGACAGTGGGAGCAATCCCTCTATACAGCGGCATGTCGTTTTTTGTTGATTTTAGAGAATTCTCTTATGTCACTACTTGTGATTTACAACCTGGGATGTCACACATACATAATTAATTATGCAAATTATTATGGTATTTTTAAAAAAAAGTGGCAACCTTAACTTCAAAAGTGGTGAAGTTCAAACTTTCACAGGAAGCATAGATAAGTTACATGAGGCAAAACCCTGCTAGGTTATTTATGATTGCTAGCCAGGTAGGTGGATAGCCCATTATGCAGTAATTATGCAAGGCTAAAACAATTAGTAAGCCCTGTCCTCCTTTGCAGTGTAAGTAAGATTGTAGCCCAGGGAACAGCAAGGCTAAGTAGAGTGGGCCTTGACTTAGCTAGATTGGTGATTCTATGTTTAGGGGTATGGCTTAGATCAACAGTCTGAATGTATGAATTCAGCAGTCTATAAATAGCAGCCATTTTAGGGAGAAGCCATTTTAATTTAAACTCTCACTTACATGTTACTGTATTGCAGCAGGCTGGATTCCAGGGATGCAGACCATGAGGCCTTTCTAGCATGGCGGCTGTCAGAGAGCGTGTAGTGTCCTGGGTGGAGGAACGACTGGGGACTTCCAGAGGTGCAGCAGGAGCTTTGTGGATACAGGCGCGACGGATGGTGCGTCGCAATAGGCCGCCACAAAGATTGAGCCCTGGGGATGATCAAGGACCACGCCGGAGGATCCCTTCCTTGCAGCACCCAGTTTCCAGGATGAAGAGTGGAGGTGGCCAGGCGCTGATTCGTTGCGGTCGTGGAAGGAGTTCCGGTGTGGCCACACGCCATGGCAGCGGCTGGCAGGACTTCTCAGAACACGGTTGCAGTAGGTCCCCAAACCTCTGGGAGCAGGACAACATGGCTACGGTGGGCCCCCAGTTTCCTCTGGGCGCTGCCGGGAGGGAGCAGCAGGACACAGGCCTGGCTATGCAGGGTGAGTCAGTTCCAGGGGCCTGCAGGGACCTTGAGGACACTGTTGGTGAGTTGGAGGCTGGGGGGACCATTTCACAGTCAGGATCTTCCTAGGGTGCTGCAGCCAGCAAGGGTTTGGACAACAGGATTATGTTGGCACCCTTAGACTTCCATAGGGTTTGGAGTGAGCGGAGTCCAGCACCCAGGTGCCTACGGCTTGTTCTCCATGACCACTGCTGACCCCACGTCTCCCCTAGAGTCTCAGTGTCCCCATGTTTCTTAGTGTCCCCTAGTGTCTCCATGACCACTGCTGAATACATACTCTCCCAGCCATCCCCCCCAGTTGCGCAGCGGATTCAGGCGGCAAGGTCTGGAGACCTGGCATCTTGAACATAATTGCTGATTCACTTTATCATTTTCAGTGGGCGAGATTCTGTGCGGAGGTTCCGGGGGCACAGGTGGAAGGTTTATCTTGCCCTGTCGAAATGTGGCAGCTCGGGACTTCATGCTTGGAGGACTGATCAGGGATTCGTTGGTGCCAAGCACTTGGGTGGCATACAGTACAGTTTGAGATTCATGGGATGCTGCGTGGGGGCGTACAGAGGGGATTCATTCTGTGGAGGTACGTTTAGATGTTTTGTTATGGTTTATGTGTCGGTTGTTTGTGTCTGGGGTTTCACCATCGGTTGTTTACCGTAATCTAGCAGCTTTGGCTTTCCTCTTCAAGGTAAATGGGTGGGAAGATTTGACCAAGCACTTTCTGGTTCGTAAGGCACTAAAAGGTTTTCGCAGAGGGAAGAAAGCACCAGATACCAGGAGACCGGTGTCGTTCGAGTTGCTCATCCAGCTGGTTGGGGCATTGCACTTTGTTTTTCTCATTAAGAAATTTTGTTATTTTCGGTGGCATTTTGGGCATTTTTTGGAGCGTTTTGTATCAGTGAACTGGTGAGTAGTACCTGGTGTCGAGTGGGGGCATCATAGTTTCGGACGTCTGGGGGGATAAGGTTAATATTCATCTACCTAGTTCAAAAACTGATGTTTTCAGTAAGGGTTGTTTGGTCAGACTGCATTGTTTACCCGGTTCAAGTGTGTGTCCTATGGGTTGCGCTTCACTGTTTTTAGTGGTTCGTTTGCACGCTGGTGGCTCCTTTCTCATCCATGAAGATGGGTCATCTCTGTCTAAATATCAGTTTTCGCAAGTTTTTCAATTAAGTCTGGGGTGTCTGGGAGTGGATGCGTCACAGTTCGGTACACATTAATTTAGTATTGGGGAAGCGAAGGGTTTATGAGATAAACTTGTTAAAAAAAATTGGTTGGTGGGATTCGGAAAGGTTCCCGTTTTATGTTCGACATGATCGGTTTGTATAGGTTTGGATAGTAGGCCATTGTTTATGTCTGGATAGTAGGCCATTCCTTCGTCTACTGGGCAGAACGGAGAGCTGCAGTACGACCTCAAGGCGTGCAGCTCGGCTTTCTGCAGGATTTAGTTATATTGTATTGGTTTGGTTTTCGTGGGTTTTGTTAGGGAGATATCTGCTCTGAAATGTTTAGGAAGGGCAAGGGTTAGTTCAGGATTTTCTTCTGATTCATGCTGGGGGAATGATTTGGGGCTTGTGCCCCAAATAGAATTGGTGCGATGCATAAAGAGGGACGTGGATAGGATGAGGGGTTTGGTCTCAGGTGTGATTATTATTTGGTCTGAAATGGTGCCGTGTCTGCATTGGCGTTTTGCTAGATTCCCTGCTGCGATTGCAAAAATGTCGTAGCAAGATCAATAAGTTGTTGGCCATCTATATTTAGCAATTAGTGTGGCAGGGGGTGGTAGTTAGGCATAGAGAGTTGGAAGCTATGCTTCCTGGCTATTTCCGGCGTGATGGAGTACATCTTTCGGATTTGGGCATAGATTTTCTAACTTTGGGTTTTTAGGAAGGTTTGCGGCAGGCTCTGTTGAGGAGGTTGAGGTGGTCGAGCTCTGAGCTGTGGTGGGGGATGGAGAGGACATTGGGGGGTAGGTTGGCTTAGTAAGTGGGGGAGTTCAAGTTCAGGATCACTAGTTATGTTTGGATTGGTTTGGTAGGTTCGAGCTTATCGGTAGCTCAGAAACTGGGTGTGTAGGGGTATCTTGGTATACCCCTACAAGTGGAAAAAGATGCCCTTGGTGGCTGTGGTAACTGTTTGTGTTTTTTTAATGTGAGATGTTGTATTAATATATTTTTGTTATTTATGTTGGGGTCATTGTCTGTAAAATGTTTTACATTGAAATTTGCTGGGCTTCGATGTCTCAAAGTGTGTTTGACTATGACCCCTTATTTAAAATTATTTAATTTTTTTTTTTATAAAAGCTGTGATAATTTTTCCAGAATATTAGTGGTGTACGTGTTTAATTGGAGGGTGATTTTTTATGGTGGTTAATTTAGAATATGCCTAGGGGGCGACGATGCGCATGTCATATGTATGAAAACTGTATTATAAAAAAAAAAGTGGTCATAGGGTATAGTTAGGTTAAAACATGCATGAGGGAAGGTTGGGGGAGGGAAAGGATTAAAGGGTTGGGTAAGGTGCAAGTGTTGGTACAGGTCAGGAGGTCCAAAGCCTCATTCTTAAGACTGAAAAAAGCAAGTAAATATGTTTTTTTCCTTCTTTGCCTGCATCTTCTTTTCTTATTCCTTCAACACCCACTCCAGGAGGAAGTGATCTAACCAATCAGTGTCATATCCCTAGGAATGCTGGAAAAGTGCATGGGGCATGCCTGATTGATTTACACATGTGCAGTTGAAAGATCTTTTTCTTTTCACCTTGCAACATCCTGACAGGGGGAAAAGATAGGGAGTTTGATCAGTGTGATCATGCAGGACAGGCTAAGGCATTGCACTTCTCTCTCCAACTGCTGCACAATGATGCCCTGTTTCTGTCTGTAGTGTAATGGTCTGAAAACTGATATGGGTGGGTTAAGAGAGGAGTGGGGCTGAAGAAAGAGGTGTGCCCAGTAATGCAATCTGACCAAGTTTATAAACATGTATTACATACTTTTAAAAGTGTTTCTTGCTTTATATTGGTTTGTATATTTGTTTAATTCTATTTGCTTGCTGGTTTAAAAAAATAAATGTCAAGTGATGCAAGTGTGGTCGGTTGTAATCCAGAGGAAAAACTGGATAGTAAATCCGGGTGGCAGTGACCTTGAGAAGCTACAAACAATATATAGCACTTTTTGTCTGAAAAAATAATGTTGTTTCAAGATCAGCAGTTATTAGATTTGTGTGTTTGCTTGAACTAATACAGCTTTGAGCAATGCAATATTACAGAATAAAGCTCACATTTGCTGCTTGAATTCTTCTCTCAAGTCTTTTAAATCATGAGCAAGGCAGAAATGAAAATTGTGGAAGGTTCTACAAGCTGGAAATAATTTATATTCAGACAGGAATGAAAAGAAATACACACATTTTATGTCACGTTGCATTTGCTCTAACCACACATACTTTATTATGGTGGCAATACTACACTCACCCTCGTTGTGCATCGTTTTAAAGGACAATTCCCTAAATCAAGTTTATCTGAAACGTAGCAACGCAGATGACCATTTTATATTTTATTAACACAAAAAACTGCATATTCCCATGTGATTTTTTTTTTTTTATTAATGATCACAAAGAGGGTGATCTTATTAAAAACATGAAATGCAGGTACAATTTTCTAAACCACATAAAACAACAAAATAAATAAAAACCAGAAACAAATAATTTAACCACAAATGGTACACTCAGATTACTCTGGTTTCCATTTTCCCAACATCCAGGAGATTTTACTATTACCCAATTTAATGGTACTAATTTTATCTACCTTCTAAAGATGATGGGCTGAGTCTACCATGCTGGGAATTGAACCTGTGACCTTCCTAAGAGTTGAATAGATTCTACCAATGATGCATTAGCTCACTGAGCTGTCTCTCCAAATACCAAAACTGAGATATCAATCAGTACAGCATGTAGGACAGCTTCAGCAAGACAAAAATTAGAGTGATGGGGAATTGACAGAATATTGTCATGAGTATTAAAGGGGGTTGCGAGATTTGGAAGTAGTGAATTTTACACTTACACAAAGTTCTTGTTTCCAGCTAGATGGTTTTGGGGTCATTCATTTAGTTCTAAGGGCCGTAGATCATTTAGCAGGACTCTTGTTATGCACTTGGTAGTCGTTTTAAAGTATCTTCTAATTTTCTTTCGTAAAATGTTTTTGAGTATAAGACAGTATAAAAAATTGTGGGCTAGCTTTTCATTTTAAATGATTGTGTGGAGCTAATATTTACTGAGCACGAAGAATAACTTTTGTCGTTGCTTGCTGCATAGTAGTCCATGTTTAGCATATGGTTTTACTAGCCAAGACCACCAGAAATGTAATGAGTTTGCATGAAGGTCTGAACCTTGGAGGAAAGTCATTGGTTTGGTAAGAGATTCATTTTAAGGGTGAAGCTATGTCTAGTGATGGGGTGTAGCAGGAAATTAGTGAAAAAAAAGTTAGGCAAATGTTAGAATTTGGAGGGATTTGTAAGACATTTGAAAATAGAATGCTGGGGAATCAACTGTGTGAATGTGGTAGCTGACAAGCTCTTATTATTCCGTTCATGTGCACTGAGATATTGCAGTTTCTGTTGAACGGGTTGGCTGGAATAGAGTGAAAATTTATGGTAATAGATAGTTAATTAAGCATAACATGCTCCAAAAGCATGGAGAGACAGGTGAGATGCTATATAGATCATAAACTGATCAAAAGTGCAAGATAAAGTAGCATGAGGCAATTTCACACTGGTTCTCAACTGATAAAGAAAGTTGATTGGCTCGCGCCATGACAGTTCAATGCCATGAGCTTCGAACGTGGAACGGAAGTGACGGATAGGTGATCTATTGATCCATTCCTTCCAAACACATACAGACTAAGTGTCCCTTTAAGTGAAGTAGACTGAGGAGAGCTAGAGGCTGTTAGAGGTGTCACAGTACATATGGTGTCATAGCTTCAGTGGTTTTCTATAGAGTGGTATCAATGTTTAAGAAAGCTAATTTTGCTGTCACAGCTGAGTTACACCAGCTAGTAAATATCAAATTGATGTCAATTTGCGGCAACAAGAAGAAGAAAATAGAGTTAGGAATCCAGTAGATCGACCACTTACTCATTAAAATTCTACATATTATTTTTAGATGCTATTTACCAGCTATAAGTTTGATGCAATACCTTCATGCTATAATAAAGAGAGCCCTACGCATTTTTTTTCTTTAACAATAGATTCGCAGCACCGATGGTCGCCACTGCATTGAGCACTAATATTTTACTGCCTATAAAAGGAGAGAGGAAGAGATCAGGCTATAAATGCTTTCCTCCTTGTTACTCTACCGAACCGAGGAGCATGTCAAGCTTCGTCACGCATCATGGTTACAAATTGCCAACTGAAAATTGGATGCCTTAATGCCTCTTTTTCCCAACGCTGCCATTTCTATAGTATCACAAATGGGTAAATGGTATGTTCTATGCGAATACAAATATATGGCCTATTTTTTTTCCCAAATATGCTGCAGTGTTATGCAGTCCCTCATGGTAGCAATAGGGTTCCTATAGAGGTTATAGAATAAAATATGCCAACAGCAATCTTAGACTGTGTCTTAATTATTAATGAATAATGTACAGCTGGTTCAGAGATGTATTTTACGGCTCCGTGATTAGGCAAACTCATTTTCAATTTGCTGGAAACAGGTTTTGCAACATGAAGTGTTAACTACTCTGACTTAAAGGAATAGTATATGCCTATGGGAACACTTGTTTTGAAGTGTTTTGCTATGCAAAGGAAATTGTGTTCAATCAATCTTTTTGTAGGGCTTTGCTGGGAGATACAATTAGTATTACCTAACACATTCTTATAAAAAAGAAATGATATGCATTAAAACATCTCAAAATGTCTATCTATGAAGTAGTTCTTAGAGATGAAAGCATGAAAAGGTCAGCATCCTTGAAAGTTGCTAAGAAAGGGGGGATGGTTGCAAAGAAACATTTAGAAATTGTAAAGTACTTAAAAGCAGTTTTGCGTTTTTTGTGACTTTTTTTTTTTTATTACTGAGTTCCCTCTGGTTAGATGTGGTGTCTAAAGATGATAACAAAATATTTAGTGTTATTTTTTTTTTCCAATAAATTAAAATAGTGATCTTGCAGTAAGCACTCAAAAGCCATGTGTTAGAATTTGAAAATTACTCAAAACTTGGTAAGTGTCACATATTCATCCGTACATTAAAATGTGGTTAATGGCATTTACTGTCCTGACAGGAAAAGTTGTGCCGAGCAACATTACCGCCCTGACAGGAAAAGTTGTGCCAAGCAGCAATCATACACATGGAAACCTGGTAATTACTTTTGGGGTCAAAGGCTGATTATGGCCAATGAGCTTCTTAAACAAATGTTCACATCTTCTGACATATTAAGACATCCTGACACTAGTAAATCTTTCCTACTTGAGGTTGACGCCTCCGAGAAATGGGTTGGGGCTGAGAGAGAGAGTCAGGGTGCCCCTTTGCATCCTTGTGGTTACTTCTCCAGAAAGTTGTCTCCTGCCAAGCGCAACTATGACATTGGTAATAGAGAACTGTTAGCCATCATACTAGCGCTTAAGGAATGGCAACATCTTTTGGAGGGTTCAAAGGATCCAATTCTGATTATTACTGATCACAAGAACCTGGCATATATTGGGGATGCCAAACGACTCGTCTTCTAGACAAGCTAGATGGTCATTATTTTTGTCTCGCTTGAACTTTTCTCGCCTTAAAACATGTTTGTGTTCCTGACCCTATAGTGCTCCTTTGATTTTGACAAATTAGGAGACTAGGCTGCTACGTAGATAAATGCAAATGTATGCATTTTTGGGGATATTGAAAACAAAACTAAGAAGGACTTTGGAATAGTTTTAGATAATAGACTAAGCAACAATGTGCAATATCAGGCAGCAGTTGCTAGAGGTAAAATTAATAAGGAGAATGGAACATTTTAGCTGTGAAGAAACATTAGAAAACTTTAACTTGTTAACCTTATTAAAAATGTCCTTTCTATGTTAACAGACGCACACAGAAAATGATATTTCTCACAAGTACTCACGTACATTTATCCGCCCAACTGTGCTAGTCACAAGTAGAACCCTATATTCACATAAACATTTATTACTTAGATGTGAAACTCTGCATTCACATACACTGACACTACAAACATACTTGCACTAGACAATAGCCCTCCAAACACACATTTAAACTACATATACCCAGGGTAGTATTTACCACAAGGCAATTGCCTAGGGCAGCACTTTCAGGAGGGAGGCAAAAAACGCCATCCCAAGCACCCAGGCAAATGCCTTGTTTGATAGGGTGCCCAAAAGCTGGCTGGCTGGTCATCTTAGGACCCCCCGTGGAGTTAAACTGCTAATATTCTGCTGGGAGGCGAGGGACCATTGTCCTTAGGTCTTCTTGCTCCCTCGCATGCCCTTCTGTGATCCTGGGAGCTAGAAAATGATGTCACTCTGGCCCTGGCATCACCAAGCGGTGCGCGAGGGAGCTGAGCAAAAAGAGCGCAGTTCCCTTGCCGCATCCATTGAGCACCTACACAGCCAGCCCAGCCAGCCCAGCCAGCAGCCCCAGCAGAGCCAGTTCAGCCAGGTAAGCCAGCACAGCCAGCAAGGAGCCTGCCCAGCCAGCCCAGCAGCAGTCAGGGACAGGACCCACTCCAGCTCTCCCATAGGCTTGGTGGATTTAAAATATATATGAATAATTGGTGAGTGTATGAGAAAATGTGTGTGTCTGTGAGTGTGCTTGTGTCTGTCAGTGTGTGTTTGTCAGTGAGTGTGTGTGTGTGTGTGTGTGAATGTGTGTAGCTGTCAGTGTGTGTCTGTGAGTGAGTAAATGAGTGAGAGAGTGAGTGAATGTGTGTGTGTGTGTGTGTGTGTGTTTGTCTGTCAGAGTGTCATATCAGTGAGGATGTGTGTGTCAGTGTGTGTCTGTCAATGTGTATGTATCTGCGAGTATGTGTCTGTCAGTGAGTGAGTGTATCAGCGTATGTCTGTCAGTCAGTGAAAGTGTGCGTTTGTTGAACAGTGTGTGCCAGTGAGTGTATATGTGTGCCAATGACTGTTTATCTGTCAGTGAGTTGTGTCAATGCATGTATCAATAAGGTCTGTCAGTCACAAAAGTGGCCTTGACATGAATTGGTGGGGCAAATTGAGATTACGGGGGTGCCTGAGTTTAATTGTGCCTAGGGCAGCACAAATTTGCATTCATTTCAAAAAATGTTTTACTATTCACTATTTAGTGAATGCGTTCCAAAGTGACACTAAGACTTTGTATATAGTATAAAGAATATTTTTGTATGTACAAGCTCAGTAAAGAGAGTGGGGGGATGTCAGATTTTCTTTGGCCTCGATTTAATATTTTTGGATACACTTTTAAAATGTTTTTTTTTTTTAATATTAAAACAACAAGTAAGATATATATTAATACATCAAGAGATTAAAAAATATTAAAACATCTTTAAAAATATTAAATAATTTTTGGGGGGTTTTCTCTAGCAGTGTATGTTAATATTATATACATCAGTGGAGACCATTTATTTAAAATTCGGCCCAAAGCTCGATTTTTAGCTGCAATAAATCTGAATATGAATAACCACAACTGAATTCGCTATGTCCAGTAGCATATCACATCTAGATCCTCATTCAGTTTTGTATACATCTGTTGTTATCCTGATTATCTTAGAATTCCCGCTGTCTTCCTTATTTCTTCCTCTGCGTGGTACCAGCAGGGATCCTAATGTATTTTTTTTTCTTTTTTTGCGAAAAAACAAAAGCATTCGATTTTTTTCACTGCACATTTGCCTGTCTCCATTGACATTATTTCCAGATTGGTTATTTTCCCTCCAGCAGGGAGCACTGTGATATAATGCATCTTGTTCTAAAACCGTCACGCTTCACATGCACTTTCCAACTTCATCTAAATCTCTTCGGTGCTTCAAGGCAGCATACAAATCACTGCCCTCCCTTCCTTAAAGAGTTAAGTGTTTTTATATTGGGAATGTGATAAATTACCCATGCTTCACAAAGAGCGCAGAGCATTTAAAAGTGATGTTGTTATGGGCTTTTATAATCCAATCAAAATGGCCCTTGTCACCCCTCTATTGTTCCTAAAAGACATGAGTCAAATAATCAATCACTGTTTCTCCAAAGCTTACCAGAGCCAGTTGTCCTTATCTATAATAAGCAATTCTGGGTGCTAAATAAAGAGCTATCAGGAGGGGAAATCAATAAGTTTCCATAGTAACCCCTGCACAACATTGTTATTATTCATTATCTTTGTTTATAAAGAGGCCACATATTCCACAGAGATGTACAATTTACTGCGGAATGTACATACAGCCGAGTGATGTCAAGTGGAACCCGCACCTGGCAATATTTTTGTTTATGTGGATTCTCTAGATGTGAGATAAAAGACACATCTTCCATAAAGTGGAAATTGTGAAGAGCTGACAAGAGAATTGCAAATTTTAGAGACAATCTGGAAAAACTGTTCAATGGGCTATTTTTCAAGATTTGCAATTAATTTTTAGGTTCTCTAAAATTCAAAAAAGGGAATGCATAGAAAAGTTCCTAATTAAAATTTCCACCTGGCCTGTGTGCATCGACAGAGACATGAGTAAGCGTACATGTCAGTGGAGGCTGGTGCATTGGAGTGGTGACTCCCCCATTTTCATTGCAGAAAAAAAATCTATTGTCATTTTAAGGACCACTGATCAGTGTGTGTTAGAAAAAAAGATGCCACAGGCATTAAGCACTGTGGCATATATGTATGGTGTCATTAGAGGGTAAATTTGTCCTGTTGGTACAGTTAGGGAAAGTTTAGAGAGACTTCATGACCCCTGGTTAGGTTGTTGGGCAGAGTGAGACAAATAGCTGGGCAGATTTGGTGACACAGCTGTTGCCGGGGACAAGTGCTGGCTGAAGATTGCTGGCAGAGGACAGGAAAGCGTGAAAAGCCAGGTAAGAATAAAAGGTGGCAGCACGAGCGCAATCCCTTTTAGCTGTTTGCAGGACAAGAGAAGCACGGACGGACCCCCAGCACCTCACCTGTTCCAGCCGCAACATGTCCTCTAAAGACCCGTCTGGAAGAAATCCTGCAATCGCCTGGAGGGGAATCCTGGTTGAAAGACTGCTTCATTTCGGCACCCGGGGCTTCCAACGCTGAAGACATCCTGATGAGGATTGAAGAATGTTCGGATGATGGGAGTGAGTGTCATCTGGGCAACATGCCAGTCCTAGAAGAAATGGAGGTCCAAGGCAGAGCTGGTACTTCAGGCAGTGAGCATGAACGCAACTCTGCTGAATTGGTTAAGATTAGTGAGGCGTTAGCATCGGTGACTGGAATGAAAAAGGTTTTTACAGAAAAAAGTCTAGCTCAGGCTTGGGGTAGTGGGAGTAGTAGTTCTAAAAAAGAAGGATTTATTAATGAATATTTATTATATGAATATTATTAATATGAATAAGAAAGAAGCTCTTCCATGTGAAAGTTCAACGACTTATGTAAAATAAAAAATTTGGAAAGGTGAACATGTTGATTTGCTGTCGCTTTTGCCTTCAGCAAAAGATTTTCACAGAGCAGAGAGTGACAAGGATGAAGAAAAGTGTAATTTTAATAACTGGCTGCAAGTATTTAGTATTTGCTCAGCCGTACTGGGAGAGAAGAAGTAAAAATTATGTAGTGGGCTTTTCCAACATCTGGAGGTTATACTAGAGACTTTTCAGAATTTTGGCGGATTAGCGTGATGAACATTTCAGACAAAAACTGGCTGTCCATTATTCCCTGAAATGGGGAATGAAGGATGTTGATCTTTGGCTGAATCTAATGCTGCCTCAGAGATTGTCGGTTAAACCAGCGACTAATGTCATCATTTCTAGCACAGTGGGAGCATTTAATTTAATGGGGACCTACATGTATTGGGACATTTAATGAAGGGCATTGTAAATGGCCCAATACATTTAGGTTTAAGCATGAGTGCTCATACTGTGGCGGAATTCATTCAGCCTTTCGCTGCTTTAAAAGAATTGCAGCAGGATCCAGTCAGAGAAAAGACCAGTTTCAAAAAGGCACAGACGCCACTGCAGCAGGAAAAGGCTGCATCCTTATCTTCACGCGTATCCAAACAGGGAGAGAGCTTAGTTAATGCTTCAAGGTTTTGCAGAAGGTTTTCAAGATTTCAATATTTTCCGGTTCAGGTTGTCCAGTTGTTAATAATTTTTTTTTTATTTTTTTTATTTTTATTTTTTTTAATTTTAATTACAATATTTACTTTGCAGATGTGTGTGTGTGTGCATTTACAGACATTTGTATGCGTATATATATATATTTAAAATTCACAGTATAAGAAACGTTGTCTATAACGTCAAACGCATTTATCTATCTACAGCAACTGAGTGCGTCTTCCCAGAACGTATAACACTAAAAGTGTAGTCCAACATTTTCCCTTACCTTTATTAGATACATTAAATGCGTAGCGTGCCCCATTGGATGTTTGCAACAAAATCCCATTAGTTGTGATGTGCATCAAAATTCCTAGACTACTTGGCTGTGAATCAAAAGGTGAGCACTCATGATCATCAAAATCAAGGGGTATGTTATAGGTTACAAAAAGTCCAGGGGCTTTAGCCCAAAGGTAAATCTCATGGCTCTTTTCATCCTTTATTTGTTTCATTTTCAAAACGTGGACTCTTTATGTTAAATCATTACATAATTACACAATTTGTAATTACGTAATTATGCAGATCGGTAAATGGGTCTTTGGACATCTGTCAATAGGGTTGTTATTTTTCTCTCAATATTACAAACAATAATATTGAAATAATACCGCAATAGCAGATTTTCAGGAAACTCAAGGCTTTCAATTAAATGGTGGTAAAATTGGAACCAGGACCTTTCAGGAGCCATCTATGGTCCACCCAGGTCATCCCCACAAGCAACAAAACAGAAACTGAATTTTATTTGATGCATGAAATCAGGTCCGGAAGAAACATACAATTACCAGTTTATTTTCAAATTGATGATACCCAGAGGATTCTGATGTGAGTGATCTGTGCGATGTGCAATGGGAGCAGAAGTTGGTGCAATGACTAATGACTGATCTGGAATTTGGGTTCCAGTCACTACAGGTAGGCATATGTGGACATTTCCCACCATGGGGAAGGGTGTTCAGGGATCTAGAATAAACACCAATGAGGCGAGCTGGTTTATTGTTACTTGCACCTTTCTGCTCACTCTTTTTTTTGGCACTGTTGAATCGTATTTGGCTCACATCTTTTGGTGGTTTGGCAAATGAAAGTGGCTCATTGGCAGCAGGTGCTGTCCAAACATTTTGAGCTCCTTTCCAGATCATGGCTTTCTGGGGACCATATTTCCTCACTGCATACTGTGCTGAAGAAATTGCACCTCCTCCTGACCCAGGAAAGCTAGGAAGATATGCTTTATTTCCATAAGGTATGTGATTAGATATGGCATCAGTAGCAGCTTACGCCCCTGTCTCTGCCACTCTCTCTCCCATGTAGGTCATGGGCACAGAGCTAATATCTTCAGAGTCCTGGCACAAGAATGTCGATTTATTATTCGTTTGAGTTTCAGGAAGGCTCTAGTGAGATCTTTGGTGGTCAGCAGACTTGGGAACCACGATACTCTTCAGTCTTGACACATAATCCACTATACCAAGGTCACGTACGAGATTCTCTCTCTGACGAAGGCCATTGAATCTCTCCATTTCTTCTTGTTCATCAATATCTAGTGGTTTCATGGAATCACTTTTCATCCAGTGTAGCTTTTGTTCTGAATTTCTGGAGCTATTAGACACAGGTCGTGTTGATGGCCTCCTTGTTACTTTGTACTTCATAGGCTTTTCACCTACTGACTCTCCTTGCAGATGGTCCTTATTCTCTTTTTGTTCCTTTTAATAAGCATTCCCTTCTGCTCTTGTTTCAGACGAAGCTCCTCGAGTTGCTGCCTGGCACACTTTTCTCTGGCTTTTGAAGCAGCTGTTTCCTGGAACAAAGACCTATTGTGCCTGAAATACTTATCATATTCCTCTCCATTGGCTCTAGGGAAAATGCGACGATAGCCTGCCAGGTGGTTGGCTTCATACTTTTCCACTTGCTCCAATCAAGCAGCCTGGGTGCTTTCCAACTGCTCATGCCTTAACAACGCATTTTTGTGGCTCTGGATGAGACAGCCTATTTGCTAGCCTGACTTGAGGATCATTCAGCCGATTTCCAATGCGGGAGAATCCCATCCTCCGCCACTGTCAGCAGTTACGATGGAGTCCCTCCACTGTGCCCAAGCAATTTTAGAACTCAGGGATTTCCCCCACCGGCAGGACCCCTCCCTTCCAGCAGGAGTTAGGGTTCGCCGACCACAAAGCCACTGTAGCTGGTTACCAGGGCGACTCGCCACAGAGATTGAATAGCCTCTGGAGTGAGTACATGTACCTGCCTGGTTTAAGGGTGAGGTACAGCCAATGTGGTAACTGAAGCGTTGGGGTACTGCCAGCCGCCTCCTGCGTCGGCTCTTCTGCCGTAAGGCCGCAGCTATGGACCGCCATGAGGACTGTCTCTGAGGTGCTTGCATATGTAGTGGTGTGCTCTGCGCTCTCTTCTGCCATTTTAGGGCCCTCTGAGCTGCTTGAGCTTTGAGCCCCCGAAGTGAGCGTCGTTGGGGTGAGTAGCCACTCTTCTGTTTCGGGGCAGCTGATGGTAGTTTGTCTCTAGTTTCAGCCAAAAGTCGGCAAATACTCTGTCCAGTTGTGCCATGATGTCAGGGCGGCCTGCACTAGAGCCTGTGCTGTTCTTGGCATCCGCTATATTGGGTGAGTCTTCCCGCCCAGTCTCCACCTGTATATATGCTCTTTGAACTCTTGCCACCTCAGGATTACCTCCCATGGGGGGACCGGGATCACCCCTGCCGGTCCAAAGGGGCTTGTATGTGTCCTCCACCGCTTCCGAGCACCTACGGGACAGGAGAACGGCTATCTCTCCCGCCCGATGCGCACCAGGCCGCAAGATCCCAGGAGAAGTAATCAGGC
>OW240917.1:232377687-232435217 GCA_933207985.1 Pelobates cultripes | reverse complement strand
GAATGTCAATGGACGGCGTTGGTTGCAAACAAATGGTCATATTGTGAAAACTATCAGAACTACGGCTTAGCCGTTGACATGTTTAGTGGCAGCAGGGATAGCTGAACGTTTTGATATAAGATTTGTGTAGGTGGCCTGAAAATAAGGGAGTGGTGGCAGTTTAGAAATCATGTCCTGATTTTTCAGCTTTTGCCAGCTCCCACTCTAGCTTTGCCATTCATTCCTATGGGACAAATTTCGCTACAAGAACGACGATATTCCGTGAACCATTCGGCGAAACGTTCCACAAAGTAATAGCAATCCGATCGGGAACAATCTGCACGTTTTGGTAAATTTTTGTCTATGTAGTGTAAAAACTGTGGGAGGAGTGATAGTGGCAAATTTTGCTATAATAATAAGAATAATAATAATATATATGTGAGATAACATTAAGTGGTCTTGCTATGCAAGAACACTTAACTACCCCACTTCCCCCCCAAATAATGACAGACAACGTAGTATGGATGAAACAGGCCACAGCATTTATTATAACATATGATAAATACTGTATAGCACATCCATAATTTATTTTAATCTTTATCTTTACTTGATATAAACCAAACATCAAACATAAATAACCATAACTTAACCAATAAGTTAACATATAGTGTCATACAGTATAATCCAAACGTCCTTGCCAATATACTGATCATGAGCCTTTGCACCACTTCTTCTCACCTTCCCCTCAGCATAAATTCCCTTTTCATCCCAATGCTTACCACCAGCTGACCTTTTCCTCGCTCAGTGGGTACGTCCAAACAGGTAACCTAAGGTTAACCCTCTAGAGCAGGGGAGGGTGAGACCTGAAACTTGACCACCTCATTCCGCATATTGACATAACCGCCCTTAAACTTAATTGGCAAGGACATACCCCCGGCCACAACCCTGCTGTTTTACACCTAAAATCAGTGGGGGACCTTACCAAAACTACTCAAGGCCTGTTCCACTGCTTCCTGCAGGGCGAGATTAAAGAGGTCGCGCTCAACCTCCGTCAAGTGCACTTCGTCCCCCCCAAATAGATTGGCAGCATCCTGCTCAAAAACCCTATGACATGATGAATCATGGCACTCTGATGACGAGCGTGTTGCCAGAAATTACGGGCGATAACCTCGGACCAAACCAGACGTACATCCAGGAATAAAACAAAAATGAGTGCCAAGTCCACTTAATGACAGACACTAAATCCTATATGGGCATCGAACCCAGGTCAGTCCCCTCCAGATGGATGACAAGGACACTCTGAACCCCCAGGAGGCAGGACAGCTGAACCAGATCGAGGAGGAGCCGCACCCACCTCATGCCTCTGGTGCCAAACCACCGAACCTCCGCCTCAGAAGATGTAAGACCCAACTGCTCGCCTCCAGGCCGACCTGCCGCACGCCTCCTGGCCCAATAGACATAGTCCCATGATCCATATTCTGGGGGGAACCGGACCTGCGGAGAGAAATCAACTCAGGAGACTGGCAGGGCGAACATAAGACACATAATGCCCTGACTCCCACCTCCCGATTCTCTGAACTACCTGTGTCGGCATGCCAAGCCTAGAGGCCTCTGTAGCAGCACTAGCTGATGACTAGTACATACCAAATGGCCTCAAAGAAAACCAGGGAAAAGGCCAGCCGAAATAGGCGGGCCTCAAATTCAGAATGGCAAACCTTAGGTAACGACTCACACAAACTAGCCAAGAGAGCACCTGAGACAGGATGCCATGAATCCAGAGAGGACACGCCCCTCCTTAAACCCTTAAGGGCCTGGCAAACCATAAATGCTTTGGCAGCATCCTCCCATCCTTGTAACTTGAACAGGAAGCTGAACCCTGCAAAGCACAAAGAAATCACGGAGGTTGACAACCCCGCAGGAGACGTAACAAACCCTGTAGGCGAGCGGACGAATCCTGGAAACCCCCGAGGGAACGCTCCCACCTGTCCCATTCACTCCACACCTTACTCTAGTGGGCCCATGTGGCCGCAGAGAACGACTCAAGGACCAGCTCCATCAGTCTGCCAGACCAAGCGACCACATCTCCACCGGACATGGGACACCCTCCAATTTGGCCTGTGGAGCCACTGTCCGAAATATGTCCCACTGTGAACGAGAAAGAACATCTGCAATTACATTGCTTACCCCCGGGTTATGCTCAGCCCTACAAGACACATTAAGACCCAAACAGTGCAGAACCAAGCACCGCAGCAAGGATTCCACCAGAGGAGAAGATTCTGTCAATTGATTAATAGCCTGCACCACCCCCAGCTTTTTGCACTGGAAGACTACCCCCCTGTCCGTGAGTTGGGGACCGCACACCTCTAATGTCACCAGAATGGGGAAGAGCTCCACGAAAGCCAGATTCCGCGTTAGCCCTGCCGCCTGCCAGCCTACCGGCCAAGAGTCAGCACACCATTGAGAGCCCAAAATGGCTCCAAAACCTCCTGAACCCACTGCATTGGTAAACAGGTGGAGGTCAGTGTTAGAGACCTCCGGGTCCTGCCAGTACTTTCTACCATTATAGGAGGTCAAAAAGGAATCCCAGACAGCCAGGTCATCCCGCAACGGGCGAGTAAGTCGAATAAAATGCTGAGGGCGGGTGACCCCGGACGTCACCGCCACCAGACATCTGTTAAAGATTCGCTCCATGGGCAAAATCCAACAGGCGAAGTTCAGCTTACCTAGGAGAGACTGCAGGCAGCACAGTTGAATCTTACATCACCCCAAATCCTGCCAGAGGTCATGAAACTTAGTCAAGGGCAACTGACATTCCCCAGCCATGGAATCGATCTTAATGCCCAGGAAACTAAGGCATGTAACCGGACCCACGGTTTTATCACGGGCCAACAGAACACCGTAACGCTGAAACACTTCCCTAAGAAACCGCAGCAGCAGAGCACAGACGTGCGACTCTGCCCGCTTCACACACAAGAAGTCATCCAGATAGTGCAAAAGGGAGTCGACCCTGCTTCCCTTTGCACTACCCACTCGAGGAAAGTGCTAAAGCACTTAAACTAAGAACAGGATAGGGAGCAACCCATTGGGAGGCACATATCCACATAAAACTGACCGTCAAAAGTACAACCCAGGAGATGATGACAACCTGGGTGCACCGGTAGTAGCCAGAAAGCCGATTCAACATCTGCCTTTGCCTGCAGCCCGGAACATGCGGACTGCCACGTGAAAGGACCCGTAGGAAGCCAGGCAGAGTTCAGCAGAAATGTTATGTTACCGAACCCCCTGGAGGGTACGACAAATGATGAACCAGGCGATATTTACCCTGTTCCTTCTTGGGCACCACGCTCAAAGGGGAAGCCCACAGATTGGACATAGGGGGAACAGAAAAGGTTCCGGTCATCCGGCCAAAGGATACTTCCTTGTTAAGCTTCTCCCGAACCACCTGAGGAAATTCACGTACGGACCGAAGGTTCTGAACTGAGAGCAAGGGAGGGCGAACCGAAAAGGGGATCCAAAAACCTAGCTCAAAACCCTCCAATAGGATCTGGGCTGCCCGCTGATTCTTATAAAGGTTGAGCCACGGGCGCATCGCGTTTATGACTACCGGAGTCGTCGCCCTTAGCCTCCATTCCCCTTTCTCCACAGTTTTGCCCCACTTGATAAAGTGGGAGATGGGATGGGCACCACCCCAACCAGAGCACTCATGCTTGAAACAGCATGAGGACCCCCACTTACAGTGACTGTTGTTGAATTTCCAACAACAGCCCCGGCCTCTGGTTGGGGGCCAATGAGAAGGAGGACATCCCCCCACCATCCCCCCAAGAAAGGACGAAAAAGCGCCTTGTTGAGGCGCCGGGGGCTAGTCATAATTGAGAGCCAGAGGCCTATTTCCATCTGGTCCCAGGACAAAGAGCGTTACACTGCCGACCACTGACGAAAGTTTTCGTTGTATCCCCACAAACCCAGCCCCTCATAGATAAGAAACGCGTTCCAGATAGTGTCCTGATAGCAGAACAACACTGAGCATTTTTGGGGAGCCTTCTCCACAATGACACTAGCCAGGATAGAGAACACCGGTATCCATTTCCTAGATGTCTTGGGAATCTTCTGATAGAGGTATTTCTCCTTGTCTTTCTCGGATTCTTTATCGTCTTTCTCAACCAAGGGAGGAGCTTCCTCTAATGTCAGGAGGGAAAATATCTCTACAAAATCCCCTTTCCAAATCCTCTCCCTAATTTCTTGCTTCAAAGTCAAGCCCAACGGGCCAGACCAGCACATGTAAGCAGCCCCGAGCCATGTCCAAAACGTCCGCTTCCTGGGAAGCTTCACCTGCACTAGCTATTGCGCAGGATGCCGCAGGCAAAGGGGGACCAAAGGTTGCCAAAGGCAATGGACCACTGCCAACTACTGACATAGACCCAGGGGCCCCTGAGGACTGCGCATTGCGGGGTTGCTGGGCAGGGGACCAAATCGACCTGAGTTGACTATCCATAGAGGATTCCCCACTAACTGTCACCCCCTGTTCCCACTGATCTAAAAAACCCAGAAGACCTCAGAGGAACCACCCAACGTGGGACCCAATTGACTAAAAGAAGAGGGAACATCGTACTAACCCATTGATGCCTGGCGCTCCGACTGCGGCACAGTAAGCACAGAAGGTGAAGGCAGATTGCCACAAATTCCAAGTGTCCACAGTGTTCCTTAAAGGTGTTTCAGGCTCCACCTGCTGGGCAGTTCCAGTAACAGCAGCCAGGTCCTGTGAGAAGAGCAATGGAGAGGAGGTGAGCCCACAATCCACAACAGGAGGCAGCAAAGATAAGTGGCCATCAGGGGGGAGAGGGGACCCAGAGAGAACAGAGGGAAGGTTAGAGGGCAGAGGGGAAGCAGGGAGTAGAGCAGGAAGGAGGAAGAAAGGAAGACCAAGCGGGGGATGGGGGAGGGGGAAACAGAGGGACCAAAAGAGGAAGAAGGGAAACCAGGGGGCCCTCCCAGAGGCAGGAGGGGCCCCCCAGAAGAAACAACAGAGGACTCCTGGGAAAGACCAGGAAACGGAGGGGGGGGAGAGACAGGGGGGACAGGGGAAAGAGACCCACAGGAGCCTTCCTTACTGGCAGAGGAGGCTTCCGACTCGCACAAGGCCCTCCCCTCAGACCCCAACAGCGGTCCTGCGGTACCCCGCGTGGCCCTGGTCCCATACCTGCCGTCTCACCTACCGGGGTGGGATCTGGAGGGTCGCCTGGCGGCCACACGCTGCCTGGAAGGTGCTGCCCGCCTCCCTCTGCCACCGGCTCGCCTTCCCACGCTAGAGGCTGGGGCAGGCCGTGAGGCAGAAGCAGGGGTTGTAGATTGTGAGTACCACACGGCATTAGTAGGCCGTGAGTCCCGTGCGGCATTAGTAGGCCGTGCATCCTGCGTGGCAGTAGCAGGCCGTGTGTCTGGAGCCCCAGCCACGCGGGCCTAGCAATGCCTTGGGCTCCTACTCCTCAACCAGCATCTGGGGACAGTCTAACCTGGCCGTAGGGGGAACCACGCCGGCAGTGGAGTTCCCAGACACCACCCAGTGCAGCAGCAGCTCTGAGGGATGCCAGAATAGCCTTGACATCCATCCCTCAAGCAGATTAACCTACAGGCACAGGACAAACAGGAGCAGGAGGACAGGAAGCTGTTTGCTGGCCCGAATCCCAAGTGGCACTGAGGTAAGACCACCCCCACCAAACTCACACACCACATAATCCCACCCACACATTCATACACAACCAATCACACACATCCATCCACACACTCATACATGTGCCCTTGTCTCCCCAGTGTCTAAAACAATGTTGTATTCTGCATGGGCTTCTTTTTAATTTAAAGACAAATCAGTGTGTTAGGCGCTTTAAGAATAGTGATGTGTCAAAACTAGTATACAATCAGTGATTCCCCAACACTGAAAAAATTGTGAACTAGAAAGTATTGTGTTTATACTAGCCAGGGAAAAACCTGTGACAAAATAAGTGAAGATATAAATACAATATATAGTAACCCAAAAATAAAGTGCTTGTAATGTCAATAATCAGCAGATGCGTTTCGGCTTAAAGCCTTCTTCCTGTGCTGATATTCTCAAATCCGTTTAGTCTTTATATACCTTAATCCATCCATCATCAACTTGATTCAGCTGTCGCTCTTTTCCTGTGGTTCCCGCCGGACGCCATATCATTTCCGGCTTTCTTTGATGACGTCACCTATCCGTGGAACGCATATTGGAACGCTTACGCTCCTGGCATTCTTTGATGATGTCGGGGTTCTTCATTCCATTTTCCAAGCTTCCTTTTACTATACTTTTTTGTCCATATTGCTATACTCGTTTAGCAAAAAAATATCAAACTCATACATACACTCTACTAAAAATCAGATATTAAAAACTATATTTATGAACTATAAATTCTCCATAATTCGAATAAGGCAATAAAATTATCCTAAAATATATATATTTTATAAGAATATGTATAAAAATATATATGTAAAAAATATTAAAAATGTTATAAAAAATGTGAAATCTCGAAATCTAAATTTAAACCCTTTGGGAATAGGGTATCTACATTGAAAATCCACTCACTTTCTACCTTTGCCAATTGCTTAAAATTGTCCTCTACTCTCCAATGTTTTTGTCTATTATACACAACCATATCCGATAAAAGAGAAGGGTTACTATGGTGTTTTTTTGTAAAATGTCCTGAAACACTGTGTTTCATATACCCCCTCTGGATATTGCCCATGTGTTCTGCTAACCTTTATTAAAGGTTCTCGTTGTCAACCCTATATATTGCAGTCCACATGGGCACCAGATGAGGTATATAACATTATTTGTATGGCAAGTAAGTACTTGTTTAATTTTAAAGGTTTTATTTTATAGAAAAAGAAGTAAACTGTAGTTTTTTGGTTTTTAAAAGATGTTCCTTTACAGGCTGGACATAATTTACAGGGATAAAAACCATTTTCTAAACCGAAATGGTCCTTATTTTTATTTTCTCAAATACAGCTCGTAGTTAAATACGGTTTCAAATTTTTTGCTCCTCTGTAGATTATCCGTGGTTTTCTCCTATTATGTTTTTTAAAAGAGGGTCACTTTTTAAAACAAACCAATATTTATTAATAATCTGTCTTATTTGTTTAAAATTCTCATTATAATCTAAAATTAGTGGAAAATTTGTATTACTCATTTCATCATTCTTTTGTTTAGATGATATCTTAAGGAAGGGTTTCCTTTCTACTTTCTTTATATCTCTTATACATCTATCTATATTGTTAACATCATACTTTTTTCTTTTAATCTTGTTTTTAAAAAAATATGCTTATTCCTCAAAAGTTGATAAATCGCTATCATTCCTATATAAGTGGGTTATTTGTCCTTTCGGTATATTTTGTAGCCACGGGCTATAGTGGCAGCTTGTTGTCTCTATATATAAATTTACATCAACTTTTTTGAAAAAGGTCTCTGTCTTGATGTTCCCTTGATCCACAAAAATCTCAAGGTCTAGAAAATGTATATTACTTTGGCTATACTCACTTGTTAAGTTAATTCCTACTTCATTAGCATTTAAATGTTGCAGAAAAGATTCTAAAGAGTCTTCATCTCCCTGCCATATGAAGAAAATGTCATCTATGAATCTGCGGTACAGGACTAGATTCGACGCCCAGCTATTTTCTCGGGACAAAACAACATTGTTTTTCGATGCCCAGCTATTTAATTTGTCTATTCAAGATCTTGTAGGGGGTATTGACAGGGTTGCCATCATATGTATTGGGCCCTTTACAGACCCATTTAAAACTACTCCCCCATCACATACTTCTAGATGCATCCATAAACCTGCTCCCAAACAGACATACACGCTAAGACACACATACTGATATAACCAAAGAAAATGGTTACTTGTGCACTATCCCAAATTCCTATGCACATTTAACTAACTGGAGATCTTTTAGTATCCCTCCAATGGACATTTAAGTGTAAGATTGCCTGACATGTCAAGGCATAACCTCTTAGAAATACAAGAATACACATGGCCAGAAACACACAGACTCTGCCACAACCTACAGTATGCACACACTGTACACACACAGTACTACAAATATATAAACACATGCACACAGGGCTAGACACACACATTCCCTTGAGGCTTCTCTTTTATGAGTGCTGGGATGGAGAGGGGACAGACTGTAAGTCCAGTCCAGAATTTGTTTCAGTTTTGTTTCATTCATGTGGACCGGATAGGATTCATGTCTCTAATTGTGCCCCAGTGCTCAGACTGGCCCTTTAATAGTACGCTGGCTGTAGCCTCAATGGCAGTCCTGGGTGTTGAAAGTTTCTCAATGTAGCAGAAGGTAAAACAATCCACTGTGAGCAGAATATTTATTTCTTGTATAATTATCCCCTAAACTTGTTTTTTTGAGACCTGGTAGAGTGACTTCTATAAAATGCATAGAAGTATAGCATCACATATAGTAGGTAGGTGGCAGTGCATTTGATGTGTCTTTATCTTGTCTCCACAGATTCTGCGCGAAAAGTGGTGGCTCGCAGACACTCTCAAACAACGAGTAAAGGAAGTTTGGTTCACCTTTCCTGCAAGTTCCATGACGGCTCTGTAAACCCCAGTTTAATAGCTATATCCTGGAAACTTGGGGACAAAGAAATCCTTGAATATGAGGACAACAAAGTAATATCCAACTCAAGAGCGACGATTGACTTGCAGGTGATCAAGGATGGAGACGCGTCTCTGTATTTACCCAGTGTGAACATTCCTGATGAAGGAACCTACACGTGTACTGTGATTCACAGCCCCGACAGATTTGAAAAGAAGATTGATTTGCATGTTGAAGGTAGGAACAGTTACATGAATGCTTGGTTGAATAAAGAAGGCATAGTGATCAGGTTGAACATATTAAACCACAGATAGTCTGATCAGTATATCAGCAATAATTAGAGAAGGCTTAGTTTAAACCTTGTGTGTACCATGTACCAAAATAACCCCTAACCCAAAACCCTTCCCAATAACTAACACAAGACATATATAAGGAGACAATAGGCTGCAGCATTTATTAACTATTCACCAATAATTTAACTTGTAACTGAACAAAATAGAAATAACAGTACGTAACTTGTCCTTGCCAATCACTAACATTCCATAACTTAATAACTTAACAATTCCCCGGTTGCTACCCCTCATCATCCTCTTACCAATCCTTAACCACCCCTAAGTGCTGACCACTAGCCGGCTCTTTTAGCTCAGTGGGAACATGCATACCTTAGCCACACCTCTGGGCTTATTGCCCCCTTAGTGCTGACCACTAGCCTGCTCTTTTAGCTCAGTGGGCCTGTCCATACCTTAGCCACACCTCCAGGTTTATTGCCCCCTTAGTGCCAACCACCAGCCGGCTCTTTTAGCTCTGTGTGCAACGTCCTATATCCCTTTGGCTACGAGCATGCCTCCAATAATTTTTGGGAACCACCTACGTCCAGACAACCATCGGGGAAAAAAGTACTAGGCGAGCTATGTCCTGCCTAATACTGTTGGCCAGTCCCCAGACGGGAATATTACCCAGGCCATTCCCTGTCTAGTGAATTATCAAAATGTCCGGCAATAGTCAGGATAACTGAACAAGTCCAGGAACACAGGAAAGGATCCTGGAAGGTAGGGGCATTGAGGAACCCTCCCCAACCCCCACAGCTCTTTGTGGCCCACTCACAGGGTGTAAGGGCCCAGTGGAGACTACAGGGGAGGAAGGGGAATTGCCAGAGCCACTCTCCACAGATAAGATGGCTATTCCATAAGTGCACAGCAGGTTCCAACCCCCATGTAATGAGGCATGCTGGAAGCCCTTGTGCCAGAGGCCTGTAGCCAACTTACCAGCGATTACAGCTCCAGCGGGGTGCCGAGTGACTGAAGCGCCAGATTGTGGGGGATGAAGAGCAGGCTGCATTAGTCCTGCTAGCAGCCCGCGAGAAGGGAGGCACCACGGGATGCTGTGGCCCTGTTAGGATAGTGTCACCGCAGTGAAAGCCTGCAGGTGCACCATCTGTACCTGTAGGTTCCTGCCACCATCGTGCAGTACATCAGCCCTATCGGCAAGCATGCTTTCTATGCCCATGAGGCTGTGTTCCAGCAAAGAAAAACACAAAAATTAGGTGCTCACTATATACTTTAAGGCAGCAGTAAATCTTACAAGGATTCCCCAAAATCTTGTAGAAATAGAGACAGAAGACAAATACAAAAAATAGATAACTGCGCCTTAGAACACAGTATTGTCCAAAAGTGAAGCCAAATATAAATTAAATGTACATACTTTTGTTAAAAGTCTATGAAGTCTTTGGCTGTTATACAGTGCATGGTATCTCAAAGAAAAAGGAAAAAGAGAGACAATAATAATGCAGTATGTCTTTAACACAGTGAAGTAGAGTGCTATAGCAAAAGCTGCCTATAGTGCGCAATTTCTTTTAACCTTGGTTCAGTGGTGGCCATGGTTCCAGTGCGCGTTGGGTGGGGCGATGACCTAAAAGTAGGGGCACGTGGCCCCCTCCATGGGTGTGGCCCCACCCCGCCACTTATGTTAGCCACGGCCACCACCTCAACATGTGTTTCTCCTCTGTACCCAGCAGCGAGGCCTGCGTCGATTCTGCCCTGTATATCTCCTCCACCCTTTCCATCCATTGCCCCATTGTTGGGGTCGTGTCTTGCTTCCAATATAGTGGGATCAGGGCCTTTGCAGCATTCAGCAAGTGTCGAAGGATAGATTTCATGTAAGCCCCAATGGTGGTTGGTGTGGAGTGTAGGAGAGCTGTCTCTATATTGAAGCATCCTTCCATCCCCAGGATCTCTTCCGCCCTTCGTTTCACTTCTTCCCAGAACGGTGTAATGCATGAGCTGTCCCACCACATGTGCAGCATTGTCCCCTGTCTCTCTCCGCATCTCCATTATACATTAGGCACAGCTGGGAAGATTCCGTGCAAGCTGTCCGGCGTTCTGTACCAGAGTGCCAGGAGCTTGTAGTTGGTTTCCTGGTATTTGGAACTCGATGAGCATTTGTGGTGGAGAATTAGGATCTTCTCCCATTGAGCCGCAGTAAACGATTTATCCAGTATGCGTTCCCAGTGACGGCGGAAAGTGTCTTTGTTCTTCAGATGTCCCTCTAGGTGGTGCTGATATATAAGGGACACCGACTTGTTCAGGCTGGTTGTCACAGAGTTCTTCGAACCACGTCAGGTCACAATGTTAAGCATCCCTGTGTGGGAGAGTCTGGCATAAGTATTTAGTTTGTGGGTAGCGGAATGTTTGCAAGCTAGACGGCTGGTTGCCTTCCGTCAGCTCCAGCACTGGTAGCATGCCTGTGTTGTTCAATATCTTATGAATGGGAAGGGAGTCACCCCCACTGAAGAGATTCCATGATGTTGGAGGCAGTCCACCCCCTGGGGATTATGTTGTATCTGGATCATCAGGCTCGGTAACGGGGATAGGTGTGGGGCTCTCCTGATGCTCTCCCATGTTTTCAGTGTCTGTGCCACCGTGGAGGAGGGTTTGAGGACCGCCTGTGCAGGTCTCTTTGAGTTCCACACCACTGTAAGAAGGGAGGGGTGCAGGTGACCTTTATCAAGTTCAACCCACTGTTTACGTGCTGGGTGGGTATGCAACTCCAAGATTCGCTGCAGCAGGACTGTTGCATGATGATACTTGCGTAGGTCCAGGAGTGCCAATCCTCCCCACGCTTGTGGCAGGCACAGGAGTTCATGGCGGAGTCTCGCCTGTCCCCCGTTCCACACAAATTGTATCATAGTGGAGCAGAGAGATGCAAAGAATGCTGTCGGTAGGGCTAGATGGATCGTTTGGTAAAGAATGAGGAACTGAGGTAGTACGTTCATCTTGAGTATCGCAATCCTACCAAACCATGAAATATGGGGGTAAGACCACTTCTTCAGGCCATGTTGTATTCTTTGTAGGAGAGGTAGAAAGTTCTTCAAGATATTTTTTCCAGATATGTTCCCAGATATTGCATATGGGACGTACACCATCTGAATGGGAATTGGCGTTTCAGTGTGTCGGTATCTGCCGCCGGAACTGTGATGTTGAGCACTTCACATTTGGACATGTTCAATTTAAATCCCGAGATCTCCCCGTATGATCCAAACATTTCCACCAGTTGAGGCAAGGTAGTCTCAGGGTTTTTTATAAAAAACAAGAGGTCATCTGCATATGCCGCTACTTTGTGTGTAGTAGCCTTCCAGGAGAAGCCCAGGATCCCATCTGACCTACCGCTTCCAGGAATGGCTCAAGTCTAAGCGCAAACAGCATAGGTGAGAGTGGGCACCCCTGCCTAGTACCATTCGAAATCATGAAGAAATCAGTTCACTCTCACTTTGGCGCTGGAGCAGCTATATAGCGCTCCTATCCATTTGAGCATATTCCCACTGAGGCCCAATTCCCGGAGTGTAGCCATGAGACAAGACCAGTCCACCCGGTCAAATGCTTTCTCAGTATTAGTTGACAACAGAAGGAGACGGTGATCTGATCGTTTCACCAGGTGTTGGATGGATAGGGCTCTAAGAGTGCTGTCCCTAGCTTCTCGCACAGGGCTGAATTCCGTTTGATCCAGGTGGAAGAGCCTCGGCAGCAGCCTTCCAATTCTATTGGATAGTATCTTGGTAAACAGCTTCACGTCCACATTGAGTAAGGAGATTGGCCTATAACTGCCACAGAGGTCGGCATCTTTTCCCAGTTTTGGGAGGACAGTGGCTGCAAATGAATCCTGGTGAAATTAGGCATTCATTATGAGAGTGTTGAAAGCTTGGGTAATTTTCAGGAGCAAGATATGCCGAAATGTTTTGTAATAATCCAGGGTGAAACCATCTGGGCCTGGTGCGCGCCCTGTTTTAGCTGCCTTGATCGCTCCTGCCACTTTCGCGTCCATGATCGGTACATCCAAAGCTTCCGTTTCCTCTTGTCGCAATCTTGTAGCCACGTAAGTTTCAATGTACCTCCGTATCTTATCACCTCTATCAGCTACCTCGTCCGGGCTTGTCGGTTGTGGGATATTATATAAGGAGGAGTAGAAGGATCGAAATTCGGTGGCAATCTTGTTTGGGAATTGTGTAACCGTGCCATCAGCGGCCCGCATCCTATGGGCCTGGGCTAGTTCCTGGGGGCCCTTGAGCATCCTGACTAACAGCTTCCCTCCCTTATTGGCATGTTGATAAAAGAAGGCCTTCAGGCGTTGTAGAGAGCGGTAGTAATGGTTGGCCATGTGTGTATGTAGTTGCCTCCGGGCCTCTAGGAGTTCACTGTTCCCTCTTTTTTTTGGAGGCTAAGCGCATCAGTGTACCCCTGATAACGCTTTTGTGCACTTCCCAGATCGTGGTCGCTGTAATTTCGCCTGGTGTGTTAAGCTCAAAGTAGAAAGTGAGTTCTTCGGATACCTGTTCCCTCACTGTTGGGTCCAGCATTAGGGAGTCCTGGAGGCGCCACACCCAGCAGGCTGGGCGCGTCGTCGGGGAGTCCAACCTCAGGGTTACTGGGTTGTGGTCTGACCAATGAGCAGCTCCTATCTCTGCTTTTTGGGATGATGCAGTCAAACCCGCCAGAACGAGTCCTACAGAGCCCAACCGCCGACTCCCCGTAGGAAGAGGTTATTCACACAAGTGTAATTGGGGTTAGTGGTTGCGTCCGGCAGATATCACCAACACGGTGTGATCCCGTTACTGGGTGTAGAGTGAGATAACAACAGAGAGTAACCAACAGGTACTCCGCCACCGTATGAGTGTTCAGCTGTTACTTGCTGGGCTTGGTGACTATGACAATAACCATTTAAAACAGTCGTGGGGGATGTCACATGGTGCCTCTGTAGTAGCATTCCGACAGTGTGTGGGGGAAGGAATATCCTTTGTCCCCCTTTGCAGGGTGTCAGCGATAACTCCCATATAGAGGGTGTGGTTTGTTATGTATTTCCGTCTAGGTCTGTGCAAGCATATGGGAGCATTTGTCTAGTTCATCGTCGGTTCAGAGGTAGCTGGCAGTGTAGGTTCGAAGTAGGGGTCGTGCCTACTGTATACTAGAGCAGGTCTATCCTCTAGTTCATGTGAGTAAGATACCTACCCTTTCGTATATGCACTGCCACTTTAATATACATATTGCACTACTGGATATTCCAATTTTTCCCTTCACATATTTGACACAGATAAAGTCTACCACCACTGTAGCTAAAAATATATCCAGTGACGGGGATTGTACCGTCTACGCCAGTGCTGCCCAACAGGTAGATCCCCAGATATTGTAGAACTACAACTACCATGATGCTTTCTCATTCCAAATGCATTCTAAAAGCATGCAAAGCATCATCGGAGTTGTAGTTCTACAACACATGGGGATCTACCTCTTGGGCAGCCCTGGTCTACGCCCTACACAGCAGAGCTCTTTGTAGCTCTATAAATAGTCAGTGAGTTTTTGCTATAGCACTCTACTTCACTGTTAAATACTTACTGTACTATTATTGTCTCTCTTTTTCCTTTTTTTTTGAGATACCATGCACTGTTTAACAGCCAAAGACTTCATAGACTTTTAACAAAAGTACGTGCATTTGATTTATATTTGACTTCACTTTTGGACATTACTGTGTTCTAAGGCGCGGTTATCTATTTTTTTTATTTGTCTTCATACTCCTGCAGAGCCCAGAGCTGTTGCTGAGTACATTACGTAAGTAAAATGGCTGAAGTAAGAACTGTAAGACACTTATATATCCTAAACTTAGCTCCCCCTAACTGTCAGCCATGCACTAGCATGCCCTTAACTTTCACTGCCCCACACTCACACAAGGACCTTGTCCTGTCCAGCTCTGCTTCCCTCCCAAGGGTCAATACATTTTAGCGACTCAGAGTCCAATGATGTGTCAGAAACAGCTTATATGAGTTTATAGTATAGCACAGAGGAGACAATGATTGGCTAGATTACCCATATGATATGGTACTATGAGTGACCCTCATAGAACAGAGTAGTATTTCCTTGGTGAAGGCCTATTTATTAATATTTTATATAATATCATTTACTTTATTTCTCGCAGCTTCACCTTCAGTCAAAATAACAAAAAAGTGGAACGAGAAAAACCGGCTTCACTGTTTAGCCACAGAGTTTTATCCAAATTTCACTGAGTTGACCTGGCTTAGGAATGGAGAACCTCTGAAACCAGAAATGGAAGAATATCAGAATAATGCAGATGGGACATATAACATTGATAGCTCTGTCATCATCTCCCCAACTGAGGCTCAAGATAAGCCGCTCATTGAATGCAACGTGAAGCATGCATCTTCAATAGATCCTTTTAAGGATGTGTTCAAAGTGGAGAATGAAAGTGACCTGGAGATATCGAGTGAAGGTGAGAGCAATTGAACTTGATACATTTATATATCCAGTGTAGAATATTATTATTTTAATATTATTGAAATTCTGAATCAATTTTCTTCTGTGTAAACTCAAAGAAAGAATAAAATGGTATTTGTCTTCTAGAATAAGTCACAGTTGGATAATATGTATGGTAGGCAATATTTGTATAAATAAAATGAGACCACACAATAACCACAAATAACGTTTTATTACTTTTCAAAGGGCTTGTCTAATCTGTTTATTTAAAGCTCAAGGGGCTTACAACCATAATTTCATAAACATAACCATATAACATAAACTTTAACCTTTCAAAACTTTTATTTTAAATTTTGTATTTTTGTTGTCCATATGAACAATACAACCAATCCTGAGGTGCCCACACAGCAATCCACAGGGATATCATCATGTATGACAATTGGGGTAATCGAGTATACATGCACAATTTGTATATTTTAAACAAACTAACGTTAAGCAGTATTCTTAAACTATTCATATGCTCCTGAGAGGATATATTCTTATGCATCACTAGATTAAACATGGAGCAGAAGTAAACAGTTAAGACAGGCAAAACACGGTTGGAGCTGTCTAAGAAATAAATGTTGGTTAACATGCTAGGCGGACAAAAGGAAATAAAGACCACTGGGGCTGAGCAGGCCATTGTACTACTACATAAATCTGCGAGAGACCAAGTGGGAGAAATGGTTAGGTTAAACAAGATGGCTTAAGTGTATATCAAGGAGGATTGGATCGTGGGCGGCAAGTATTAAGCTGAAAGCTACCGTCTCTGGTAGTGCCATGGGCTGTGAGTGTCTCTGTGGTTACAAAGAGTGCCTTGATGGGATCGCTGAAAACTTTTAATCAGTTAAAGGGTAATACAGCCGGTCAGAATTATGCTGAATAATAGAGATCACAGGCTCTTTCAGGTGTCACAGGGACTCATCTGGATGGCAGTAGAGCTTCTCTTTCTATGCTCGGTAGTCAGCCGACTTCAGTGCTTGGCCAGCATATTAGCTGTTCAGGTATTTCTTCGGGTTGCGGCATGGATTCATAGCTCCCCTCGTTTGTTGCAGACCGAGGATCCAGTGACTCTCGCAGTTCAGATCTCTCTCCGGCGGGAGTAGCAGTGTACTCATCGCTGGACTTGCTGTGTGGTCTTCAGTTTAGGTGGGTGGTGTGGCTTCTCCTCCCAGAGACTCCTTACAGCATGGGCAGTTGGTGAAGAGCCTGGCGGCGCTGCCATCTTGACAGGTAGGCCTTAGGTGTTCAGTGCCACCTAGTCCCCACATCTCAAGTTCTTCCCAGTGGGGACCGGGATATCCTACCTGGTCCAAAGAAGTAGGGAAATGGGACCGGCAAGTTAGCCGGCATGTGGCAGCAGGGAAGGGAGGCAGGATGCCCCGAGTAGGCTGCAGCCCCTGAAGCTTTGTGCTTCCCTCAGTCTGTCCAATACTCCTTATATCAGGATCTGCTACTTCCTCCACAGCAGTGGGGATATCTATTGGGCTCATTCTGAGTGCAAACACAGCAAATTGTAGCTTAAGAGGCCAGATTCCTCCAGAGCCTCTCGTGCATGCGACTGGTCAGTATGACGGTCCGGCCCCGACCCCCTTAACCTTTCAAATGTTTTAACTTTATTAACAACCATATTGCCAGTCAGTCCTAACTAACCTGACCACCTTTTATTTAAAACCATTTATCACCATATCCTTCTTCAGAACTTGACCCTGAGGATGACTTTTGCCCCAATGCTTCATAACACTACAACAATACAATTAAATACAATTAAATAAAATTAAAGGGAGTGAGGGCAGGGTCCGTCCACTCTGACAGGATTAAACTTGTGCTGCTTCTTTTTATAATGTTCCAGTTTCCCGCTCTTTTACTGCTTGCCGCCTTCAACCAATCCCAGGCCAGCTCCAGCCCCCAGAAACACCTGTGCCATCAATTCTGTCCAAATACCTGTCTAACTGACCAACTACCACAAGATGTAAAACTTCCTCACATTCAAATCCCAGAAAAAACAGATTAACTCCTTCATTACCACCATACATATATGCCACAGTGCTTAGTGCCCGTGGCTTCTTTATTGCATTTACTGAATGTTGTCTGAGAAGTGCACACAAAAAGAGATCCTGTTGTTTTAATGTACTGTTCTTTATAGTATTGACAGGTGTCATACTTTTCGTATCCTTCTGTGTCATTATAACTGGAGGCCTGATTACATTATTAGTGTGGCTTATTTCCCGCAAAAGAAAAGGTAAGGAGATACATTTTTTACTTCCTCCTCAGTGGGGCTAATAATTATAATACCACAGCATTTATCCAGGCAAGGTACTTCACGACCATACTGTGGTCTAGATATTATTATATAACATTTTATTATAATTTATGGATATTGTACAAAATGGTACAAAATGGTAGAATATAAATGTCTGGTGGATAGGGTTTTTCCGACAGGTTGGACAGCAGAATGTATAGATAACAACAGAAATATTCTCTATAAAGTGAAACTAAACCATGAATTATAGTGTCTTGAAACCTGAATTGCAAATGTTTGACAACTATAACTGGTGTAGAAATAACATATCCAGGTCAGATGTAACCACAACTTGGCTATTCTGGTTTAAGTAATTATCCACTAGTTAATCTAAAATCAATATTAACTTTATATTTGCTCTTACTTGCAAAGTTCTTTTAAAGGAACACGATGAGAGTGACAATGTATTATACCCACAGCTGTCACTAGCAATGACTGTTGGAAGTCAAGAAACTCAATGTCATTAGCTCTTTGTCAAGAATTTCCAAATTGAGAAGTTTATATAAGCCAAAGTAATCTCCCTACTTTGTCTTATATAGTACCAAAAACACAAAATACAAAAGGTATGTGTTTACAATAAAAAAATAAAAAGACAAACTTAACTTTGTGACAGCTTCCCTTGTCAACCTTTCCACATAGATGCCTGGTAGAACAAATGTATACAAGAAATAGGGGGAAAAGTATATTTATTTATTAAAAAGGCACTGATCCAACGCGTTTCATTCTATCTAGTAGAACGTCTTCAGGGGTCTCTTTAGTTAAAACATAAACATAAATACACAATGCAAACAAATTCCAGCTAATTCCCTACTTTGTCTTGTTATTATACAGTTGCAATCAAAATCATTCAACCCCCATTACAAATCAGGTTTATTGTCAGACTCTCTTAGCAATAAACAAATCAAACAAACGCAACTAAAATAGCTCAACACAATGAATGCTTCAAGTGTTTTTCCCAAATTCAACAAAAAATGCAACTTAGAATGACTGTAAAGTCTATACATTTTGACAATAAACCTGATTTTTAAAGGGGGGTGGAATAATTTTGATAACAACTATATCTTTATTAGCATTTCATAAAGATGTTATCTTTAAAGAAATGGTCAATATACTCATTCCTCATATGTCACATAAGAAGAGAGCTGACAGTAACTTTAATATAATATTAAGGTTTGGTCACATGATTATCTCAGGCAGGAAGAAAAATGTCTTCCTAATCTATACGTTTCTGTGAATGTACATTATTAGACATGGAGAGGTTTTTTTTTTATTTTAACGATTATAAAACAACAGGTTACTTGCCAACAGAGAAGGATTAAGATCCCACTAAGATCCCATTAAGATTCATGGTTCCAAGGTCCATATCTTAACCCTGAGCACTAGGCGGTTGCCTATGGTCACTTTTTGGTCAATCCTACTCTGCTTGCCAGTAGGGCCTTTTCAATGAAAACTTGGTTTGCTACCAATTTAAGCCAATATATAAGATTCCTTCTTACTCTGTGCTTTTCCTTTTTTTAGCAAAATCCTCCAAGAAGGCACCCTCTACGGATAAGTAACACTGCAAGAGGTAACTATCTTCAGATAACAAAGTTCTACTGTTATATTATGTAAATGGCAAACATATACATATATATGGAAGATGTCTAATATTTACTATTATTTCTTCTTTGTGTTCATTTAAAGCGACTCTGTTACCTTATGGAGTCTTTGCATATTCTGCAAAAGACCCCGATGGTGAAATTGCCCCTTGGGTGGTAGCCTGGGGATGGAACAGAGGCAGGTTGTACTTACCAGATGTTATCCCCTGCACATATCTCCATCTCCAGCACCTGGTGTTTCATCTGCCAATGTCACTGCTGTACGCTTGTATGAGTGTACAATGCACTCATGTACAATGTCAATGTGAGTCCGTAAAAAATGCCATAGATATTGTCTCACAATTAGTGACACAATGTATTATTCCCACAGCTGCCGCTAGCAACGACTGTTGGAAGTGTAGCAACTTGATGTTTTTTAGCTCTTCTTTTTGTTAAGAATTGCCAAATTAAGGAATTTACATAAGAAAAAGTACTCCCTACTTTGCCTTGTTATTATATTTTTTTGAGCGCATCATAAAGAGTTTACCTTTATGTAATGGTCAGTATACTTATGAGCCATATGTAACTTACGAAGAGAGCTGACAGTGAGTGAACAGTACTCTCTGCACCATCTGTCAGGATTACAAGTTGATCCAGCACGCAGAACTGTGTCACACTTAGGACTAAGGATAACGTATAACCGGACCTCAGAATGGCCGGACTTAACGTCTCCAAGAATAGTCAAAATACTTGCCGAGGTCAGGGACACTGAATCAGACACAAAGATGAGGGAAAGCCAGGAGTCAAGGATACCAGATATCAGGGAAGTCAAAACAAAGCCAAAGTCAAATACCAGAAAATCAAGATCAGGAATGCACTCTCGGATAACCATAGGCATGAAACCAAGACAGGGCACTGAGCAAGAGGAGAATTGGGCCTAAATACCCCTCCTGTGGATCTGATTGGCTGTAACCGGCCTTTGACTCCAGAAGTAATTACCAGGTTTCCATGTGCATGATTGTTGCTCGGCACAACTTTTCCTGTCAGGACGGTAATGTTGCTCGGCACAACTTTTACTGTCAGGACAGTAATGTTGCTCGGCACAACTTTTCCTGTCAGGACAGTAAATGCCAATGAAAAAAGAAGTGGTCCTATCGCAAAAAGTCCAGAGTGCACATTATTAGATACCTTAGCGCTGCTAAAGAATTAAAAACACATTTATTGATAAACATTAAGATACATAAAGAAAATATATGAACAAAAAAATGAAATAAACACTCCACATCTATAACCCTGAGAGTAATGAAGCTCAGCTGACCTGTGAGGGATATGTAACAGATAAATAAGCTGGGATAACTGCATTCAGGAATTTGTGCAACATTGTATTCAGCGTTTAGATACTCATGTAAGTGCTTATTAAGAGCAAGTTCTGAATTAACCCAATTTTCTATGATAAGCCTTTTGAACACCTAATAGGGCTATACCTGACTTACATCTCATATTGATTTATTCATTATAGACAGTCTCTATTGTTTAAGCTTCTCAGCTTGAGGCATTCACTTACCCCTATTCCACAGGTCAGCTGAGCTTCATTACTCTCCTCACGGTGATAGCTGTGGAGTGTTTATTTCATTTTTTTGTTTATATATTTTCTTTATGTATCTTAAAGTTTATCAATAAATGTTTTTTTTTTCTGTTTTATACTACGGGTTACCCCCTATCTAGATACCCTCAGGACACACATTATAGCCCCTGTACACCAGAGGGGTATATTCTGTCTTTCAGTAAATGCCATTAACCACATTTTTATGTGCGGGTGAATACGTGAGATTACGTGACACAACCGCCTGAAGGCAGGACCAGGTTTGAGAGGAAACTTGGCATGAAAATAACACATTTTATGGCCAGGATGGATATCAGAAGCCGAAACCCAAGAACGGCCCATACCCTCTCCAATCAACCAAATTCTGTAAGGAACCACGAGAAAACCTGGAATCAATGGTGGAGGAGACTTTGTACTCCTCCTTTCCAGAAACAACCAAAGGTGGAGGGGGAACAATCGGACTTGTGTACAAGCGGTTTGAACAAGGACACATGAAAAGTATTAGGTATACGTAAGGACGCTGGAAGAGCCAGAGAATAAGAAACAGGATTGATTCTCCTAACCACACGAAAAGGACCAAGGAACCTTGGAGCAAACTTCATGCTGGGAACCTTCAACCTGATGTTGCGTGAGGATAACCAAACCCGATCACCTGGTAAACTGGATTGGCACTCCACTGTTTATCCGCATGAAACTTAAAGCGAGCAGCCGCAGTTTCAACAGCAGAGTAAACCTTAGTCCAGGTATCACGAATAGCGGTAAGGTGATCATCCAGAGTAGGGATAGCCGTATCAGAAAACACAGCAGGGAGAACAGCAGGATGACGACCCCTATTGACAAAAAACAGACTATGCCCAGATGAGTCATGGGTAGCGTTATTCCTTGCAAATTCGGCACACGGCTATAATTCAGCCCAGTTAGACTGTGTACTATTCCCCAAGCAACGTAAATACACCTCAAGTGATTGGTTAGCTCTTTTAGCCATACCATTAGTTTGGGGATGGTAAGCAGAGGAAAATGACAATTCAATGCCCAACTGTTTATTGAATGCCTTCCAGAACCGTGACACAAATTGAGAACTAATTTTAGACATAATATTTTAAGGAATTCCATGTAGCCTGACAATATCGCGTATAAATATGTGCACCAGGTCCTGAGATGATGGCAATTTTTTAAGTGGAGTAAAGTGCCATTTTGGAAAAACGGTCAACTACCATGAGGATGGTTGTATACCCATTGGAACTAGGCAGTTCAACAATGAAATCCATCGATAAATGAGACCATGGGATACTGGGTATAGGAAGTGGCTGTAACAATCCACACAGAAGTTTATGAGGAACCTTCGAAACTGCACAGACAGAGCAGGCTTCTACATAATCTTTAATATCCCTCCTGAGTGACTCCCACCAAAAAGACCTGGAAATGGCAGATACAGTTTTATTAATACCCGGACGTCCAGCGGTCATAATTTATCTTGAGGTTTGTTAAGGTGCCTGGGGCTGAGCAGCCATGATAGCACGTAGCAAAGGGGACGATAAAAAGGGGACAGTGGATGCAATAATACACTCAGGAGAAATAATAGGGGATGTCTCTTGTTCTAGATCTGATTCTACATCAAATTGCCTAGACAAAGCGTCAGCTTTAACGTTCTTAGGACCGGGTCTATAGGTGATAATAAAGTTAAAGCAAGACATAAATAATGACCATCTAGCTTGTCTAGAAGACAGTCATTTGGCATCCCCAATATATGCCAGGTTCTTGTGATCAGTAATAATCTGAATGGGATCCTTGGAACCCTCCAAAAGATGTTGTTATTCCTTAAGCACTAGTATGATGGCTAATAGTTACGCTCGGCAGGAGACAATTTTCTGGAGAAGTAACCACAAGGATGCAAAGGGGCATCCTGACTCTCTCTTTGAGAAAGAACAGCCCCAACCCCTGTCTGAGAGCCGTCAACCTCAAGTAGGAAAGATTTACTAGTGTCAGAATGTCTTAATATGTCAGCAGATGCGAACATTTGTTTAAGAAGCTCAAAAGCCTCTTTAGGCCATATAGTACAATAAGCCCCCTTGCGAGTCATATTGGTGATGGGGGCTATTATCGAAGAGAAACCTTTGATGAATCTCCTGTAATAGTTAGAGAAACCAATAAACCTCTGTATGGCTTTTAACCCACTGGGTAATGGCCATTGTAGAACGGCCTCTAGTTTGCGAGGATCCATTTGGAAACCAGAGGCAGAAATGTTATACCCCAAAAACTGAACCTCATGTTGATCAAATACGCATTTCTCAAGTTTACAATAAAGACCATTTTTAAGCAAAGTTTGTAAAACTTGTTTGACATGATCATGATGAGTTTGGATGTTGGGGGAATAAATAAGGATATCATCCAGGTATACAAGCACATAGAGTGAATATAGTCTCTGAGTACATCATTAATGAAGTCTTGAAATACTGAGTACATCATTAATGAAGTCTTGAAAAAAGCGAAGGGCATAACAAGATATTCATAGTGCCCACTCCTAGTATTAAAAGCCGTCTTCCATTCTTAGCCTCCCTAATTCTCACCAAATTGTACGCACTCCTAAGGTCAAGCTTAGTGAAGCTCATAGTACCCTGGAGTCTATCAAACAATTCGGATATAAGGGGAATGGGATAGGCATTTTTTTTTTTATAGTAATCTTGTTTAGTGCCCTGTAGTCTATGCAAGGTCGTAATTCTCCATCTTTCTTAGCTACAAAAAAGAACCCTGCCCCAGCAGGCGAGGATGATTTACGTATATGGCCTTTACTTAAAGATTCCTTGATGTACTCATCCATGATTTTACTTTCTTGTGGGGATAGGGCATATACCGCTCCTTTAGGAGGCATAGCCCCGGGCAACAGATCAATGGAACAATCATAAGATCTGTGTGGAGTAAGAGCATTAGTCTGGCTTTTAGTAAACGCCTCTCTAACCTCCCAATACTGTATGGGAATGTTGGGAGTCAGAGATGTAGCAGCAGGTAAAGCAACGATGCCCATTTTTTTAGAAATGGATAACATGCAGCTTTCCTGACAGTCTCTACCCAATTCCAGTATTTCCCCTCTAGTTCAGTCAATATGAGGTTTATGCTTGATGAGCCAAGGGAACCCTAATACGATGGGACAAGAAGGGGAAGCGATTATCTGGAAAGTAATGTCTTTCTTATGCAAAGCTTCTATCGTACTGCAAATAGTCAAGGTCTCATGGGTAATAAGAGGTTGAGATAGGGGTCTCCCATCAATAGCCTCAACCGCTGGAGGTGATGATCTCTCCTTGACTGGTATAGTGTGTTTTTTAACAAAATACAAATCAATAAAGTTACCAGCTGCACCTGAGTCAACCAGGGCTTTGCATAAAAAGTTCTCCTCATTGCAAAAGGCAGAAATGTCAAGGAGAAATCTGCTTCAGGAATTACTAAAAAACGTATCCATTACACCTAAGACCTGTCCCCTTAAGGTTCTTGGGTGTGGAAGTTTTCCGGACGTATAGGAAAAGCATCTCTCATATAGCGCAGGTTAAAGCCTTACCTTTAAGTTGGTTCATCAGATACCCAATCTTAGCTCTATCTGAAGGAAATGAACCAGGTGAGGCCTCAATCTGATTAAGAAATCCCCTACATTCCTGGATATTACCAGAAAAATGCAGGGGGAGGAGATAGGGAGATGGTAGGTGCCCTATGTACTATAGGTGGAGGTACATTAGGCGGAGGTGACATAGTCGGAGAAACCTCAGGCTGTAAATGCGCTGTTCGAGTAAGAAGCGTACTGAAAGCCTGGGCAAATTGATCCATACGGTGATCATTCTCCTCTATCTTTCTCTCACAAGCTGTTATGTGCTGACACAATTCTACAAGATCTATGGCCATGTAGTAATGTCAGAATAACAAGTTGATCCAGCACGTAGAACTGTATCACACCAGGGACAAAAAGGTAACGTCTTACCGGGCCTTAGAATGGCCGGACTTAACGTACCAGAGAATAGTCAGAATACTTGCCGAGGTTGGGGACACAGAATGAGACACAACGATGAGGGAAAGCCAAAAGTCAGGGATACCAGAATACAGGGAAGTCAAACGAAGCCAAAGTCAATAACCAGAAAATAAACCGCTCAGAAAGACACTCTCGGACAACCACTAGGGAAACCATGACAGGGCAAAGAGGAGAAGTAAAAATGAGTTTAAATAAGCCCTTTACAAATCTGATTGGCCGAAATTGGCCTTTGACCCCAGAATGTGCGTGCACGTCACCCGCGTGATATCATACACATGCCAACGTCGTTCTCACCGTGAGCGGACGTGGGGCTAAAATTTGGCGTGGATCCGCAGAGGCTGGCGTCCATCAACATGTTGCAGGAGTCAAGTACACTTCCGCATGGCCGCTGATTGCAGATACTGCAAGGTGAGGATGAATTTGTTACACCTACCGCCATCAGACTCTCACCTAGTCTTTAATCATTTAAGAAGTGCCTTAAAACCCATCTTTTTAGGAATGCTTATGGCCTCCCAGAGTAACCTCTACCTTGCATACCTCTCCTCAGCTCTGCTTCACTCCCACCATATTTGATTGTTATTTCCTATCCTAATGTGTTTTATACCCCACCTCTTATAGACTGTAGGTTCGTTTGAGCAGGGTCCTCTTCAACCTATCATTCCTGTAAGTTTTCTTGTAATTGTCCTATTTATAGTTACATTCCCCCTTTCATAATATTGTAAAATGCTACGGAAACAGTTGGCGCTATATAAATGGCAATAATAATAATAATCATAATGGGTAGACAAGTCCGTTTTACAATAAGCTATTACTCACTATGGATCTCTTTCATGTACATGAGTAGTGGCTGTTTCCATACTCTAAAATATTTCCATTAGCAACTGTTAACCACCAGCTGATAAGAGTTTGAACAGCTCTTTGCAGTAAATAACAAATACATTTAAATCACGTAATTGAGAAATATACAGAAGGGATATTCTAATCTCCATAACATCTTATGCGCAATAAACCTGTTATGGGGCAGGGACATCCGAGTGAAATCCTACTTTTAGAAGTTAAGTTATTTTGCAATATTTTATCCTGAAGTAGGGGATCAAGAGCCCATCACCACCCTAGCCCCCACCACTTCCTTCATTTCTGCACTGTAGGATGAGGAGCGTTTAGCCAAGCGGCTACTGATAGGGTGTTAAGATTGTCAGTGGCCAAGCCATTCCTTCTGGTGGGGAAAAATATTATTCACGTATCAGGATCAGGAGTGATAGCTGATTTCTTCAATTGTAATTTATAATTTATATTCATATTTCATATTTAAAGGAAAATAATATATATATATATATATATATATATACATCTATATATATGTATATATAGTTAGATAGATAGATAGACAGACAGACAGACAGACAGACAGACAGACAGACAGACAGACAGACAGACAGACAGACAGATAAATAGATAGATAGATAAATAGATAGATAGATAGATGTGTGTGCCATCAGACGTTAATATGTTTTTTTTTTTCCTTTACAGAATGAGGTTGAACCAAATTAATCTGTACCATTAAGTATATATCTTTATGGAGGACTGAGGATATTTTATTGTGATATAAAAAGCAAAAGCTTGATAAAGACTTAACATGGCTGTGTTTCTCCAATAAAACTTCTTAATATTTAACCTTAAGTGCTTGGATGATCTTGTTCTTTTGCTTACTATTTGACAGCGGTTTTGCCCACCTCATGGTCCAGTTAGGCACCTAGGATTGGAAGAGAGTGCGGTATTCCTACTACAGTTTCAACTAATTATGTATAGAGACACATTAGATAGTGCAGTCTTTAGTATTTTATGTTACATTTATATTGAAGTTTGAACCAAATAAATTTGAACCATTGAATTATATTTGTTCACCCGTAAAATGACCAAGATTCCTATGTATAGTTTTGTTTATAGTATGAGTAAATGCAGTTATAATTGAACTGTACATTGTGTTATCATAATTGTCTAACCAACACGTTATATCCCATTAGAACATGTGCATTTGGTAACAACAATGTAAAAATGAGCAATGTTGGGGTGTAGTTTGACCAAGGAGCAAACTGGACATACTTGAGTATAGTTCCTCACCGGCCTCACGGCCAACAGCAAATAACAGTGTTTATTTTTCTAAGAACCTGACAAATTTCACCCATCTTTATCCAGCATGGACAAGTTCTCCAAAAAGCACCAAGATATCAGTACTACCATGCTGGGCACGTTTGCTGTCTCCCATGCCTCGATATACAAGATGGCGGTGGAGTGAGTTCATGTTGCACCACCATCCCCGGTGGGCTTGGAGGCTTCAAAGCAGCTAGAGAGTCAATTGACAGATGACCATCAAATCCTTGCTAAACTAATGGAAGTCCAGACCTATCTGGCCTGAGAGATTGAGTGGAGCTCCCAAGAGGCCAAGAACGAAATCAACACTCTGGCGGTGCGGACTGCCACCTTGGAACAGCAAGTGGAGTCCGCCTCAGCGGCACATTAAACACCCTGTAGCAATAGTAATCACCCAGTCTCTTACTCAACCACTATTGACCCCCCTGCGCTGTCTTTTTTTAAAATGTATTTATGTTTATTTTATCGATGTCCTGGGTCCGACCCTTTAGCCATCTCTTTTTCCGGTTCCCCCCACATCAGTAGTTTGCTATACGATATCAGATTGTGTTGACTTAGCTTTTACTGAGATGGACTGATGCCATTTGGGAGAACTACGCAGGGTAGGGGGAATGGCCTTCTGTGGCTGGGGGATTCCTTGTCCTGGTTCACTGTTTATTGTGGGAATGGCACTGTTATTGTTTAGACACCATGCACTGGCCACACAGGCAGTGGCGTACATACCGGGGTCGCGGCTGCGACCGGGACCAGCCCACCAGGGGGCCCGGCCGCCCCACGACCCGGTATGTACCCATTGGGCCAGCCTCTTCTCCTGGGGGGCCCATGAGCCGGCCACCTCAGGCCCCCCCGAGGCTGGCCCTGGTGTCACCGGGTGGGCGGGTAGGCTGGCACGCACGCGAGGGAGCACTCTCCCCTAAGTGCTTCCTCTTCAGCTCCCTCATGCACCGCATTGATACCGGAGCCGGAATATGATGTCAGTATGCACATACATCAGTATGCGGCTCGCGAGAGAGCTGAACAGGAAGCACTCAGGGGAGAGTGCTCCCTCGCGCGCCCACCAGACAGACAGCCTGCAGGACCGGCCGCCCAGGAGCCCAGCAGCACCACTGGACCCCCGGGAATCCCCTCAGCACTCCAAAAGGTAAGGAGGCTGGGGGATTACATTTAAAAAAAACATGTGTGTGTGTTAGTGTTAGTGTGTGTGAGTGAATGTTAGTGTGTGTGTTAGTGTGTGTGAGTGAGTGTTAGTGTATGTGTGTGAGAGTGTTAGTGTGTGTGTGAGTGAGTGTTAGTGTGTGTGTTAGTGTGTGTGTGTTAGAGTGTGAGTGTTAGTGTGTGTGTGTGTGTGTCAGTGAGTGTGTCTGTTATTGAGTGTGTGTCTGCTAGTGAGTGTCAGTGAGTGTGTTACTGTGTGTGTCTGTTACTGAGTGTGTTTGTGTGTGTCTGTTAGTGAGTCTGTTTGATGTCTGTTAGTGAGTGTGTGTTTGTCAGTGAGAGTATGTTTTGTAAGTGAGTGTGTATGTATGTCTGTCGCTGAGTGTTTCTCTGTCAATAAATGTGTGTGTCTATTAGCTAGTGTGTATGTGTCTGTTCGTGAGAGTGTGTGTCTTCAGCACTTACCTTTCTCCAGCGCCGGACTCCCTTGGCGCTGGGGATCCCTCCGCCTCTCAGCTCCGAATGCGCATTACTCAATGCTTTCCTATGGACGTTCAGTGTCTAAGAATCGCGAAAGCTCCTCTAGCGGCTGTCAATGAGACAGCCACTAGAGGCTGGATTAACCCTCAGTGAAACATAGCAGTTTCTATGAAACTGCTATGTTTTCAGCTGCAGGGTCAAACTAGAGGGACCTGGCACCCAGACCACTTCAATGAGCTGATGTGATCTGGGTGTCTGTAATGGTCCTTTAAGTGTGTGTGCATACTGCGGTCGCAGGGGTCGCAGCCCTGCAACCCCTGTGACCAGGTGCCCGCCGCCATGTGTTGCGGCCCCGGCCTGCGCAGAGTAAGCGCAGGGGAGGGAAGAGGAGGAGAGGGGGGCCCACGGATCAATTTTCGCCCCATGGGTCATGTGTATGCCACTGCACACAGGGCTCGCTTTTCTCCACACATTCTAGATTGTAGCAATTGCCTCTAATGCATGATTATTTTATTATTATTTTATTATTTATATAGCACCATCACATTCCGTAGCACTGTACAATGGGTGGACTAACATACATGTAATTTTAACCAGACAATTGGATGTACAGGAACAGAGAGGTGGAGGGCCCTGCTCAATGAGCTTACATTCTAGAGGGAATGGGGAATAGTGACACAAAGGGTAAAAGTAGGGGTGCAAAGAAGGTTGTTAGAAAAGTATTCATTGAGGGTTTAGTAGGTCATTTTTGACAGAGGGAGAGGAGTCATGGGGGATTGGGGATTAAAACCTGCTAACAGTTTAATTGATATACTTTCTTGAAGAAGTGCGTTTTCAATGATTTCTTGATATTTGAAAAACAGATAAATAAAATATTTGATTACATGTATTTTAATATATATACATATAGTGGTATGGATGTTGAATTTATATCTTTGACATCTTTTCACCAGTTTGCAATAGGCGACCTAAGTTATCAAGTTCCAAATTCATCATGTATATCAACTGGAAGGGTTAATCCATAATACTCTTTTACCTTCCATTGACTGACCTTAACTCTGGCAGACTGAACATGTTTATCGTTATAAATAAAGGTTTGTGTTAAGTAAAGTAAAGTTTCTGCCTAACTTTCAGTAAAATTTTAACAGTTGAAGTACTTCACTTATATTAATTAGATTATATTAATTATACCACTCTGCAAACTTAAATGAATATCGAGTAGTTTCTGATTTAATAAAAATTTTTTTACATTTTCTTTTAAGGTTAAAACATTATTCATTACTGCAGTTGTTATTGTAATCATATGATCTTTTACTATCATGATTCAATGATTTTAACAATGTAAAGATACATTGTTAAAATCAGATAATTTGGCTACTGCTTGGATTTAATCTACAAGTAAATGTCCAGTAGAAATAAAGGAATCTGCATTGTTTAGCTATTTCCTTATGCTGCAAGACACAGGCATTAATGTACATTCATCTGGATAATCAGCTGTTATGCACTTATACTTTATGTCTAATATATTTGTTTGTAGGCCAGACCGCAGCTGCATATGGCATTTTAGAAATAATTTTCAATTACATTTCAGATACTCACAAAGTCTATCCACCTTTGCCATGAACACATTATGTGTTTATTTTATATCATTAATTTTAGTATCTGTATTATATTACATATTGTCACTGACACATTTCTGATACGGGGGGGGGGGGAAGCATGATTGCTTTAGTAATTATACGTTTTCTGTCCATCCACCACATTCCTGGAAGTCCAGAATATAGCAAGAATCCTTCGTCTATAGTTCTATGGAGCCATTTAACATTTTGATTGGTATAGTTATACCAAAAGAGCAAGGAGTACATCAGTAGATCACATCTGCAATAGAACCATTACAGATTCCTTGTTGTATCAGTGTCTCTGTGTTTATGTTTACAGGAGTTCCTTGCTTTGCAGGTATGTACATAATATGTAGCGTTTTAAAAAAAGCTGCAAATCGTGCTTTAGTGCAAGTGTCCCATGATGTCAGGTTTCTGAAAGGTTTTGCTGGCCTTTTATATTCCATTCTCTTGGCAGGGCATCTGCTCTTAGTAGGCCGGTCTTGTTATTATTTATTAATTGCATCAAGGTCTCTTTCGTTAATTGATGTGTTTCTTCCGAATTCAAATCCACATGCCACCAAATGTCATTGTAAAGTTCATGATAACAGAATATGGTTCCAGTATGGTTTTTCACCCTAAGCTCTAAGTTCACTTTAAGCACAGGGCAATACATGATTCCAAGTTAGCCAATTTTAATATAGGTTAACACTTATGGGGCCTACAAGCTTTAGCCTTGGAATCAAGGTGCATTACTTTACAGTCAATCAGGTATTCTCAGTACTATGTTCCATCTTGAGAAATAGCTGGGTGTTGACAGTTATAAGTCTTTATTTCTTTTTCTGGTCATCTTCTGTCTGGAAACATAATAGCAATGTCCAGAATTAGCATAGCACTTCTTTTGCGCATAAGAAGGCTGTTTGCAGTAGTCATTCAATGATACATTTTACCACATGACAGGAGGCTTCATATTTTGCATTAAACTCTCTTTACTAACTCACACAGCAGTAAAGAAAAGTTAAAACATTAACCAATCAAAATGCAATAGGAAGCATAGTATTCACAGAGATAAGGCTCCTCCCCCTCTTTCTTTACTGCTCCATCAGCAGACAGGTCAGAGTTTTGGCTCTTCCCTTACTTATCATATTTCATTCTGTTATTCTTATTATGTTTATGCTTTATATATAGTATTTTTCCCCATTTGTCTCCTAGGACTTCTGTCCTTCTGCCTATCCTGTCTCCCCTCAGGATTTTTTAGATTGCCTTTTGTTTACATATTTATCGTTTTATTTTCACATTGTTTTTATTCATTTTATGTTTACCCCTGTTTTCTGAGTTATTGTTTTGTTTTTCGGCGTTTTTCCGATCTCCCCTTATGGGAGATCGGATCGTTGGTTCATCCTCGAGGGTAACGCTCACCCTCCTCACCATCTGATCGCCTCGCGGCTTCTCAGCCGCACTCACTAGCCGACACGTGGGAAACCCCTTTCCCGTCCCTCCGGCGGCCATATTGGATCTCGCGTCTCGCAAAAGTCACGGCCGCCATCTTGGGAGACCGGCGGTCTCCGTTTTTTCGGCTCCCGACCGCGAGTTTGCCTCACTCTATTCAGGCAGGGGTCAGCAGGTTAGTGTATCGCCCATCTAACCTCCCTAAAGACTGTCAGTCTCACACAGTAGTGGACAACTAACAGTTCACTGATATTGGGTGGATTTTGTGCCACTTTCTCCTATACATATATACTGGGTGAGGCCCTTTTAATACTGCTGCTTTCAGGTGGATTTTGTGCCACCTATATATGTGTATTGTCTATTTTAGCCCAGTAATAGGTGGATTTTGTGCCATCCTTATACATACACATACCTGGGTGTAGCCCAGTAAAAAATCCCAACCTAGCCTGCTGGGGAAGCTGGTATTCTTATACCACATACCTGACCTGTACAGGTCCACCCTGCGGGGGTGCCTACAGAGTTAAATTATTCACTCATACCCTGCTGGGGTTGTATTGATACCACTGATACCATATTTCCTGTGTGCAACTCCACACCCTGACCCCTAGCCCTACGTATACCCTGTGCCTCAAGACTACCTATACGGTCCTACTCCTAAAACACTATGGAACCTTCCCAAAACCCTGCAGATTTTCAGGCCATGATCTCTGAGGCCATCTCCGCATCTATGGAGAAAGCACTTTCCAGGGTCATGACGGCATCAGCCGATCTAACCATGTCTTCCTCTAAAGCCACACCCCATGACTACGATTCTGAGGCTTCTGAATCGCAGACACAAGCCGACCCACGGCCTATTAAACGCCACTGGAAGGGCGAAAAAGGCAAGGCTCCTACCAAACGCCATAAGCCAACCCGACCTGCCCCCACCCCTCAACACGGTTACTCCTCGGATGAAGGGGAAGACCCCTCGCACTCCTTGGCTATACTGGACGAGTGGAAGGCGGCAGACTCCGACTCACATGACGACGAGTGGGGCTCGGACACCGGTTCCCATACCGATTTCTTAAGAGGCACATTCCTGGATGACATCCAACTACCAGATGACCTCGCATCTGCCCAGGAAGAAGGGGAGGCCATCCTCGACCCTACTGGACAACGCCTCTTTGACCCTCGTAACATACGACACCCACGCTCGGCGGACTGGACTCCGCCTGACCACCTCTCCAAATTTATGCACCGGTGGCTCCGCAAACCACTGGACAAGACGGTGCACAACCGCCTTCGCTCCGAATGTCCTCGCCCTTCGCTCCCCGATCATGTGGCTCAGACACCCGAATTCGACCAGGTCATGACCACGTTCATGTCTCGAGGCGGCCGTGACCCCCAAAGAGGCGTGGAAAAAGGATTCCACGGAGTTCAGGACAAGTTGCTGGACTCCATTGGCCCACTTGCCCGCATCATGTATTTGGCGGATGACGCCTTTCAACGAGCTGACCAGTTTGATACCAGCATGGTAAAAGAATGGGCTCATGATATAAGGGAATGGGCACACAGGTGCTTCTGTTTTGTTGGTAACACCAACGTTGCCCTCTCCTCTGAGAGGCGTAAAGCAGCATTGCTCCGCATTGACGGTAAGCTGGTGGAGTTGGGCACCAAGGAGTTAGGACCGCTGGCACAGGGCAAGTTGTTTGGCGAAGCTTTCTTGAAAGAACTTAACAAACACGTTAACATATTCACATCCCTGAATAAAGCTCAGTCTTCAATGAAGCGAGTCTTCAGGGGCTACCCCAATCGGGGTGTTTTTGGACGGGCTGGCCGCCAGAGGGGCCGTGCTGCCAGCCGCTTCTGGCCTACAGGCCCCCGTGCCCACAGACCTCAGCCCTTCTACCCAGAAGTCGGCTTCAGACAACCCTTCTCCTATACCAGAGGAGCCGACCGAGGCAGAGGACCACGTGGTCGTGGCAGAGCACGCTTCCCCACAGGTAAGCAGCCTTTTGAATCCCCCCTTTTCCCCACGTACTGCTGGTCGTATCGCTCTATATTTTCAGACCTGGACCACCATCTCCGCGGACGCTTGGATCCACCAGACAGTGCAAGGATACATCGATTTCGTGGACATCCCAGAATTTTTCCCCACACGCTACACGATGCTCAGCGGAGGACCGCCGACTCATCGACAGCGAACTGCAGGACCTCCGAACGAAAGGGGCGATCGAATCCGCTCCAAACGGAGGGGGTTTCTTCAGCAATATCTTCCTGGTCAAAAAGAAAACGGGAGATTTCAGACCAGTCATAAATCTAAGGCAGCTAAACGCATACGTGATGTACCGACATTTCAAAATGGAAGGCATCCACCTTCTAAGAGACCTCCTTCAAGACGGGGACTGGTTCACGAGATTGGACCTCAAGGACGCGTACTTGTCAGTACCCGTCCACGTCTCATGCCGACAGTTCCTCAGGTTTCATTGGAACGGCCTTCCGTGGCAGTTCACATGCCTTCCATTCGGCCTCAGCTCAGCCCCATGGTGCTTCACCAAGCTGCTAAAGCCGGTAGTTGCACATCTACGCACACAAGGCATTCGTTGCATTATCTACCTGGACGACCTGCTACTGTTTTGCTCAGACAAGTCCAGACTGACTCTACACACGCGATATACCATCCGTTTCCTGACGTCCCTAGGATTCGTTGTGAATCACCAGAAGTCGGCAATATCTCCAACCCAGACCATACAATTCTTGGGCTTCGAGATAGACTCCACGTCCAGCACCCTGCGACTGCCAACGTCAAAAATCACAGCCATCAAGAAGGAGCTACGCCGGGTCCTCCGTTGCCACTCCATTCCACTCCGCACCTTGGCGCGAATTGTAGGTCTACTATCCGCTTCCATCCAGGCAATTTTCCCGGGACCGCTCCACTACAGAGCAATGCAACGCCTGAAGACGTCCTTCCTTCGCCGGAACCCTTCCTACGATCAGACCATCCCGGTAACGGAGGAAGTCAAACAAGAACTCAGCTGGTGGTTGGACAGCATGGAGGCATGGAACGGCCGTGCCATTTTCGGGAGCTCACCCAACACAGTCCTGGAGTCGGACGCGAGCCTCTGGGGCTGGGGCGCAACTTGCGAAGGCAGGTCAACAGGCGGTGCCTGGAGTTCCCAAGACCTCAACCTCCACATAAATTGTCTGGAACTCCTGGCCGGGTCTTTCGCGATCCGCAGCCTAGCAGGAAACAAGTCGAACTGTTGCATCCTCCTCCGGATGGACAACATATCTGCGGTGCGCTACATCAACCGCCTGGGAGGGGCACGATCCCGACTCCTCTCGGAAATAACGAAAGGGATCTTCGACTTCTGCCTACCACGCAACATCTCCCTCATTGCAGAGTATCTCCCGGGAGAAGCGAACCTGACGGCAGATTGGTTCTCACGCCACTGGCGAGACAGCAGCGACTGGAGACTGGACCCGCAGATATTCCAGTGTCTATCGTGCAGGAGGGGTCCCTTTCACCTGGATCTGTTTGCGTCACGCACCAACAGGCAGACGACCAACTACTTCAGCTGGCTCCCGGACCCGGAGAGCATGGCAGTGGACGCATTCCTCCAACCATGGCCGCCCAGAGGAGCTTACGCCTTTCCCCCGTTCGCCATGATAGCGAGGACGATTCAGTACCTGAAGACCCAACGAGGGTCTCTTCTCCTCATCGCTCCCCTATGGCAGAGCCAACCCTGGTTCCCGGACCTCCTGGCATCGTCCTTCATGGATCCGCTCCTCATACCATCCTACCCAACACTCCTCACGGACCCGAAAGACAACCCCCATCCTCTCGTTCTGGAAGACCGTCTCGCCCTAGTGGCTTGGACTCTTTCAGGGGTGCCTGGCAAACCAGCGAGTTATCGCAGGCAGCTAGAGATCTCATATGGGACTCATGGGCTCCAGGTACCAGGCGATGTTACCTATCAGCTTGGTCCTCCTGGTCCTCTTGGTGCAGTGAACGGAACATCGATCCCTTTACTGCCCCTGTGACGGCCATTTTGAATTTTCTTTCCTTTCTTTTTTCCACGGGCCGTTCTTATCGCTCTCTCAACGTTGTCCGCTCCGCGATTTCGGCGGCGCACGACCCGGTCATGGGAATCCCTGTAGGCAAAGACCCCATGGTCTGCAGACTCCTGAGGGGCGTTCGGTTGCAGAGACCCCCTCGACCCAAATACTCCCGCTTATGGGACGTCGAAGTCGTCCTACAATTCCTAAGGGATTGGCCGGACAATGGCAGACTATCCCTACGACAACTCTCGGCAAAGCTAACGCTGCTACTCTGCCTTGTCTCGTTCCGCCGGGTCTCGGACGTCCGCGCTTTCGACTTCGCCGCCTTTTCGGTCTCACCAGAGGGAGTTACCTTTCGGGTTTCACGTCGGACGAAGTCGGACTCTACGTCAGTCTTTTATCCGTTTTTCCCGTCTGACCCACAGCTCTGCGTGGTGGCTACCCTACGTCGGTATGTGGAGGTCACATCCCCTCTCAGGGTCTCCCCCTCGGGTCAACTGTTAGTATCTTATGTTAGGCCACACGTGCCAGTCTCAGTCACTACCCTCGCCAGATGGATAAGATGGATTCTATCATTGGCAGGAGTGGACGAGACTTTCGGAGCCCACTCCGTCCGTGGAGCGGCGGCTTCTTCGGCCTTCTCGGCGGGTGCTTCTCTGACAGATATCCTACGCTCGGCGGATTGGTCGCGAGAATCTACCTTTCGGACATTTTACTTCCGCCCGAACTCGGGAGCAGCCTCATCTCTCCTTCACCAGCGTTAAAAATGCAAAATATGAAGCCTCCTGTCATGTGGTAAAATTGAAGATTATGCTAGCTTTAGTGTACCTATAATCTTAATTTTAGTAATGACAGGAGGCGAGTATTTTCCCGCCCATCCCTCCCTTGGGAGATAAGGCTCACGTAAGTATGTCTGACTCTGTATGCTTCAGTCTCTGTTTGTGTTTGCTTGTTCTACACTTTTTTGGAGATAACCTTGATCGTTCTCTTATACTTGGTATTCTGTTATCATTATTTTCAGTTATATGTTATCCCTGTATCTAATCATGGGCTGTTACCTTTTATTCAACCAGTCTCCAGACCGGTTCCTAACCTATTTCACGTTCTCTTTCAGTGTAATTCCGTGGCCTTACAGCTCATTATCAGGATGGACTCAACTACGACTTCGCCTGTTCAACCTTCATGTTTGGATAATCGCCCGTTGGCGCCTGTTATGGAACTCTGGACTCTTTGGACCTGTATTCATGATGTCGCATTAGAAAGAGGGGGAGGAGCCTTATCTCTGTGAATACTATGCTTCCTATTGCATTTTGATTGGTTAATGTTTTCACTTTTCTTTACTGCTGTGTGAGTTAGTAAAGAGAGTTTAATGCAAAATACTCGCCTCCTGTCATTACTAAAATTAAGATTATAGGTACACAGGTGCATCCAAAGTCTTTCACAAGCATCTGTCCTGTCTTTTTCTGATTTCAGCATGCTTTGCCAACATCGTTGAGTCCATTATTAGGATTTGAAATAGTCCAATCACATCTTTTATAATCAGTTTTTGGAATGATCTTCAATAGGTTATTTGTGAAATACCAGTGTAGGTCACATTAGCAATCATTTCATTGTGAGCGGTGTCTCTCAGTTTGAGATGGTTCTTAGAACTTGTATAGTGTGCAGTCCAATTTAGTTCAGGTGCTTCTTGCTTGTTACATAATCAGGAAGAACAACCAACTTATTACGTTCAATGGTTATTATATAATTAACCCCTCGAAAGTATAGGAGTATTTATGTGGATAACCAGGTGGATTAGGTCTGGTTATCCTTGCAAGCAAAAACTCTGCATCATGACTGAGAGATAGGGTATGCTTTTGTGATCTAGTGACCACTTTAACAGAGTAACGCTGGTATTATTATTATTATTATTGCCATTTATATAGCGCCAACAGATTCCGTAGCGCTTTACAATATTATGAGAGGAGGATTTAACTATAAATATGACAATTACAAAAAACGTACGGGAACAATAGGTTGAAGAGGACCCTGCTCAATAGAGCTTACATTCTATAGGAGGTGGGGTGTAAAACACATTAGGACAGGAATTTGCAGTCACATTGCATCAAAGTGCCCGTTAATGACCAACTATATGAGGAGAGGAACCAAGCTTTGCTATAAGCATGTCCATACACATATTACAATGCCAGACTTTTAATTTGTTTCCACAAAGCGATATACAAATACGGATATAAACTCACGACGTATCGTAAGAAAAACTGTTTGAACACCAGACTGAGACTCGAGAGATCAGTGAACAGTGGACCAAAATAGATAAACGAAATCTATTACAATTAATATACTTTCTTTAAATTACTTTAGTTCCTGCATTAACAATAGAATTTTAAAGTAAAACAATGTGCATCTAAAAGCCATTTTTTTTTTTGTGTGCATAGTAATGACAAGGCCGTTCATAGCGTGAGACAAATAGAACAGCTTTTTAAAACTGAACAGAGTGTTTAAACAAAATGACCTTACACTGAAAATTCACATGCGGGGAAACTCCCCCTCCCCCCCCCCTTTTTTTTTTTTCCTTTAGTAAATGAATGAATTAATTAAACATAGTTAGAACCTCCCTCAAAGTCCCGATCACATGCAAGAAACATGTCATCCTTAAATACTGGGTAAGTCTATGAAACAATGAAATAGCATTTTTACCCTGTATATTATTCTATCACAGCTATAATGTACAGTATTACAAACTATTTTATAAGTGTTGTGCAAACTGTTCATTAAAAGCCGGTGGTCTAGCAAGCCATAGAATATTTATTTTTATTCTTTAAAGCTCTGACCTCAAAAGGCAGAGCAATATTGTAATGGTGTCCATTGCAATCTGCCTTTTTTTACTTGTTAGATAAATAAAGTTCTGAATATGTTCAGAGATTTCTTGGGCAATAACAAATCACAACAAATTTCAAATAAAATTAAACTTTGCATTTATGCTAAACCTGCCTGTTGTAAATGGATTTTGTATATTTCTTGTCATAAGTACTTGAATCTGTTTAACAAAGCTGTTTATATTGTGGTAAAAAAATACATATATTGATTTACCTTTAAAGATACCTGCATTTTTTAATAAAAATATCCGTTATATGTCTTTAAGGCATAAATTATCTGCTAATTAAGATTATATACAAAAATGCATGTTCTGGGTGTTCCATGATTAATTTTCTATAATTTTTTTTTTTTTTGAGCCTGGAATCAGATTCCTTTTGGGATGAGCACCCCGTTTAGCCCCCTAGTTTCAGAGGCTTCTTTGTAGGTGACCACAGAAAAGTATAGATTCTATAAAATAGATGTGAGGGGGCTTTGGACAATAAAGTCACCTTAATTATACTTTTCATATAGCAGATATGTGATATGCAATGTGATTTAATATATCAGAGCAGTATCACTTTAATTTACACTGAATTTTCTTTTATGGATTATTCTTTATGCATTATTATTTATTTATTTTTTCTTAAATGTTAATGTCTGTTTAGAATATTGCAGGCTTTGTAATATCACATTAATTTTGCATTATATATATTCACAATGGTCTTACAACTAGTGATGTCCCGAACGGTTCGCCGAACGGTTTGCGAACGGTTCGCCACGGACTCATCATTGAGTAAACTTTGACCCTGTACCTCACAGTCAGCAGACACATTCCAGCCAATCAGCAGCAGACCCTCCCACCTCCTGGATAGCATCCATTGTGAAGCTGCATTCTTAGTGAGCTGTCCAGGAGGTGGGAGGGTCTGGGAGGGAGGGTCTGCTGCTGATTGGCTGGAATGTGTCGGCTGACTGTGAGGTACAGGATCAAAGTTTACTCAATGATGAGCCCGTGGCGAACCGTTCGGCGAACAGTTCGGGACATCACTACTTACAACATATTATTATTAAAATTGGCCTCTTTCAGCATTGGCACTATCTCCCACTGGAATTAGTGTAGGATACACCAATATTGGGGTACTGTAGAATATGTGGTGGAACTGAATCCCCATATATGAGATTTGAAAGTGTATTTTTATTTCTACGCTGTTCCCTATTCTGTATTTATATATATAATTGCTGCAGCATATAGCTTTTATAGAAGCAATTATTTTATCCATCATGTTTTTGTGGTTTACCGATCACTGTGGGGTTTTCTCTAGATTTTTAAACCTTTTTTTTCTAATAAATCAGTTCCTGGCTCTGAGACAGCATGTAAATGCTCTTATTGCCTAGTCTATATATATTTATTTATAAACAACATTGATATTTAATCTTATTTTATGGTTGTTTATGAAATTCACTGAGATTATGAGATAACATGTGTCTGATCCGATGACAGTTAGTAGTACAATATCATTGTTCTAATTTCCTTACTGCTAGCACTACAGGTACATTGGGATAGTACCACTGATTTAAGTAAGCTTTCCCCTTTAAAATTGGTGAACTTTAATCCGTCTGCCATTGCAATAGACTAAAGTCTGTACCTGAGTAAGCAAAGTCATTATGTGCAGGAATTGTACACTTTAAATAGTAGAATACTTATGCTATTCTAGAGAATCGGGCTGGCTGCTTAACACATCATTTAGTATCTTTTGGTTACATTTAAAGCTGTAAATGTATTTAACATTTTATTTAAATAAACCTTTCAACAATTTCAGTTTAAAAGTTATCAGAGATCCTGTATAGTTACAATTTTATTTTGCCCTGATTTATCTTACATATATATTATTTTTAATTATTTTATAAATGTTTATTTTTTGCAGAGTATTTAGAGAAGCAAAGGATGTATAACAACCTGTTGCCCTTCTGTTATATATATATATATATATATATATATTTTATATTAACAGATTTTCTAGGAGGGCAGTATAATTTCAACTCTGTTTAAGAATAAAATATGAGCTAGTTAGCATATATTATATAAAATATATGCTGCATTGTACTGCAATTATTTTTTTAAAGCCATGTCTTTCTCTTTATAGCTGTATATAATAAAGTTGTTTATAATTTGGAATATAATAAAACGACTTCTCAATTCCTTGGAATTGAAGTGATGTTTATATGTCTCTGTATCTCCGCAACTTTGGCTGGAAACTCCAGACTCCAAAAATAGTTATGCAGTTATAATTCCTGATTTTTAATCAACAGCTAGTGTAACTGACAATATGGAAATTATCACTGTTTTATAAAACCTTTCATATATAGTGGATATTACAATCCAGAAGGCAGTAATGCAATAATAAAAAATCCTGTCTGTCTGTTGCTTCTGTGGCATGAATGTTTTCATTAAGCCATAATGCAATTTTCTTTGCATTCTAGGAATTAGACTTCGAAATCTATTAGTAATATAATAGCAAGTCTTTCATCGCTCTGTCTTATCACTTTTCTTTTGACAACATTTTGCATTTATCTTTTTTTCTGCGCATGCATACTAAGCAGCTACAAAGAGAACATAACCCCCTGCCTACAACCCACTGTCCTGGAACTAATGGGCCATGCTGTGTTGGTGTATTAGGCATATTAGAGAGTTTACCAAATATGTATATTTGTTCTCTTATGATATTAATTACAATGTACCTTGCACCTGAACTCAAAGTGTCTTGTACAAGTTCACATTAAAATCATCTCTCCATGATGAAGATCTCTCTCTGAGTCTGGGCTACAAATAGCTCATTAAATTCTTGATATTTCAAAACTTGTGCCATGACAAAGTATAGTTACATATAAGAGGTTACCTAGGTATATATTATTTTATAATTAAAGATAATTAAAGATTCCAAGTACAAGCCCCACATTGAGCGCCAATTGTAACCACGGCTGGTTCCCCTATTTACCACTCTAATGTCTTAAAGCATAGAACTTAGCAGGGCTAACCATACAGATATCTTAGCCATAATTTTATATAGTTAGTAAGAGATCCTCTATTTAACATATATAAATAATTGAGAATACAATATAAAATAAGGATTGTCTTGGAAGCAATAACGTTTTGTCTTTTTAGATATTTTTTATATAAAAATATAAATATAGACAAATAAAATCCATTACAATAATTTATAGCAGAGTTTATAAGATTAAACTAAATGCTTGCAAATATCAATATTAGATTAATATACCCTCCTGAACATTTCATCATGTCAGCCTCTCTGTCATTTTAAGATGGAGCAGCATCTGTCTACAAGTCTCTCCTCTGTCCCTTAACATTTAAAAGTACACCTATTTATACCTTAGGTGTCGTCAATTTAGGGTCACCATAGTTCATATATGAAAAAGTAACACTTCTTTTACTTTATTCATTTTAGGACCTCCCTTAACTTGGCAAAAATACAAGGCCATAACTAAAGGGTGTTATTTTCCTGACTTAGGTCAAGATGGCATCTTAAAGTCTGAACATCTTTATCTACTTAGGGTTACCACAGTATATTGTGTACTGAAAGAGTCTTAGCATAGCCGTGAATCTTGTTTATGCATTATTGTTATTGTAATTCGTCTGGGACAAAATGTCGTAAACATAATATGCACTGAAGGTAAGTAAGAGGTTATTGCTTAAAGAAAAAGTTCTGAAAAACAATATGTTCCATTTCTAACACCTTCTCAGTTTGCAATATCTCTTAAAGACAAAGTACACAGTTTGAGAAATAAAATATTTGCATTTGCCCATAACATTCCACAGAAGAGGTGCAATCCTGGAGAAATCTTGGAGGCGAGCATTAGAGATAGGCGTACGGACAGAGGATATACGTAGGTCCTTGGCAGAGCGCAGGGGTCTCGACGGGACATACTTGTGTATTAAGGAGGATAGGTAGGTTGGAGTAGCATTATGTAGGGACTTGTAAGCAAGCACCAGAATTTTAAATTGAGCCCTATATCTAACTGGAAACCAATGCAGGGACTGACAGAGCAGGGAGGTGCGAGCGGACAGGAAAATGAGCCTTGCCGCCGCATTAATTATAGATTGCAGCGGTGCAGTCTGGGAACACGTAAGATCACTAAGAATGGTATTGCAGTAGTCAAGGCGAGAGAGAACAAGAGCATGGACCAGCACCTTAGCCGCATACAGGGTTAAATAGGGGTGAATGCGCGCTATGTTTTTGAGATGGAAGCGGCAGGATTTAGCGATTGATTGGACATGAGGCGTGAAGGAGAGGTTAGAGTCAAAAAGAACACCCAGGCAGCGAACCTTTGAGGTAGAAGTAATGGTAGCGCCGTTGACTTGGATGGAGACAGACACGGGAGTAGTAACACTTGAGGGAGGAAAGACCAGAAATTCTGTTTTGGACAGGTTGAGTTTAAGGAAGTGAGCAGCCATCCAGTAGGGGATCGAAGAGAATCAGTCAGAGACACAAGTCAAGATGTGCGGAGAGAGATCAGGAGAGGACAGGTAGATTTGCGTGTCATCCGCATAGAAATGATAACGGAAGCCGAAGGAGCTGATGAGTTTACCGAGGGAGGCAGTATAGATAGAGAACAGTAGGGGACCAAGGACAGAACCTTGGGGGACGCTGACAGAGAGTGGTTGGGGGTAAGAGGCAGAGTCAGAGATAGAAACACTGAAAGAGTGCTGGGAGAGGTAGGAGGAGCACCAGGAGAGAGCAGTATCCCATAGACCAAAATTACGGAGAATGCGAAGAAGCTGTTGATGATCAACAGTGTCAAAGGCATCAGAAAGATCAAGGAGAATGGCCGCGAGATTTAGCACCAATTAAATTGGATAATTTGGTCACAGCCGTTTTGACAGAATGACAAGCGCGGAATCCAGACTGAAGGGGGTCAAGCAGAGAGTTGGATTCGAGAAAGTCAGTCAGTCTGGCGTACACAACTCTCTCGAGGATCTTGGAGGCAAATGGCAGTAGCGAGATAGGGCGGTAGTTGGATGGGGAGTTGGGGTCAAGGCTGGGCTTTTTCAGAATCGGAGTTACAGTTGCATGTTTGAAGGGAAATGTGTCAGAGGAAAGGGAGAGATTGAACATCTTAGTGAGAGGAAGAGCAAGAGAGGGAGACAAAGTGCGGATGAGATGCGAGGGAATAGGATCGAGGGAACAGGTGGTGGGGCGGGAGGACCAGAGCAGAGCAGAAACCTCTTCTGCTGTAGCAGGTGCAAATGAGAGTAGAATGGTGGAGGGAGTGGAGTTGGGTGATGTATTGGTAGGGGAAGGAGATTTCCCGCCTGTCAGGCTTTAGTGTTCGCACACTTTAAATGTGCGTCCGCATTTGCCTATTATCTCCTTTTCAATCTAACGAACGCGTATATCTATGTTCACTCGGCGGTTTGTACTTTCTATCAGACGTTTGCATGGGTTCGTGTGTACGCCTGTTTTTCGTCCTTCAATCTACCAAATGCATATTCAAACCAATGCACATTTGGTGGTTTGTATTCCTTCCTGGTCACCTTTTGGACCGTCTTACTCCCGAATGCTGAGGTAGTTTCCTTTTGGGTTGTTCATTTTGCGAACGTACTTGTTCGCGAGTTTTCTGTGTTTGTTTTTTCCTACATAATTTTTTTCCTGTATTAATGTTCTGTCTCTGTTCACTTTTTTTCGAGCGTCCGTTCGACAGATGTCCTGCGTATCGCATATCGCAGGTTTTTTTCGCCAGCCACTTTGGATCGCGCCTCGCGAGATCCTCGGCAGCCATTTAACCCTTGCCGCTTGCTAGCAATTAAAGAGGGGTGAACCCCTGATTTATAAATGTACCCTAGGTTATGCTAGCTGCTGCTTTTACTGGAATACTTTTATACTAATATTACTAGGGGTGAGCCCCCCCATCATATTGTTACATACCCTGGTACCTTACCTTGCCGGAATATATTGGCTATTTGATCTGTCTGTCACTGTTACAGCTCCTATGATTGGCCTGTCTGTGCCACCGTACCTCCCTACAGGATATACTCCTGGAGGTTTCATTATTAGTAGGTGAGCCAAGTTATTACAGTTATATATATTGGAATCGGTGCAGAAATTGGCTTCTGTTCACTTTGCCTGTTACAGAGACCTGTCAAGGTTAGTATTAACCTAGGGGTGGTTCAGCCGGTCAGGTTCATACCTAGTAACCTGGCTCGGGGTGAGCCCCCATATACAACTGCCGAGTGGAGCTGTGCTTGCAGTCTCCTTTTTACCTGGGTGACCCCCAGCGTTGACCATTATAACCCATAGCTGTCCCTGCTACCAATTTGCCTATTTACTCATAAATCTATTGGGTGAGCCCCAAGTATACTGGCTGTTAATAATGGAAGACTCAGATGCCCTCAGACCTCCAGGCAGTAATCAAAGTGGCAGTTGCCGCTTGTGTGAAGAAGGCCTCAGCCAAGGTGTTCCTGCCACTCAAGATGCAACCAAAGCGCCTGCTAAACGCTACAAACAGAGAGATGTCTCAGAGAACTCCGACTCCTCTTCCAAGGAGCAAGGCCGCCCTGCTAAGCGACACTGGATAGGCGAAGGGTCAAAACTAAAAACCCGCTAAGGGTAAAGCTCCCCTAAAGAAGGAAAACTGTACATGGCCCGTAAACCCTCCAACTTAAGACATATCCTCAGACGATGATCTCTCACCATCACTATAATTTCACAATGAGTGGCAAGCAGAAGATCCCCATTCTGATCAAGGGACTTGGGGTACCAACTCCTTTGTGAAGGATACCTTTCAAGGTGAGCCCAGCATGTGGGTGATGTGGAGGAAGAGCTGGGACTGCAGGAATGAGACACATAGGGGACTGAGGGAATGAGACACATGACTTGGGTGGGTTTGGTTCCACCCTTGTTATTGGAGGTTAACAGTCCCCCTCTGGTTTTGAAAGGATTAATAGTTTCCACCCTAGGTTTTTGGGCCTCTGATAGATGGGTTTGGGTCCCACCCTGTTTTTTGGGGGTTAACAGTTCAAAGCTGGTCTTGAAAGGGTTATTAGTCCCTTTGGGATGGGTTAAAGTATCCCTCTCTTGTAATAAGTTTAGCAATAAGTGTTTGAGATTTCAGTGAATTAAATGTTCCAGTGAGGTCCCACACTCACCACTAATATCAAAATCATATCTCTTAGGATTGTTTAACACCACAATTTTTTTTGCATATCTTCTTGAATTATAGAATCAGTTTTTTGTTCTTTTTCATATAAATGAAATGTGTACGTGAGACAATGAATATGTGATATGTGTTCTGGGTACCCATTGTTTAAGCAGAAATAAAGGATATGTCTGACCCCCACACACACGCACATTTTGTATTTGGAAATATGCATTCACTTAACAGCGCACTTTGTCAAGGATTTTTTTTTTACTCCGAGTCTGTTATGATATGTGATATGTGAAAAGCGTGGTTGGAAGTGTTTGAGGAGTTGAAGGAGAAAAAATTGAGTTATGCTTGTGAGAAGATATAGCATGTGCAGAATTTTATTTACATCTGTTTTTGTTGTTTGGTTGTAAATTAATGTTAAAATTGTTTTGTTTATGCTCCTATATGAAGCTGTCTTAAATTAGTTACATCGTATCATTTGGATTGTAAAATTAAAGGAACACTATAGGGTCAGGGACACAAACATATATTTCTGACCTTATAGTGTTTAACCCACCATTTAGGTGGCTTGCCCTAAATGGTATAAAAGTTGGTATAAAAGTTTAAAACTCACCTTATTTCCAGCACCGCGCGGGTCCACCAGCGCTGGCTCCGTCCCCTTTGTAACATCATCAAAATGGCAGATTTTTTGCCAATTCAATGCTTTCCCATAGGGAAAGCATTGGATTGGCTAAAATCGTCACAGGGCTGGGCCAAACCAGGACCTCCTCATAGAGATGCATTGAATCAATGCATCTCTAAGAGGAAAATTCAGCGTCTACATGCAGAGCGTGGGGACGCTAAACGTCAGGGCTGCTTTTTTGGCAGCACTGACCGAAGAAGCACCTCCAGTGACCATCTAAGGAGTGGCCACTTGGAGGTGTCCCTAGAGGCAATGTAAACACTGCCTTTTCTCTCGGGTCAGCATCATGTGGTGGTCAGCTTCGTAGAAGTGGTCTCTTTCAATATGCCGTTTTATCACAGTGAGAGTTCACCAGCGTGTAAAATAAAAATAAAAACATTAGACAGTGCACTCTGTATAGCAAAAAAAAAAATTAGAATATACTAAAAGGAGGTATACTCACAAATGGAGAGCACAGTATTGCATTTGTATTGCCGGTATGTTTGCAATACCGGCACCGGCCAGGTGGCAACTCTATTTTGAAGTTTGTCTTAAAAGTTTTGATAAAGGCATGTTTTATCTTTCTTTTACAGATTCCTCTGTATACCATATACCACGTACAAATAAAGTTTTAGAAAATGTAATAATTACAGAAATGTTATACTTGTTATACTTATAGCATAAATAAAGTAAGTAAATTGATGCTGCATTCAAAAAGAGTGCAGTGTCATTACATAGAAACTGTGGGGATATTTATGGGATAATAATAGTAAACAGTTGAGAATTGCCCACTAATTCAATTCTCAGATCCCAAAGAACGTTTATCGTGTTAAGTGGAATGTATACCATATAAATAATATTCACAGTTTTATAAAAATAGATTTTATTTATAAAACAAGTTAATTAATAATAACATGTAACATGCATGACAATAATCAATGAATATCCAGTACAAAATTATATGCAATACAAATAAATGGGTATTACGTTACAATGGCTAAATAGCATTTCCTGTCAAGAATTATTTATGACTATCTTTAACACAGGCTGAAAGTGAAACTTTTCACAGCGAAGAACAGAATTCCTCAGAGTGCAGCGTAAGGTCGTAAAGTTTAGCTGACAGTTAGAATAACCCTTTCAATGCTGGCTAGATCTCCTAGGTAATTAGGATCTATTCTTATGTAATTTTTAAATAAAATAACATTTAACCAGTTCATTAGCCGTTTCCTGAACTCATCCAATAAGAGAATTTACCATATTATATAAGCAGATTTTTAATTTGTCTAAAAGATATCTATCTTAATTTAGAGCAAATCAATACACCTGGATAAAAACAGCGGTATGCTAACACGTGATAATATCACATCAATATATAATTATTCTTAATTCCACCTGCAGAATGGAATGTTTATAACTATATATTCTTAGTTAACTAAGATTTCTTAATATGGAAATCTGACCGTGCTTTATCCAGTCATATATAATGCTATTAATATATTTTAATTAATTTAATTTAATTAAATGAAACCAGTATAATTACCAGTTGAGTAGATATTTCATCCGATTGGTAGTCTCAGGAACTTATTTGGATGTCTCTCTGCATGGAGGTGTTGGTGAAAGTCAGTAAATTCTAAGTGTTAGAGTTTTAGGAGTAGAGTGTTAGTCTCAGATGTTGTCCGAGTTGGAGTCCCCAAACTTCCAATTCCTCTCTCCTCTCCTTTGCATATGTCCTGCATCTGCCTCCTCTTTTCTATCTTCCCTTTGTCTTAACTTTTAAAGGGCCAGACTCTCTGTACGTCATCAGTTGATAACCCAATAGAAGCACTAGAGGTGTGGTTATCTTCCAGATCGCAAATTAGTTATTTGGTCTGTAGAGGGCAGTCTTGTCCCACTAAACATACCTATCCAGGAAAGAGTTAACTTTTCCTGGTGGCTATTTTGACGTCATTTTGGCCTATCTAGATAGTGGCTATAACTTACATATCCTTCAAAGATCAAAGGGGTTCTTAAATTTTGTCCACACTATGTGTCTGCAATTCCTGCCATAATCTCTGATATGGCAGATCATGAACTAAGTTTACCCTTTTCCATACAATGGTACCTTATATATATATATATAGACAGTTAAATTTTATTATTTAATCTTCTCTGTCACAATTGTCTGGGTTTAGATTTGATTATATTCTTCTTATCACTTGTTTATACTATGCTATGCCTTCCTTAGCTCTGGCAAAGAGGCCAGTCTTACAGAAAGAAATCTAGTGTCTTCTTTGTTAATTTGGAATAACAAAATGGAGTCTGGTCTGTTCAGAGTGACTCAGAATATACACTTTTAGTTTCTATCATAGCACAAAATGTCTGCCGATATAAATACCCTGACATAACCCCCCTTTAGTGCATTTCATAGCCAAAATTAATTTAGCTTATGAATAAGCACTATAGAAGTTACCAGACATATTGTGCAATCATATCATTTCTAACATAGGCCCGTGCGTGGAATGAACATTTTTGTATATATTTGTACCTGTAAAAGTTTTGAACTTTACACTTAGTACAATCAACCATAAAATCATTATTAACATAGTACATTATTTTCATTTGAAAAATGTCTTTGGGAGTTACATATGGTATGGTCAATAAAAAGCAAATCTCTATACGCTCCGGATCAATTAAGAGAGGTATTGCGCTCCCCATCTCAAAGGCCAGATTTAATTGCATAGGCTCAATTGTCTTTCCATCCACATTGGCAAGCATCGCATGAACAATATCCTTGGATACAAAATACAGAGGTATGCGTCCCCCTGCCAATTCGATCATTCCAGTTTGCACTTCGTCAAGAAAAGCAAGTGTGTGGAACAATATTGGGTCATGCAGAAATAGAAGTTCACGCTTAAATAAGTCATGACTTTGGTGCAACTCAGTGGTTTTGGCAATTAACTCAGAATGCAAACTTGTTGTAACAACTGTGTCTTCCACAATAGTTAACACGTCTTGGAGAAGTGTTCTTTGCTGTTGTATCACCTGATGAATATCGTTAATGTGTTGCTTTAGCACATAGATTTCCATATCCAGCTTTTGGACAGTAATAGAGTTGGCTGCAGACATTCCAGTTGCGACAACTGCACCGACAGTGGCACAAACTAATGCAACAATTATAGCGGTGAGGAACCTTTTGGGTCGGTTGCTCATCGGAATAGAACTGGATACAAATGGTTTCCGGGCTTGCTCCAAGATGTTTCGCACACGGTCCTGTGCTCTTTGGAGGTGCATCTGGTACCAAGTCTGTAACTCAGGAAGCTGCATCGATGAAATGTTGTATGCCTTCTCGATGGAAATCTTGGGGTCCAAGCTGACGAACACACGTCTGGTCAGGATCCTCTTCTCCGTTAAGATGAACCCTGGTGTCTCTTGAATCAGGATGCCGGAGGATGGTCCCATCTCTGCGATCGGGTCGGTCCGTAGCTCTTGGCACAGGAGCAGTACGATCCAGAAACACGTCACATCCTTCTTGGACATCTTTCGACAGTCACGGATCAGGAACTCGTTTCAGACTTATCTACTAATGATTCAAGGTTTGTTAAGCATACAAACTTATAACAGTGTGACATCACTTGGCCTAGGTCAACACATTTTTACGATTCATCACATATGTATTCTGTCTAATTCTATTTTTATAACTTCATCCCTCACTACATTTATTACTGACTCTTCAGTAAGTCGCCTATAGCAGCTAAAAAGCTAGTAACCTGCTTATAAAATGTAGTTATTGGATGGCAAGGAAATGGTTAATGACATGAACGTACATGAGATCATGGCACATCACAACATTTCACATCATACTATACCACGTGAATCAAGCATTCATCCAGGTTAGTCGTTCACCCTTCTGCATCCGAATCCACACCTATAATCCTTAATTGAGATTTAGGATGACAAGCACGCAACTGGTTAATGTGAACCCACTTTTCAATAAAATCACCATCCTTAGGAATTTTTATCTTGTACGCTACTGGGGAAATTTTGTCAATGATGACATATGGCCCTTTCCAAGAAGGTAAAAATTTCTTTTCCTTGACTTGATTTCGCGCAAAGTTATACAGATAGACTTGATCTGTTATCTCATATTCCTTTTTCGTGGTTTTTAGATCGTAATAGGTCTTAACCCCTGTCGCTGCTTTTTCTAGATTCTTTTGGGCAAAAGCAAACGCATGCTGTAAATGCTTGCGCAAATCTTCGATATACTGATGCGTAGTGGCAGCATTGATCAAATTATGATCTGAAGTACGGTATAGTAAATGCTGTGGTAAAACCATCTTTCTTCCTGTCATCAATTCAAAAGGTGACAATTTGGTAGCAGTGCTAGGTGTAGCTCTAATCGCCATTAAAACTAGGGGCAATTTAATGTCCCAGTCTTTACCAGACTCCTTAACATATTTCTTTAGAATATTAACGATAGACTGGTTATATCGCTCTACCCCCCCGCTAGACGCAGCGCGGTATGCAATATGTAGCTTTCGTTTAACACCTAGAATGTTCCACATCTTAGCCATTACTTCGCTGGTAAAATGACTACCTCTGTCTGACTCAATTCTTTGAGGCAGACCGAACCTGGAAAAGACATGGTTAATCAACAAAGTGGCGCACACGGTACTCGTGTTCTCTTTACAAGGCAAACATTCTATCCACTTTGTGTACATACATGTAACGGTTAACATGTATTTGTTACCTCTTGAAGATCTTGTTACAGGACCTATAAAGTCAATTTGAATATCAGACCAGGGTAATGACACCCCCTCTTCTGAAGTGGTGCACGATGGGTTGGACCATGGGGTTGATATTGCGGACAAATCAAGCATCCCTGACAGTATGTCTTAACATCCCTTAACATGTGTGGCCAATATGCATAATCACGCAATATCTCATATGTGATCTTATCACCACGATGCCCAGATGTAGGTGCATCATGTGCGTGTTGGAGCATTAACCCTCTGTATACAGTTGGGACTACCCATTGTTGTATACCATGTTTAGAAGTTCTGACCAGCAACCCATCCATGATACTAAATTGGACTTTATATCTCATCAAGATTCGTAAATCTTCATTATCTTTGCAATCCTCATCTGTGATGGGATTGGCAGTAGGGTCTTCTATATGTCTATAGAAAATGCCTATGACGGGATCACTCTTTTGACTAGTAATCAGGTCCTCACTAGGAGCTTCTTGACTCCATTGCACGACATTTAAGTCGGCATTATCTCTAGCCTGTCGTCTAGTTATGGCTTCAACATGAATTGAACCCATAAGATCATCAATGTTTAGGGTTTCACCATTGATGGCAGCTTGTTTTGCCAGTGAATCGGCTAAGTCATTACCATCCTTGTCAATACCTTCTATTTTAGAATGGCCTTTGGTTTTCTTCCAATATATGGATAAACCATTTTCCTTAACCAACTCATCGATTTTACAAAACAATTTCCCATGTTTAACAGGTTTGTTATTGCTTTTGAGCATTTGGTTACGTTTCCAGCTAGGCAGATATTCGACGAAACTGTTGCGAACATAGTTGGAATCAGTTATAATAACAAATTCTTTGATACCATATTCTATTGCCATTTGAATGGTCTTATATACTGCACAGAGTTCGGCTATCTGACTGCTTTTGGGACCAATATTGTATCCTATAGATACATTAGGATAATCACCTGTCCAGGCGATTCCGATACCTGCAACTAACTTCCGTTCAGTACCAACGACGTGGTGATATGAACAACCATCAATGTATACCCACGGTAGTGGTCGACAGTATTCCTCGTCATAAACTTTATAAGGAGATAGCAATTGCTCTTCTAGGAAGTCATCTCCGGTGTCATTATCATCCAGAGATGGAGCAGTACAGTCATGTAATTCTGCTAAACCTTGGGCAACTGGGCTTCTCTTATTATGTTTATAACGGACTTCTAACGGCCATCCCTGTAAGGATAGAGTCCATGCAGTAATCCGACTGTTAGAGAGATTACCGTCTCTAATTCTTTCACTCTGCAGATACTGTAGAGGTTGGTGAGCTGTTTCTACAATTATTTTCTCACCTTGGATATAGCTACGAAAATTTTGTAGTGCCCAGACAGTCGACAATAACGCCTTCTCACACGTGTTGAATTTAACTTCAACAGGTGACAAAGTCTTGCTAGCATATGCAATAACTTTGTTTAAACTGTCCTGCTTCTGATACAGAACAGCACTTATGCTTAAATCGGTATATCCTGTCTCCAGATAGAAAGGTTTACCCCCCTCTGGGTATGCTAAACAGGGTGCCTGAGTGAGCTTCCTCCTCAGTTCACTTACCGCTTGGTCCTGAGGCTCCCCCCAGTTCCAGGTAGTTTCCTTTTTAAGCAGGTGTAAGAGTGGTTTAGTTATTTCTGCATAGTTATCTATAAACTTACGGGAGTAGTTAGTCATACCAAGGAACGATCTTAATTCCCTGATGTTTGAAGGTGTTTTAGCCTTGATTACAGCTTCAACCTTCTTCCTCTGGGGATTTAATCCTTCAGAAGTTACCTCATGTCCGAGGAAATTGACATGGGTGCGACACCATTGTGCCTTTTGTAAAGACAGTTTAATCCCTGCCTCTCTTAACTGAGTGAGAACATGTCTAATCTCTAAGATATGCTTATCAAAGGAAGTGCTTTTCAGCAAGACATCGTCGACATATGATAACGTTCCTCTCTCGAGTGCGTCAGGCATAGCTTTATGCATGAACACAGCGAATTCATGACCAGAGTTTATATAACCGAAAGGCATACGGGTCCAGGTATACTGCTGCTTTCCAAATGTGAAGGCCAATTTGTATTGGTCTTCATTATGGACTGGTACAGTCCAATATCCCTGCGCACAGTCAATGGCAGTGAATATTTTGGATCCCTGCATTTGTACCAAACATTGGTCTATGTATGGCGTTGGCCAACCAGACATATAGACGCGTTTATTTAGCTGTCGTAAGTCAGCGCATAAACGCCATTGTCCATTAGGTTTCAGAATCCCCAAGATCGGATTATTATACGAACTGTGCACTGGACGTATAATGCCCCTTTCCTTTAAATTCTGAATGATGTCTTGTAGACCATCATATGACGCTAATGGGAGTCTATATTGTTTGATAAATACAGGTGGTAAATTTGGATCAGTTTGTATTCTGGCTACGTGGAGGTTAGTTAACCCACAGTCGTAGGAATCTTTGGCAAAAATATCTTGGAATTCCAAAAGGATTTCCTTTAGCTGTTGTCGCTCAGCATCATTGGAGCAACCGTCAGCTAAAGATATTTGCTCTTCTAGCCTTTCCTGAAATCCTGGGAAGATTTCAGGCTGGCCTATCTCATAAGCTTCTTCAAGCCTAGAAGTTAGGTCAGTTCGGTGTTGACTTACCTTTTCTCTTTGGTCGTGATACTCTTGTGATTCCTGCTCATTGAGCGGATGATCGAAGGTGATTGATGCTTCTTCGATTTTACACGAGCCTTCTTCAACGTTGAAGGGATACACAGATAGGATAGTGAATAATCCTTCTGGGGAGGAATGGAATATTTGATTGACAATTTCGTCCTCAGTTAAGTATTCTTCAGGGATGAGGCCTATAATTTGGTTTTGGAAACCAAATGTATAGTACTCAGCATCCAATGCTAGACCTAATAATGTTCCTTTTGGTAAAGTAACACTATTGGGTGTAACATTGTTGACCATGATATAGGTGGGATTCTTACCAATACTTACCATTGGTGTATGTGTTACCACCATCCCTAATTGTTGTATCCTGTTGGATAAACAGATTAGGGCATCAGAGTTTTCCAATCTCTGACCCTCCTTGACCTGTAGGGGTAAAAGAAAATTACTTGTCCCCTGTGGAATGGTTATGTCATCAGGAACTTGGATACTTACCGCATATGGGAGTATTTGTCCTGATTTCAGGGCGTTTTCCTCGTGTAGGTATCCACAAGGATTACCTTTTAACCTTGTCCACAAATTGGAATTAATCAGGTCAAGGTGTATGGCAAAGCGATGTATGACATCATTGCCACGTAAACCTGATAGCGAGGTTCGTCTATCACTAGGAATAAATGTTTAACTGTCTTATTTCCGATGGAAATAGATAGTAAACATTTTGCTATCACATTGTGACTCTCTGATTCGCCATCCAGATTCTGGATCCACCTGTCATGTGGGGAAGCGTACCTGATCATTTTAGGATTAGCGATCTGCTTTAACAGACTTCTGCTAATATAGCTGTTCTCACTCAGTAAGTCCAGCTTTGCATTCCTACTTCTTCCTAAGTCATTTATTTGCATAGGAAAGAATAAGTTGTTATTAACCCTTTCAATTCTGGCAAGGAATTGAGCATGACCTGCCAGATCTACAGATTCAACATAGTCCATGTGGAGAGAAATGGTTAAAACATCACCTTCCAGAGAGACATTCTGGATCCTCTCTGGAGCAATTCTTATGGAATGCTCATCTACAGGTGCGATTGCATCATTCACCTGCAGGATAGTCACGTCAGGTGACTGACTATTTCTAAAATGTACCTCAATTGAGTCAGGTCTTTCTTCTATCACATGGCAGTTACGATCAGATTGAACATGTGATTTCTCATAGGTTATGGGAACCTTAGCTTGTGACCATACAATTCCATTTACACAGTCAATAATTGTGTTAAGTCTTCTGAGTATGTCTATACCCAGAATCAGTCGGTCATAGGGGAGATCTACCACTATCACTGGGTGTCTAAAGGTTTTGTTACCTATTTTAAACTTTAACCAGGTATTGCCAATAACATGAAGGGCATTTCCTCCTACACTCAACAGAGCATTGGAGAAATCTCTTAGCTTCGGCTTATCCGTTGCTAAGTCCATTACCTGCTGGAAGTAGGTATTGGATAAGATAGTGGCTTGTGAACCAGTATCTATTAACCCTTTAAAAAGGCTGGGGTAACGAATCCTGTATTTCTACAGACATGTAGTACCTTCCTTCATGTTCTTCTAATTCACATAAGAATTTAGAATGTGTCAACATATTACTTGTTTTCCATACATTACCGGTCACAGCAGTAGTTTCTACCTGTACTGAGGAATGCTCAGTCTTACCCACAGGCCCATCCTTTTTAGGAACATCTTGAACTATCAAGCGGGAACTAGTGGTCGGCATCTCATCAGTTAACCCTTTCAGGTCTGGATCCTGGAAACTAGTGGTTGCTGGGGCTATTTTAGCCTTTGGCTGAAATGAAAAAACAGAGGAACACGTCGCGCCTCCTTCACCCGGAAATGAAGTGACGGTATAGGCAATAGGTTTTCTAACACAACTATTGTTTGTTTGACTGTTAGTACCTGGAAAGGAAACAGGGTTAGGTATTACATCTACTGATAACCTAGCCTGTTTAGTCACAGTGGCTATTATTGCTGCGGCACCTGTTGTTGTTGCTGCGGTTGCACAGGTAGTTCTGCAATTGGAGCTATCCCTAAAAGGATTTAGAGCAAAGACTCGGTTGATCTTTGTCATTTCCTCCATTAATTTGCCCATCTGGTCTGTCAATTGACCAACCTGACGACGCAAATTATTTCCCCCATTGCCGTTTTGTCTTTGCCCATTAGAATTTGGCTGGGATGGCTGAGACTGTTGGGAATTATTGGAAGCAGATTGGTTGTTTCTGTTTCCATATCTCCTATTTCCCTGAGGATTCCTTCTCCATTGGGAATTGCCTTGGTTCTTATTAACCCAGGGGCGTTTATTCCCATTGGCATTGGATTTTTCAGAGTTATTAGAGGAATTTGTAGAATTGCTTCTGGCGTTTTCCTGTTTCTGAGGTTTTGGTGTTTTCAAAACCTCGGAATAGGTCCTCTTTTTCTGTTGGGTTTCTAAACCTAACTGAGTTTTAGTCTCTGACACCATTTTATCACCAGGTTTCTTAACCTTTGGCTGATTTTCGTCATGTGCATGGTGTATAATATACAATTTCATGCACTGACTGACTAGCCATTCTAATGGTAACTTACAATCGTAATCTCTTGCGAGATTCATTTGTATGTTTACCGGCATGGCATGAAAATACAGATCTTTGAAGTCTGTGCTTTCATACCTGGGTTTTCTTTGGGCCACGGAGTATGCATTTTTAAGAATTATTAAAAATTCTCTGGGGCTTTGATCTGGACGGCACTTTAAGTTATAAAGCGCCTTCTTTGCAGAAACAATGGTTTTATACTTACCATATTCCATGATTATTTCATATTTCATCTTGGACCAGGACATTAACTGTATAGCTTGAAGACTTTCTAGATAAACACGACACATTGAATCAAAGGTCCATGTAATGAACCATTTCTTATGAATGTCATCATACATGCCCAATTAATTCATTGCTCTATCATAATTTTCCAGATGTTCAGATATGTTTCCTGAACCTCTAGAAAATTGTGGGACAGTCTCTCTAAGGAATTTGATGACCTTTGGTGTTTCATAAACAGGCGTCGTTGATTTAGGACCTCTGTTTCTGTGTTTGGGTAAACGTCTATGCAATCTGTCTGCTGAAGAGGAATTAGACCCGTACAACAGTGCAGATGGCATATCAGTTACATGGCCTTCAGAGTGGATAGTGCAATCACTTTCACTCCCATCACTCAGAGCTTCTTGTTCACTGTCACAACTCTGATCTGCATCAGAGTTCTGCCAGTGTACAGAACCATGTCTGTTTTCATTCCTATCACCTTGAATCTGATTCCTTCTGTCAAGCTTGGCCAGGACAGTCTTTTCAAACTGTTCTGCCCAAGATTGCCAAGAACCTACAGGTGTTTTCTCAGAATTACTCACCTCTTTTCTTAGAGACTGTTTTATGAAAACCTGGTTTGGTGTGGGAAAATCATAATAAGGAGGGGATTTACAAATAGTCTTTTCTTGCATTTTTGTGCAACTTTTTGGCACAGAATGATGACTATTAACCTCACTGTCTAATTTCTGACTCTCCTTTTCATACTCATCCAATTGCTTTTTAAGCTGATTTATTTCCTGTGCATATTTATCCATCAAAGCTTTCATTTCTTTTTCATGATCAGCCTG